>JAUPMG010000010.1:2477762-2494358 GCA_031762675.1 Pachysandra terminalis
TATAAATGTGAGACGAATAATACCGATGGTTAGCTGTTGCAGATCCTTAATGATATTGTAGAGAAATCCAGAGAGAATGAGATTCTCTCTTTGCTAGCTAAAAATTTTGTTCAGTATAGTATTAATGTTGTTGATGATGGATACTCTTCTTTGGAGTATTGATCCTTCTTAATGACAAGAAAAGAGCAACAACAATCCAGATGGAACGAGATCTAGTTAGCTAAAACTGTTAATGAGTAGAGATTGATGTTATTGATGATGATGTAGATACTCTTTTCTCTAGAGTATTGATGTTGTTGAAGCTGAGAATGTGGAGCACAAAATGATTTTAAAAATTGGAGGAAAAATGGGAGCAAACAAAATAACACAGAAAAACAATAATGAAAAATACCGTTAACGACGTTAATATTTTTTTTTTAATAACAAATGGGTACCCTCAAAATTGGGTACCCTTGCTAATTTGCCTCGGATACCATTTTGGTATCACGTTGGCAGCAATCCAACGGTACTGTATGGATTGATGCAAGTCTTAAGCTATAGAGGATGCGAGCCCGAGGAACACTGCTGCACCGAAATCTGCAGTTTTTTTTACCGTCCCCTTTGTCTCGAAATTCACGCCTTTTCTAACTATTTAAGCCCAAAGTTGAAAAGCAAGTGGAGACTCTAGCGCTCGAACAACAAAAAAATCCCATAAGAAAAGCCCTAATTCCAGCATCAGAAACCCTAGTTCGAGCAGAAAATATGGGTAAGCGGAAGAACAACAAGCAGAACTCTTCGAGCAACAACAACACTAGCAGTAACAACGACAGCGGATTTCATGACCAAGTAACGAAGATGTGTATCGAAGACGAAGACTTCGAAGCGACGACGGAGAGTTCGAATCTTGAAGACTCCACTTGTCAACTCGACGGATCCATTATTGGTTGTGATAAAACCAGTGCTGACTATTACTTCGATTCCTACTCTCATTTTGGTAATTTGGTTATGCTTCATTTTTTTTCCCCTTCTTCATCATCTTGTTATTATGTTTCGTTAAGATGTTCTTTTGTGCTGTTTGGATTTTATTCTTCTGGTATAGAAAAATTTAATGGGTTTGTTTGGGTTTGGATTTTTTTTTTCTTGACTGGTTGCAATTTTGATAAAAAAATAGGATTTTTTTGTCTATTTTTTTGTGCAATATTGTTCGTAGGAACTGATTAAACTCTTTGTTGTGTTTGTGTATTTGCAGGTATTCATGAAGTAAGTACACTGGGCTTGGATGTAACGATTTGGTAAATTTAAATATTTATGGGTAATAAAGATATATATTAGTTAGTTTCTCATGATGATCTTTTCATCAATTCTTTGTTATGTCAGCAAGTAGGACTGTAAACGAGCCAAGCTGAATCGAACCAAGCTTTGCCCCGCTCGACTCGGGCTTGTAAACCTTAAGCAAGGTGCAGGTTCGACTCAAGCTTGTTAAAAAATTTTGGGCTCAGATTCGGCTTGCAAAAGCTCGGCTCTCAAAAATCCCGGCTCATAAAAAAGCTTAGATTAGTTCAAATGCATTAATATTATAGTTGATGATTGTTATTATATGTAGTATAATATATTAACATGTGTGTTTCATATAATACATAATGTAAGATATAGGAATATAGATGTATAATCTCATATATAAATCGAGCCGAGCCTACCTGAAGCTCGCTAAGATAATGAGTTTTTTTTCAGGCTCAGGCTCAGGCTCAGGCTCGACGCATGAGTCTAATTATAGAGCTCAAGCTCGTAAGATCCCGAACCTGAGCCTAGCTAGCTCGGCTCGTTGGCAGCCCTAAAAGCAAATACTTAATGCATCAAGAAGTTGAATATGTATTTTTGGTATATCAAGAAAACATACATGAGTCTTTAATTGTTGTATTCATGGTTGGGATGGGTTTTCAGTTATGCTTCAATACCTATCATGGACTTCATATTGGCATTTTTAGCTCTATTGCTTTTATTAGGTACATTGACCTGGCATAGTTGCATTTTTCTGGGCTTTTGGGTTTCTTGTAAACCCTCCCTCAGTTCCCTTCCACCCCCTAGAGACTATTGGTATTGTTTCTTCATATGCTAATATTTGATAATCCAAAAGAAGTAGAACATGATTTATTGTAAAGTTTAAATAGCTGCATTTTGTTGGAAATGGAAGGTTCTCTTTTGTATTTTTTTTGTTTGTTTGTTGGCTTTTTATCAATTGATTATTTTATTTTCCTGCAAGAAAGTTCTGTTGTTTTTAATGGTCAATACGATGGGTTTTTGCAAACACTAATCTGCGCATATAGGAGTCAACACTTTACCAAACCTGCTCCTAAGTCGTAACCCGTTCAGATTGGAGTAGATCCGGGCTTGGCATATGTTACAAATAAAATGATTTTTTTTTTATGTAGAATATATAATTGTTAGTATATTTACGTCATTGTTTTAACATATATATATATGTAAGTGTGGGGGTTTATGCCTGACCCAAACCCAATCACTGCCGTACCTTCCCCTATAGTGGTTGGACGATCCATGGGTCCCCTGTCTCTGTTACCAGAATCAGAACACTCAAGAAATCTATTGGAGTTTTCTTGATACTGTATCTAAGTTACACATTTCTAACCAATCGCTATGATGAAGCAAAATGATATTCCAATTGCATAATCCAGAAAATATTACTCATAGTATTTATATTGCAGGAAATGTTGAAGGATACAGTGAGGACTAAGACATATCAAAATGTTATTTACCAGAATACCTTCCTCTTTAAAAACAAAATAGTCCTGGATGTGGGAGCTGGGACTGGAATTTTGTCTCTTTTTTGTGCAAAAGCAGGGGCAAAGCATGTTTATGCGGTATGTAGACTGAATTTTTTACCCTTTGAATTTTTATTGTCAGTTCAAGAATAATATACATGTTTTTTTTCCCTACCTACGGTATCTATTGTAATAATCTATTGGAGGTGCAAGTTAGGTTTATTTACAAGGCATAAAAATTAATGATGAGAAAGAGTTAGGCATAACAAGTTCACTCCATCTTGTCTTATTGCCGCGACTGAATGATTGTTGGATCAGTAGCAGCTACTAATACAGCATGTCATCTTTTTCTTGTTATTGCCTACTCGATTCATATAACTGTTCGTATTTTTGATGCAATTTTCAGTATCTAGGTATAGAAAGGTACATTAATTTGAGTAAATTTGTTGTTCGAAGCAATTTTTTTCCCAAGGTAAAATGTTTTGTAGGAGATAAAAGATGACAAAGCTAAAGTGTCAAACTACTACACTGACCTACAATTTCAAGTATCATTTATATCTTGATATAGAATCCATCAGCAAATGGAAACTGCTTTATCCTTGACAATCAACACCACAAAATTCTCTTATAATATTCGCTTCATGGGAATCACAGACTTGTTATTTTTTGAATCCCTAATAATAATTGATGCTTTGTTTTTTTCTTTATCAATAACGAAGAGATATGATATGAATTAGAAGATAAAAAAGACTCTACAATCTAGGAATCTAGATGAATATCCTAAACAAAATGCATAACAACTGGAAACATTGCTACATGAAGAATCACTCCTCCCCACCAACGAGTGATCAATACCCCCCACCTCCCCACTCACCCAATTAGTCGATCGAGGAACGTGAGAGAATGGGGTGTTCCACCTGCGACATAGCAATCTAAGTCAAACATATAATATGAGATAGATGTCAAGACCTCTATAGTTGGTCACAAAACCACGAGATGATGTCTGAGCTCCCCTCCACCAGCAGCAGAGACAATAATCCTAGTGCCTTTGTCTCCCCTCACACCTGTCAAGAGAGCCAAAAGTTTCCAACTCATAAAAAACTCGAGGGAATGCTAGTCTAGTTAGAGCATCTTTTACAGCACACAAATTCAATTGACTTTGTGATCCAATAGGTCTGGAAACTGTTGGCTTTTGAGACCTATAAGCAGTAATAGTAAGGGTTTTTGCAGGAAGGTAAGATGTCAAAATGGAAAGTTGTTCGGATAGAGAGTAAGCTGTTTGATGTGGAAGGCTTCCAAGATGGTCGTTCCTGAGCGTTGAAGATTACTGAAAGGAGCGGAGGTGCTACTGGTTCTTTAGTGTTTGGAAAGGAGATGCGGTGGAATGGTTCATCAGCAAGTTTTAATCTTTTTATTTATTTTATTTTATTTTTAATTTTTATAGAGGGATGCATATTTGGTATGTTAGGTTTTAATTAGTTATTTTTCCCTTTCTGTTCAGTCTGGTTGTTGTATGCTGTTTTTTGTAGTGGTTGACAATTGTTGCAGAATACATTCATGTCGACAACATGTATATATATAAAATAGATCTACATTGTACTTTGAAAGCAATGCATATTCTTGTGGTTTGCATGTGATTCTATGTGCCTCGTTTGTTATTATTCTTTAATGTTTAATCTTGTAGATGTATCTAACAAACATATTCTTTTGATTTGCATGTGATTCTGTGTGCCTTGGTTGTTATTATTCTTTAATGTTTAATCTTGTAGATTGTGTTACGTCCCGACCTTCTTATCACAGGTTGAGTGCTCCCAGATGGCTGACACGGCAAAAGAAATTGTTGAGGCAAATGGATTTTCCAACGGTGATAATTATTCTTAACCGTATAATACAGCAAACTTTAATCTTTGATATTCTGTGTACAATTCTTTTTTTTTTTTTAAATTTAGTCTCAGTTTTCTCGTGTATTTTTCATTATTACAGTTATAACAGTTTTGAAGGGAAAAGTTGAGGAGCTTGTGCTTCCAGTTGATCAAGTGGATGTCATTATTTCAGAATGGATGGGATACTTCTTGTTGTTTGAGAATATGTTAAATACAGTCCTATATGCACGTGATAAGTGGCTTGTAAGTGACATGCTCTTTTCACAATCGGTGCAGTTAATACTTTGATTAATCTTTGATAAAGCGATTGGATTTTGTAGCTTTAATGTGCTCATGCATAGTTATCCCTGTGATGCATCTTCTGCAGAATGATTGGATCATATAGTAGCTTGCCTCTTTATAAACCAGATAATAATATATCATAATGTAGACAGCATAAGGTTATTTCATTCTCAGATATAGGTTTATATTAGTCTAAGAAATTGAAAAAGAAACCTATAGTGCTGAGAGTTCTATCAAAGTTCATGTTAGAAATTATCTGATAACCAGAATTTAATAGTCTACTGAATTGTTAAGGTTGTTGCTTGGTTATTGACATGTGCCAATTCTTAACATAATTGGATATAGCCACTAAAGTAGGCCTTCTATGTTGACATGATTTGGAAAGTTTGTATGACTTGCATGTTTTGTATAATTCCCATGGACTCTTATAATTACTATTTTCCATTAGTGCATTCACAAATAAATCCTTTATGTACTTATTAATTAAAGATAATGCATAGGTATATATGGGTGCCTGTATGGCCTCAGATTGTGGGGTCCCCTGTCTCACTATCACACAAAAAACAATTGATTTGCACTAGTTTTCGCAGCAGGTACGTACCTAGCCATGAATCCTACTAATAGGTCTGGATCTTATTTCATGGAATAGATCAACATTTGAGAGAATTCCAAGTAGCTATTTCCAGTATCTGTAAAAGATCAAGTTCATAGTGAGTGCTGGCTAACAAACAACATGGTATGTTAATTTCCAGATCTACTTATTGGTTGTCTGTTGGATATTGGGAATTTGTAGGTTTGGTTTGGGGTCTAGAGTATCTTAGATTCAGGCCCACAACCTATATGAACTGCAGTTGCTATTTCAAGTAGGGGGTGGTTTTGGGTAAGGTTGAACCGAACTAGAACACATCTACTTGTGATCTTGGGGTAAACTGATTCTTCTTCTCACTTGCAATAATTATTCACTCCAAATATTTGTGAAGATGTGGTTAGCGATTTATGTGTCTGCCATGCTACTTCTTTACATACGAGGGAAATTATGAAGCATCAAGTATTTTAAATAAAAACCTATAATTTTAAAGCCCCAATAGATTCATAGTCCTACATTATAATAACAATAGAAGCTTAAAATTTTTAGATTTCTCTGTGAAGTAGAACCATTAACAATAATGTACCCCATCTAGTTGTGTCTTGTGGCAGCAACACGAATCTTGCTTGTACGTTTCATCTCCCAAGAGTGATATCTTTGGCTTTTTACGGTCTGCAAATAATTCTTCAGCATCTCTAACCATGATTTCTGCAGCGTTCCCATTATACTTCAGAGCCTTCATCTTGCACGACTTCTCTCTTCACTGGCTTTGTCATTTTTGTTATTTAATATGTACAAATCTGTCAATTGACTCTATTTTTTGGACCTTCAGTGGACCTATTCAAACTATTTTAGAGCAGTTTTTTTCTAATCATATCTTCCCTAGTCTTGTCACTTACCCATCTCATCAACTTTATTCAGCTGCACTCATCCTATTAATTTATCGGCTTTTGATTGGCTAACACCTTGGTCAATGAGGTATCGCTTCTTTCCTAATTGTCTGATAAATTCTTCCTTTTAGTTTGATGGGAATGTGTTTACAACTTAGAAGCACTTCTCCACAGTAGGCATGTTTCTATAATTCTATCAGCAAAATCCTTGTCATCTTTTATTCTTGTGTTTTTCTTTAGGCTAGGACATTGGGGAGCCTTGGATATACTTTGAGAACCATTTCATATGATATAGTTTGAACCACAAGTATCTGAACTTGGAACTGAACTTTCTTTATCACATCTAATCTGAGCCCGATATATGGTTAGTCGGATTGACATCTTAGGATCCAACTCTGGAGTGACTTTGATCTTAGGTGAAACATGTATCTTATGCCCTATAGGTTCTTGTTTTCTTCATAATCGTTCATTCCTTAATGTATAAATTCTTGATAATATAATTAGTTATTAATACAACACCTAACGTAACAGTGAAAATTTTTGTGATTTTTCTGGAATATAATGGATTAAATGTACTTTGTATACAATAACTTGCTGTTTTACATAATAGTTGTGCTATCACTCTTCCAAATTGAAATGTTGATACACCATCCCAGTCCATGTGTGGATCATGCTGCATTGTAGTCAATGCTTCATCATGAAATCGTGATTACAGGAAAGAAAAAATACCTAATAAAAGCGCTCTAGATTGGAGATGATACTTCAATTGAACTGTTTGAAACTAAAAACCATTTTATAGGAAATTATAGAACCATGCCAAAACTGGTGACTGGAATACTGGATTCCCTACATCCACATTGGCATAACTGCTTTAGTCTTTCAGCTACCTAGTCAAAGTGATTTTATTATGTTGAGGTATATGCAGAAATTGTTTGGATACTGTACATGCGTGTCCGTTTACTCTCCTTTTCATCAAAGCACATGTCTTAATTCTCCATGGGATAATCAAGGACTGTTGCATAATTTGATTTGTGATCAAATTCTTGTGAACTGTTTAGATAAATGTTTTATTGTTTCTCCAATATAATAGTAACTTCTTTTGCAGATTGATGATGGAATCGTGCTACCAGATCGAGCTTCTTTGTATTTGACAGCCATTGAGGATGCCGAGTACAAGGAAGACAAGATTGAATGTGAGCTAATTCACCTGTATATCATGTCTCATATGTTCATGTTGCATGCATGAGTGTCTGTATGTGACCTTGTTGCTTCGCTTTCTTTTACTGCAAGCATGTAAGAAGTTTCAATTTGCTCTTTATGAGCTTGTTGCTTCCCTCTTATTTTGTGCAAGCGTGTAAGAAGTTTCAATTTGCTCTTCGTTTATAACACTTATACTGTTATATGTGGCAGTTTTGCACGGTGCTACTTAAGCTTCCTGATCCTTTTACTTTTCAGTTTGGAACAATGTATATGGCTTTGACATGAGCTGCATCAAGAAACAATCTATGATGGAACCTCTTGTTGATACAGTTGATCAGAATCAGATTGTTACAAACTCTCAGTTACTCAAGGTGGTACAGTACTCTGCTAGAATTTTTCTTGTGTCCCCCCAGCCATGCTACTTGCTGACATAGATGCATTCACTGATTCAGACGATGGACATCTCTAAGATGGGTCCTGGGGATGCTTCCTTTACAGCACCTTTTAAGCTTGTGGCGGAGCGCAATGATTACATCCATGCTCTTGTCGCGTACTTTGATGTAGCATTTACAAACTGCCACAAGTTCACAGGCTTCTCTACAGGTTATTTTCTTCTTTCTTTTGTTTTTTCCCATTCATTTGTTCTCTTTCTTCTTTGTTATTACCAATCTCAATGATTTGTGTGATAGTAGTAATCGAATGATAGCTAATCATCTTGCAATTAATAGAGGTTTTGGGCAGAAGGTCAAAAACATTAATCTGGGATCTGGATAGGGTTAGCAAAATCTGACTCAACCCACCAACCTTCCCATCACTTGGGTGGGTGACGGTTCATGTTTTTAACTCATTGAGTGCATCTCGTTTGAGATCAGGTTCAACCAATTCCATCCGTCGGGTTGTAATTGTAATACCCAATTATATATTAGATATGCTTAAATTTATACAAGTATAATAGATATAGCTTACATGATTTGATTTTTTAATTGTTAAAGGTTCTATTTTAACCTTAAATGAGGAGCTAAATGGGTGAGAATGGGTTGGGTTTGGGTTGACCAGCTCCGTTTAATGGACAGGCTGGTTTGGGTTGGCCAGAAATCCATTGACAAGCAACCCGACACAACCAAACCCATTGCCACCCCTAATTCCTTGTGTATATGCTTCTAGCTAAAGAACCATGAAGCACTTGATATGGTTATTAATTAAGCTATGCTTCTAACCAGAAGAAAAATAGGGAAAAAAAAGTAGATGAACAAAATGATTTAGTAAAAGCAGGAACATTGATAAGCATTGTTACATATTCAAATATACACAATTTTTTAAGTAGGTTTCTTATGTGTTATGACTTTTAAGTGTCAAATCTCATTCTGAATTGGTATTCCTTAGTTCGATTCTGATGAGTTATTAGCATGACAGGACCAAGATCACGTGCCACACATTGGAAGCAAACGGTCTTGTATTTGGAAGATGTCCTGACCATATGCGAAGGAGAGGCAGTGGTCGGGAGCATGATCGTGGCGCCGAACAAGAAAAATCCTCGTGATGTCGATATAATGCTCAAGTATTCATTGACTGGTCAACATTGCAAGGTCTCAAGAACCCAGCACTATAAGATGCGGTGATGGTGTCGATGCTTCCAAGCCTCCCTCGTCGATGTCTTCCTCATTGCAGAGGAATTCCAAGATTCACTTTTGTACTCTTATTACCCATCCACATTATTTAAAGTGGAGTTTCCTCCATTCAGAAGGCATTAAAAGTTTCAATTATTTGTTTGGTGAACGAGGCGAGTGCTTTCCCAAAATGTAATATGCATGTAGCTTAGATCTCTGTTTCTCCCAAATTGAGTAAAGAGCAGCAACTAAATGTAATATGCTCAAAATTTTGATTGAGTCATGGTCCATTCATCTGCCACTTCTGTTTGTTATCATTGTTTGGTCTTTTGTTTATGAACTTGGATTCAATTGATGTGAATTGCAGGACCCTTCTCACACTTTTTTTTTTTGGGTCCTGAATGGCAATAGCTTCAGAGAAACCCTTTTCTTGGTATCCTTAATTGGTTGCAACTGGATCAACAGTACGAGACAATGAACTTGTTTCTTATTGATGTGCGTTGAACTGGGATGCGATCTTGGACCTGTGGTCGAAGAACAATCTATCTACCGAGATTGTATAAATAAGATCATCTTTTGCCGACCCTAGTTATGTGATTCTGCCTGTTACAACTTCAAGTTTCAAAGTAAGATTTAAAGGGGTCACAGAATTTTCAGAATTATTTACTTAAGTTATACATAGCCCTGAGTTTTACTGAACAGGGTCTAACAACAATTGCCTAATTTAACACTTGAGTTTTACCAACTAGGCTTTAATTTCCTCAACTGCCCAAGTTCTTGCAATAAACAACAGAACAAAAAGCAGAAGAAAAAAAAAGTGGGAACCCTCTGTGCTCCTCCTGGGATGAAGAAGTGGGTTTAAAGCTCAGAAGTGCTGGCCTTTGAAGGCTTATCTGAACCCCTTTTCTTCCCTCCCCACCATTGCCGTATCCGATGAGAAACCTTGTCTGCATGTCCCTTCAATGCTGTCCCAGCATCCATGATTCCTTTTGTAACCTTCTGCTTCCAATCACTTTTTGTTGTTTCTTTTTCTCTCAAGACTTTTCCCTGCAATCCAATGGAAAATGTTGCAGTGATTCACATAACAGATGATGCAATGTAAATATTAGCAAAAATCAGTATAGTTTCTTACATAGTGTTACGTATTGGCTGATCCCGAGTGCCGATACAACTCAGAATCGGCTCGGGACGAGTCATGATCCCAAGCCGATCCTGAAGATTGCTAAGTTTCTCTAACTGGGTCCAAAACTGAGTCAGATCGTACGATCCAGACAACTTGACTCAGTATCGAACGAGTCGGATCTGACAATCCAATATGGATTGTCTGATATCCCTAAATTTTTTTTATGATTTTTTAAAAATAATTTTTTTTTGGCCATGTTTGGATTGGCGGTACAACTTGGTATCGGACCGGGGTAATCCTCGATCTGATACCAAGTTTAAACACTATGGTTTCTTATATTTCACGATTTCAAGTCAAACAAAAGCTTTTTCTCATAAGTACTCCAAAAGTTCTTTTATAGTACCAGTTTTGAGGAGAAGTCGCTCTCATCATCATCATCGTCGTCGTCTTCGTCACCATCTTTACCCCCCAAATTCTTCATTAGATCCTCTCTTGAGTACATTTTCGGTGCTCCTGGCATACCCTGAAGCATATTTCAAAAGATCAATTTTTCTCAAAGTAAAAACATAAAATGTGAAGAAAGCATCTAAAATCCAGTATAGTTTACCTCCATGGATTTCATTATCTTTTCCATTTCAATCTCTTTGGATGACTTTGGATCAAAAGGTTCTCCTGGAGTCCTATCCTGGGAATCACAACAGAAGATGCTCTTTAATCAATGATTAGAGCCAAGGAGCCTATGAATGGAGAGAATGCCATATATGTGAGGAACTTCCATTACATATAGGCATTGATATCACATAAAGGAGTGTTTTCAACTTCATTTGAAGTCATTCATATAGATAGCTTTATGGGACTTGAACATAAAGATTTTGTGGATGACAACTCAAACAAGCATAAGAATTGCAAGTATAGAACTTGAAAGGATTGAGACTGTTAGGGTTCTATGTTTAACTTCCCTCCTTACCAAGTAGGATTCTTCTCCCCCAAAAAAGATAAAATAATGAAGGGTTTGATCTGTTTAACTGCATGCCAAGGCACAAGGTTGTCAAATCGTGGATCAAATCGAAAATCGTTAGGGGCCACTTCAAATCGAACCGTACTGTTGAATCATAAATCGTAAGATTCATAATAGTTTTAGTAGAAGTAGGGTTTGAGATTTCTCTTAGGAAAATGGATTTTTTCTTTAATGTTTAAAATTAATAGACTATGTTTATTTCTGTATATTTAACCATTTTAGAGCATTATGTTCTATATAAACAAGGATCAAACCGAAAAAGGGAAAATTTTCAGTAAAAGCGAAGTGGACATTTTTTTTAGTGTTGTAGAGTTGAATCATTTGAATCATACGATTAAATCATAAATCGTAAGATTAAGTGTGTGAATCATAAGATTCAAACATAAACCGATTTTTTCACTGATTTGAATTGATCTAGGATCAAATCGAATCAAATTGTAAGATTCAAACAATGAATAGTAAGATTTTACCAACAGAGCCAATGCATAAACTTCTCAATTTTTAGTCACATCATACTCCTTTTGTTACACAAGAAATGGCCTTTAGAGATGATTTGTGCTAAATGTTAACTTAATTGAAATGTGCATGGACGTATAAGTTTTCAAAGCTTCTCTTTATTGTGGTACTCAAAAAATCATCAAAAATATATTCATGACAAAAATAAAAAATAAATAAATAATGTGATGACAAGAGATGAAGGAAAAGGAGCAAATTGGTCCATAGAGAAACTAAATATTATGAGGAAAGAAATAAGTTTTTAGTTCCCCTCAAGTTGAATTATCAGTGCAGTTACCTTAGGAACTGGAGGTGGACTGCTCGAGCATGCTTTAGTGAGGTCCTTGCAGAGAAAATTCACCAAGGAGTCTATCTGAGGCTTGGCTTTGAACAGATATTCAGCAACATCAGTATCAGAATACCCCATCACCTGCAAACAACCCAAGTAGGTGTCAAATTATAAACTAAGATTTGGTGTTGAGGTTGATTCAATGGTAGGAATCAATCTTTTAAATTTCGCCGGCGTACCGGCGAAATTTCGCCCAAATGGCCCCAATGAAATGAAATGTAGGGGAAATTCGCTGAATTCCCCCTTTTCCCCCACTTTGTCGAAATTTCGAAGAAATATAGCCAAATATTTCCCCAATATTTCTCCAACCTGGCGAAATATTCCGCAAGGTAAAAGTCTGGCAATATAGAAATTTAAAACATTGAGAGAAATAAATCATAACGCTGAACAACAAGGGATTATTCAGCTATTCATAGTGGAAAAAAAAAAAAAGAAGCAAAAATGGAATTAGTTTCTAATTAAGATGGAGATTAGATAAGCAATTGATTCATTCATCATCAGCCTAGTAAGTATAAAACAAGCATGAAAGCTTCACCTCCTGACAAGCCCGTTCGATCGTCTTGCATTCTGAATTGCATTTTCCTTCAGTGTCTTGTTCAACAAGCTGGGTAAGATAACAAACTAAAATTAGAAACTGGATAGGGAACCAAACCAACAAGAGAATTTCCTGTCATGCTATCTATAACATCCCAAAGTTTTCCAATTACTGCAGAAGATCCAAAGACAGATTCATGAAGATTCAAATAACTTAAATCACATTAATTCCAAATCAGATTCATGAAGATCCAAAGCTATACACATAAATTTTGACCAGAAAATCATATAAAAAAACGGAATTTTCAGAGAAAGATCAATTTATCCTTCTCACCTCCAACCTATCCCCATTTTCGATGATATCGATTCGAAGAATCCAATCTGCTTCCTCCTTCTTCAAATTGCAGATATTCTCTGACATTTCGATAATCTGAAACTCTGATATCTGATCCAAAAATCCCCCCCAAAAAAATGAAAACAAAAGGATTAAGAACAGAAACTCAAATTAAACTAAAAAAAATAAATTTAAAAATTCAGAAACCCCATCTACAGATTTTTCAATAGAGACGCATTGAAACCGAAATCAACTGAATTCATCAAAACAAAAATACCTTCTTAGGAGAGATCTCAGCTTCTTTCTTTTTGACGAGCTGGAATAATTGGGTAGCCAGCTTCTCACAGACTTGACATTTGATGAACGGTATGTCTTCTCTCCTAGCGATCGAAACTGGTTTCTTAGCAGCGTGAGAGATAGAAACCCATGAAGAAACTAAGAGAGCTAAGATTAAAGAAACAAAGATCGATTCGGCCTTCGCCATTAATTCTCTCTCTAAGCTCTGAAACTCTCTCTCTCTCTGTCAATTTGGATTGGACACAAACAAGACTTAATATTCTACGATGTGGCACGTGTTTCCAAGCATCTGATTGGTTACTAAATCCACGTGTTCTTGGTCCCACTTGTTAGCCAATAGATCTTCAAATGACGTGGATCCTTTTGTATGCTACAGAACTAAAACCCTAAAATTTCTCTATATGAACCAGAAAAAAAAAACTAGGGTTTTGCGAATTATTTCTTTGAATTTTTACCACTTACCAGTTTGGGAAAGGATTTGATTGTTCAAGACTCTCGAGATGGATGTTGTTGCAGTGGAGTCGACGAACGGTGCAAAGCCACTTGATTTTGGTTTTCTAGTTGGTGAAAACTATGAAATCGTGTTGAAGGAATCAATAGATCGGTTTCTAGATCAGTTTCGGAAAGGAATTTCTGATTTTTCTGGTTTTGGTTTGGTGTTCTTTCGGTTTCTGCAAGCTAGGGTTGATCCTCCTTTCGAAGTTATATGGTTTTACTCAGCAGTCAGCTTCCGTAGCAGTAATTCACCGGATCTTGAGCCTTCGAATCGAGTTTCAATGGCTCAGGATCTGTTTCAGTTGCTGTCCGCTTGTGCTGCTTCGTGTAGTGGATTGAAGAGCGTGGCTCTACTCGCTCCAGTTCTGTTGGAGTTGTACTGGTCGGTTATTGATTTAAGAGAGAAGAAGTTGTCTTTGAAGTCGGAGAAGAAGATTGTAAGAGAGATTGAGCGTTTAATGGAAGGAATCATTGGCTATATCAGCGTTTGTTGCAGCAAGCGTTTGACTGAAGAAGATGCTTCTGTTGGTTTGCTTCTTTGTATCTCAGATTTGGTTGATGTCTGGACTGTTGATCGATTGGGAAGGAATCAAGAAGTTGAGGATGATTTGAATGCGTTTTTTCCACTCATTGGTGATGAAATCCGGCAAGGGCTTGGCGAGGGAGGATTCGTGGTCGGTGACCTAGCTGGGATTGTTATTTCTCAGGCCTTCTTGCTTAGACTGTGCTTGAAGTTCCGATCGAAGCTTTCGCGACCGGAGTTGCAGAAAGAGTTAACGACTTTGGCTGTTGGTTCAATAACTGTATTTCGGAATCTTTACTTCTATGGTAAGTGATTCGACGTTCCCCAATTGCTTGAGCTTTAGACTCTTTCATGTTTAAATTTCATTTCAGAATGTTAATGGTGTTTCGATTTTCTGGGTTCTATCTCTGCAACTATTACCATGATTATTGCCTTTATCAGAGCTCTGAAAACACTATTTGCTTTTGCATTTAAGAATGAAACTCCTTTGTGTATGGAAAGTCTCTTGTAAATGGACAAACACTTTACATTTCTTTGAGTAATGCTCATTAGGGTGGTGATTGATGTTCAATAAATAGGATTGGATTCTGAGTCTGTATATTGGATGAGGAACTGTTAGGGACCAAGGTTGTCAAATTGTGAATCGAATTGAAAATCATTAGGGGCCACTTAGAATCGAATCGTAATTTTGAATCGTAATTCGTAAGATTCATAGTTGTTTTAGTAGAAGTAAGGTTTGGGGTTTAGTTTTTTAGATTTCTCTTAGGAAAAAGGCTTTTTATTGTTTAAAATAAGTAAACAGTACTTCTTTATGTATATTTAATCATTTTGGAGTACTGTATTCTATATAAACAAGGATCAAACCATAAAAAGAAGTTCAGTATAAAAAGAAGCAGGCATTTTTATTAGTGTTGCAGAATTTAATCGTTTAGTCGTATGATTAAATCGTAAATCACAAGATTCAATGTACAAATCGTAAGATTCAAACATAAACCGATTTTTCACTGATTTGAATTGATCTAGGGTCAAATCGAATCGTAAGATTCATACAATGAATTGTAAGATTTTAACAACAGAGGTTAGGACTGTTCGTTTTGGAAGAAGCTCTCTTTTTGATACTTGAACAATGTTTTTGTTTCCTTCTCATGGAACTCTATGTCTAGTTACTCCTTATTTGCATTTCCAATCCAACAGTGGTTCGACATTTTTGTGGGTGCAGGATGAGTGAGTTAAAAAGGATGTAGAATGATGGGCGTTGGAGAAAGTTAAATAACCTTAATTTCAAAGAGTGTAAACTAAAATTTATGGCATTGTTTATCCGTTAGATCTGCAAAGAGCATGAGAATTAGACATTTAGTTGAATTAGTGTTCCATCTTTAGAGACCTGAAGACGTTGTATAGGGTTAGCGGATGTTGTTAGCAGTGGGGAAATTATAAGCATCCTCTTGTTACCTTCTGAAGAAATCTTAGGGTGGATTGTTTGCTAATCTAAACCTTGTTTTGTGTGTGTGTGTGGGATTATGGAGTAACAGGTCTTGAATGTATCTTCTTTGGGAGAGCAGAATACCAAGATGGTGAGGGACAATTTCAACTCCAAGAAAGTAAGAGAGTGGACCAAGATCTTTTAGAGAAAACCGTTGAGCCAGACAGTCAACAAACTGTGAAACAAGAGTATCACTGCTGCCAGTTAGGATAATATCATCAACATATACAAGAAGATACAAGACATGGTTGCTGATGCGAAGAACAAAGAGAGATGTATCTGAGTGTGAGTTCTTGAATCCGGAAGTGAGCAGAAACTGACGCAACTGGTGATACCAAGCTCGGGGAGCTTGTTTGAGGCCATAGATGGCTTTATGAAGTTTACAGACATATGAGGGATGATCAGAGTCTACAAAAACTGGTGGTTGAGCCATAAATACATTTTCAGAAAGCCTGCCTTGAAGAAACGCATTATTGACATCCAATTGGCGAAGAGACCAGCCAGTACTTACTGCTATACTAAGCACAAGTCTCACTGTGGTAGGCTTGACAACTGGACTGAAAGTTTCATGGTAGTCCACACCTGGTCTTTGATGAAAGCCCTTGGCTACAAGTCTAGCTTTGTACCTATCAATGGAACCATCAGAGTTTCTTTTAATACGGAAAATCCATTTGCAACCAACCAGATTAGAAATGTCTTCAGGTGGAACTAGTTCCCAAGTTCCATTGCAAACAAGTGCAT
>JAUPMG010000010.1:2506206-2522344 GCA_031762675.1 Pachysandra terminalis
GAAGAAATCTTAGGGTGGATTGTTTGCTAATCTAAACCTTGTTTTGTGTGTGTGTGTGGGATTATGGAGTAACAGGTGTTCTAGGTTGGTCTGTATCAATGGTCTTATAAAAAATAATGGACCTTATTGAAGGCTTTGTTACCTTTATTCAGCTTTTGTTGTTTTTCTAGCTGAGGGAGACGCTGCTGTTGTCATCAATCAGGCATTTAAGGCGTAGAGTCACTTGGGGTTAAGCAACTCTGGCCACCACATCTTTATTTGGAGTCTTGGACATTGTTCATGCATAACTAGGGATGACTGGTGTGGGTTAAACGGGTAACCTGTCCCTAATGAACTTGGGACAGACTCAACCGGACACCAACCTGTCCCGTTGCCATTTACTAATAAATTAATTATATTTATTAAATTTAAAAATATATATTTTATGAGTAAATATCTCTAAAAAAGTACAGATTTACCTTAAAAAGCATTTATTTTTAAGTTATCTTACATCCGTCCCATTAGGGTTAGGAGCGGGTTTGGTATTAGGGGGATTCCTTTAGGGGCGGGTTAGGGTTTGTCAGAACCCGTCCCGTTGCCATCCCTATGCATAACCTGCCCCTATTGATTTGAATCATGTGGCAACTTTATTAATAAGGTGATGTGTACACTAGGGACTATCTGCATATCAGGTGCTGCATGAGTTTTGAAGTGGAACGAGTACCGACTACTAAGATTCCAAGTTGGGTATTGCATATCTGTTAGAACTTACAACTAAGCATATGTTTTCTTGTTAGTTAGTAGAGAGATATCTCCACACATCTTATTATGTTTGCTGCATGTCTCCATATTAGTTGCAAAATGAATTGACTATATCCAATGTTTGTGTTCGTGGCTTAAGAGTTCCCAAGAAGTCTATAGTTATAGTCTATGAGCTAAGTTCTTGATAGCTGCATTCTTCTTCTTCTTCTTCTCCTTCTATCTGATTATTCATTTTCTCAATTTTATGCTTATGGCCCTTTTTCTTTGGAACTCATCAGACACTCTTGTCAGGATGCTGCTGGAGCCAACTTTGTCCGTCACTTCTTTATTGGTCAGTATGTCTTTTTTTTTTTTTTTTTGGTAACGTGGAACCCCTGACCCCTTAGTGGGGACAGGGTAAACACCGGATATATCAGGTAAGCCCGGGGACTCGAACCTGGGACCTCCAGTTCCTGCGCTGGAGTGCCTGTCAGTTGAGCTAACCCGTGTGTGGGTCAATTATTGGTGAATCAGTGATTCTTGTTACCTTGAGCATATTAGTTGCAGCAGAAAATTTCCCAAGATTCCTAGTCATGTCACAAGTTGCGAGTATCTATTATTTGCCATGAATTAGATGTATGTGAAGTAAAACTGATAAAAAACTATCCATGTAAATCAAAAGTTAGTCTAATTGCAGGGCCCAGAAGATGAAGTTTTACTAAGGAAAGCCCTCTATGATGCTGTGATATTGGTGGATTATTCTTTTCTTAATCTAGAAAGAGGAACTTTGTTACATAGCGACTGCATGAAGCGTCTTGCTGTGACAATGCTGGTTCTTACACATGAAGCCTCACAGTTTGTCAGGTATGAGACAGTGAAAATTATGGACAGAATTCATTCGAACGTTGCTTACTGAACTCTTCCATCTACAAATTCTCATCATTTGGCTGGGTACAGGGAACACGGGGATCAGACCAAAGCCATTTCTTATATAAATGCGTTCTCTGGATCTCGTCTTCCTTCTCAATTAGTGAAGTGGATCACTACTCAGTTTGGCTTGGAGGAGAAAGCTAGTACAACAAATGTCTCTACTCCTAAAGCTCTTATCAGTAAGTAGCTCTGGTCAGTTAACATCTCAGGCTGCCATAAATCTTCTCTTTAATGTCTAACCATAAACCGAGTTTTTTTTCTTTTTTTTCAGAGTGGCTATTAAATCTTGAAGAACAAGGGGTGAGAGTATTTGATCATAACCTCTCGAAACTCCGAACCAAATTGATTCTGAAGTTTTCAGAATCGGACTTCGAGCTTCCAGTACCTAAGCCGGACAGTAGGAAGCAAGGGGATGATCACCTCTTTTATATAGATAACAAGGGTGAAGAGGAAGATAAAAATGAGACAGATGAAGAAGCGATCAAGACGACGGATGCCGCACTATTGGCTGTTGCACGCACGATGAAGCTCACAGCGAATGACGGGAGAAGAAAACGCAAGAAAGGGAGAAGAGTTGGAGAGGAGTTGCAGGTCAAGTTCATCAAGTATCGCCTTGATGACGAGTCTGTGAGGGAAGAGGCCTCAGTTTGCAGTGACGACGAAGGTTTGCAAAGTGGGAGTGAGGTGGAGAATCCATTATCTGACGAAGACTCGAAAGAAATGGACTAATAGTAGTATTTCGCTGAAGCAGAAGCATGAAGATAAATCCAATCAACCTCATTGATTTCCGGTGGATGCCTGGGCCGGATTTTGCAACTGCATCAGCTTTCTCGCTCGCTGATCCTATTATTGTCTGCA
This sequence comes from Pachysandra terminalis, assembly GCA_031762675.1. NCBI lineage: Eukaryota > Viridiplantae > Streptophyta > Magnoliopsida > Buxales > Buxaceae > Pachysandra > Pachysandra terminalis. The sequence goes on from JAUPMG010000010.1 coordinate 2,508,715, forward strand.
ACGCCATATCTGCCGTGTAAACAATCGGTTCAGTGTTTGGTGACACTTTTGAAAGATGCTTTGGATGGAAGCGCTTCTTCAGAAAGTCTATTTTGATGAAGCAGGTATGAGTTTGCTTCTAAAAATTGCATTTGCGAGAAACAGTTAGCCATGTACTTAATTTAAGTAAAACTTTTAAATTGGCATAATTATCATTTCATTTCTATTACACATTCTTTAAAAAGACGTAAATATCTATCAAGGCCTAAAAATATGTAGAGAGTATTAAGGGTGTAATTCGGTCGGTTTGGTTCGGTTTAGTGATCAGACCTAAACCAAACCGAATTATATTACACTAAACCGAAAACCGAACCAAACCGAAAGAAAAATCGAATAGAAAACCGAAAACCAAACCAAATTATAATAGATAAAATCGAAAACCAAACCAAACAGACATAGAAACCAAAAAATTCGGTTTGGTTTGACAAAATTAATACTATTTTCTATATAAGACATATACATACATTTATCTATATATTATATATAATATACTTCGGTTTAGTCGAAGTCTGAACCAAAAACCAAACTGAACTATTTCGGTTTTTTGTTTTCTAAACCATAACCAAACCAAAATGAAAAAAAACCAAACCAGGCGAACTTTTTTCGGTTTGGTTTGTTCGATTTTTGGTTTAAACCGAACCAATTGACACCCCTACAGAGTATCCTTTTATATAATTTTTCTCACCAAACTTAATTTTGAACCAATGGCTTTGATTAAAGGTGCTTTTTAAGAAAGCCCTTTACATTAAAGCTCTTCTATTTGTTGAAAGGTACGCTAAACAGGCTCTTATGTATGGAACTAAAGTTTGGTAAATCAACAAGTGAAGCTTCTTAATGACGTGGAAATCTCATGCACGTTAGCATTACTCCTTAACAACGAATCATGATGGTTACTTACAATCTACGTGGACGATACACTTGTTAACTAAAAGACTTATCCACGTGGCAAATCCCGTGTGATTGAAATAACTATGACGTCGGAGGCACGAGAAGCAAAGGGAGGAAATCAGTGTTGTCACCAACCTCCATTTTTGTATACGTCTCAACTGCTTCTTGGGTAAATTACACTTTCACCCCTGAGATTTGTATCACTTGCACTTAAATCTCTTTAAGTTTTTGAAACTACATTGATCTCCTTTATATAAAACCTGGTTTATATGAAACCTAAGGATATCATGGACTGATTTACCCCTAATAAAATATAAAATTATTTTTCTCAAATCTATCAATCTGACCCTACCCCCCACGGGTGGTGGGTGGGGGTGGTGGATTTGAGAGGTATAGTTTTATATTTTATTAGGGATATAAATCAGTTTATGACCTCCTTAAGGTTTCATATAAAGGGTCAATGTAGTTTCAAAAATCCTAGGGATCCAAGTGCAAGTGGTACAAACCTCAGAATGAAAGTGTAATTTACCCTCGCTTCTTGTAATGAAACGAAAAAGCTTCTCTCCTGCTTTCCTGGTAGGGTAACAGGTCGTGATCGTCGTGACACGTCTCACGTTGAGTGACTAAACTACCCTGAGTTTTAAGGGTAAGTCAAAAGTCAACTAATCTTACTCTTTGTATAATGACTAAAATGCCCTTAAAAACTTGCTTACCAAGGACACAAAAAGCCTTGCTTTCTGGATCTCAATACAATTTGGATATCGTGTAAACGCAGTTTATGGAGGGCGGTGGTGATGATCAGAGTCTCACGTGAGATTCATGTTCATTGGATCCTGCATTAATAAGGGTGGTGGGTCCAGAGAGTGCTCCAGACATTTTCACGTGGATGGAAAAAGCCGTCTTAAAGGCTAATTAAGCCAAGTGTCCATATGGTTGATCCAGAGGGTCCCACCCTAAGTAGAGATAGATTAGTCTGGATTGGTTCATGTGTCAGTAATGGTTTTGTCTTACCACTAATCAATCAATTGCTTGATCCTAAGTCAGCTGTTAGGAAACTTACACCTAAGTAGATTGTATTTTACGTTATAAGTGGCATTCTAGATGACATCTTCATAGTTAATATATATATTAAAAAAAGGATACGGCAAATAGATTTTCGGACCTGGAAAGGACTTTTCAAGAAGTCATTGCTGGATGAAGCTTGCTGTTTTATAGGGGGGATGGATGACTTTGGCTAATTCAAATTATTTATCTAAGCTTTTATTATTGACTGCATAAATAAAAATTTGTTAGACTTTTTTTTTAATATAAAAAAAGATTAATATTTTTAAATTTATAGAAATAAAATATATTTATGATATTAATCCAAAATAAAAACATGATATTCAAGCCTTATATCTTATATTATATATTAATATTAAACATACATGCTAATATATTATATCATTTATAATAAAAATCATCTACTATATTATAATATTAATATATTTGTTCTAAGCTAAGATCTTCTTGGTGAGCTAAACCTTCTACAAGTCAAACTTTTATGAACCGAGCCTGAGCCCTAAGTATTTTAATGAGCTTGAGCCTAAATGTTTTTAATTAGTTTGAGCCGAGCCTGAGTCTTGCTTAAGAGGTTTATGAGCCCGAGTTGAACAGCTCGTTTATAGCCTTAGGCTACACCCCTCAAGTATTTACTATTATCCTAAATGACACATTCAAGGTGGGTTATTTTTCAAAACAATACATCGAAAAACTTGCCAACTCAGCTGCCATGTGTACAAGTGATGTAACACACATATAAATGGAATTTTACCAGCTTGCTGTCCTCAAATAAGATGGCAGTAAATGGTAGGGTTTTAAGTCTCGGGATCTTAGATCGGACCGATCCTGATCAATCTTGGTCTAGATCGACGATACCGGCCAATCTATATCTGATCCAAAAGTTGGATCATCCTAAAAAAAAGCATAAGTTGAAACGGTTGCTAGAATGGCGATACCAATCGCTGGTATAAATTAAAAAAAAAAAACTTTGGATCAATTGGATCGATCTGGATCGGCTGGTCTGTATCGATATGGGTTGGATTGATTCAATCCAAAGTCACTTGATACAATAGTTGTATATCTTGGCTTGGGATCGACCGGTCCTGACCGATCCCAATACGGACCGGATCGGTCCGATCCTTGAAACCCTGGTATATGAGAAGAAGACTTGAACGCTCAGGATACGCGAGGAATCAATCTTGCAGCATCAGCATAAAGACTTAAAATTCCTGATGGGTCCCACAAGGAGCTTTGAGGCGAAGCGTCAAAGGAGTGGCTGATGGGCCCACATTAATCAGTATTACTGCCTAACACCAATTCTTAATACATAAAACAGTTCAGAGAGGTAACTCTAACGTATGTGTCATTGTAGCGTTATACGCTAACGACAGATACCAACCACAGAGATTGTCTTTCGAGAAACTGGAAACCGACCAGTGAACTCAAAAACAACCCATTCATAATAATATTTTTTGACTAGTCAGATCAGACGGTTGAAGGGGTTCCATCACAAGATAGGACCCACCTTATTACGTGTGGTGGGACCCAAACCAATTTAAGTATATGCCGCCAAATCCAGTCTTAGTCGTCATGTTTTAAGCATAATCAAGGGTATTATGGTAAATATAGCGAAACTCTCGTCATTATCAGTCATTATCGAGACGTGTCAAGTCAATTTAGTAGATTTAACCATGGTTAGTACGTATTACGTACTTTTTAGTTTTTATAAACTAAATACGGAGTAAGCTTGTTGAGGCGTCGGTGGGAGGTTAACCGTGGGTTAAAGTTGCAGTTGGAGACTCGCAAGAGTAAGAATTGCTTCGTATATAAGCCATTGAAGCCAAAGCCATTATTTCTCCAAGACAGGAAGAGGTGAAAGAGAAGAAAGAGAGGGAATTATATATATATAGAGAGAGAGAGAGAGAGAAAGAGAGGGTTTTCGGCTTTCAGATACGGAGAGCCGCGGCCATGGCAGAGTCAAGCGATTCCGTTTCAGTCGATATGGAGACGATCTATCTTGGCGGAAAGGTATAAGATTCAAAAACTACGAACAAATGTATCTTCTTCAATGAGTTGTTGATTTGTTCTATTGAGGCATTTGGTTGTGTTTTAGGGATTCGAATGTTTAGATCGATAATGTTGCGGATGGTTAGGTGTTTTTATGCTTTGATTTGTTTTTCGTTTTTTTTGTTTTTTTGTTTTTCTAATGATAAATTGAGATAAGGTTTCGTGTTTTGCGATTGTTAATGCTTTTAGTATGTTTCTCAGATTTTTATTGATTTTTTTTTCCTGATTTGGAGTGTTTTTGGCGATATTCGATGATAGTTGCTGGATCAGATGGTTGGAGATATCAGCAGTTTAGTTCTTGAAATGGATTCATAGGTTTATTGAGTTTATGCTGAAGTTGTTCTTTTGATTTCTTTTGCATTTATGTTCTTTGTTGTCTTGAGGTTCTTGACCATTTGAGTAACCTCAACCTTGTTTCTTTAGCAAGTAGATTCCTTCTGTTTTTTCATTGCTTGACTCATAATTTTCTACTTTACGGAAAGATTTAGCTGTTATTTTCCTTTTCATTCTGTAAATTTTTTGTTTGCAATTTTTAATTAGTTCTTGTCTGTTTACATGTCAATGCTTTCTTTAAAAAATGAGATTCGGTGATCTCCTTTTTAACTGTTCTTCACTTTAAGGAATACAATGATTGAAGTCAAGAAAACCCCTTATTGTATGCCTTGACAGATTATCTAAAGTTATTATGAGCAAGATAAATTAGGTTTCCCAAAAAGGGATCACCTCACATGCCAAGCGCTTTGGTGGGTATGGGGAAAATAAAAACTTGGATAAACCTAAATCCTTTTATCTTTACAGATTGATATTTATGTCCTTTTTGGTTTCTCATTGTTTTTCTTTTATTGGTTTAGATTATTAATAGAACAAGCCTAACACTATCTGTTCTCAGGAGCATCTTATACAAACTGGGCGTGGTTCTGTATCTGTTGCTGTATTTGGAGACCAGGACAAACCAGCACTTGTTACTTATCCTGATTTAGCTTTAAATCGTAAGTGTGAGCTCTTCTTTCTTCCTCCCTTTATAGTGGAATCAGATACGTTCTCTTTTCTTCCCCCCCTTTTTTTTTCCCATAATCCTGAATATTTGCTTTTTACTGTCCTAGATTAGTTAATGCCGCACTACTTTTTGTTGACCTATGAGGATTTGTGTTTGTATCTATGTTTTCCTTTCTTCTTCTTTTTTTGTCCCCTTGATTTTTCCGCCACTAAAAGGAGGAATAGATTCTACTTCATTGCATTGAGGAGCCTTGTGTTAAATTTTGGTCAAAGAAACAAACTTTCTGTTTTCTGCTAGTTGGGAAGGAATTCCGTGGTAGCATTTTGTTTTACAATTTCTGAATGCAATTTTAATGTATTTCATGTCATCAAATAATTGGTTTATTCAATATAAGTTTGAAAAAAATTCTAGTAATTTTTCAGACAATAAAGGGAAATTTCCTAGATGTTAAAAAATATATATGAATTTTTGTTTTATAATATAAGATAAAATAAAAAATTCATTTTCCCTAAACCTGTCCTGAAAAGAATTCCTGATATAATACTAGGAGCACCTCTTTCTTCATTTTTTGGGAAAAATTCGGGTTAATCCTATTTTGTATGGCTTTTAAACTCATCCTCTATCAAACTTAAAGTAGATTAGTTGCATTTATATGTATCTACTTGGTATTTAAAACTATATCAAGTGCATTTATAAGTGTCAACTTTGTATATCAGAACTGAAGGAAAAAAATGTTAATCATTTGCTGCACTTACATGGATTTGAACACTTCAATTCAAGTTGAATTGTAGTTCTACGTCGTTATGACTTGTTATATTCGACGTGTTTGCTTTGTTTGTTTTTTTTAGTCTTTGGTGACGTGGACCCCGACCCCGCTTAGCAGGGATAGGGTAAACCCGGATACATGATCCCACCCACAAGAACCATATATCAGGCAAGCAAGCCCAGGGACTCAAACCTGGGACCTCCAGCTCCTGAGCTGGAGAGCTTGCTGTGCTGCCAGTTGAGCTCATAGTGTAAAGGATTGTCCGATCCCCGAGTTGAATCCGATACAACATTTAACCATACTGACTTGACTCAGTCCGATCCCGAGACGGGATCGGGTGATCCAACTCGGGATCGGCGGTCCGGATTGTCCGAGTCAGACGGAGTTGAGTTTTTGATTTTTTTTTTTTATTAAATTTGGATCGTCTAATGCCCCGTCCGACCCAACTCGGGATCGGACCGGGACGATCCCCGAGTTGAATCGATTTCAAACACTATGGTTGAGCTGACGCGTGTGGGTGCTTTATTTGGCTCGTCTTGTGCCTTGTATGGGTAAAACAATTTATGGATTTTAGTTTGAATATAATATATCACATAATATTTTCCTACCTAAAATATTGTACATGATTGGTTTTTGTATTCACCGTGTTTCTTAATATTTCATCATTTCTCTCCTTCCTCTCTTCCCCCCTTCCCTCCCCAACTGGCCCAATTTTATGCCAAATTGAAGATTTCCATCAAAATTTCTGTTAAAATTGCCCTTTTCGAAGGAGCGAAATTTCTGGAGAAAACTAAATGTAAAACCTTGCTGAGACGATATAGTTATAAAAGTCCAAAGTTACCAAACATTTTTTCAGATGTTGCTACTTTTCCTTTGAGGATTATTCCAAATTTAACATGGCATCTATGTAATTGTTTGAGCAGATATGTCCTGTTTCCAAGGGTTGTTCTTTTGTCCGGAAGCGGCTTCTTTGCTGCTTCACAACTTCTGCATTTATCACATTAGTCCTCCTGGTCACGAGGTCGATAACTTGACTGTGGTTCCTGGCTCTGTTGTATTTTTTCTTCTTCTTTTATTTTACATCTAAAGTAGTTATTACCTTTACTGAATGCTATTATTCACATTGTTTCCTTTCTGGTGCTTTCTTCAAGAGCTCTTGCAGTTAGGAGCTGTTGCAATTCATCCCGAAGATCCTGTGCCATCAGTCGATGACTTGGCAGATCAGATTGCTGAGGTTCTAGATTTTTTTGGGTAAATATTTAGGACCCTCATAACGATGATCTTTCTCAAGAATAAGACCTTTTTACAGTGATATTCTTTGTGTTGGTAAGTAATCTGAATTGATAGATTGTTGTATCTAAGTTGTTTATGATGGAACGCTTTTACTCTCTTTTCAGGCTTGGTACAGTGATGTGCATGGGGGTAACAGCAGGGGCTTACATCCTTACCCTGTTTGCTGTACGTAGTCTCCCTGGTTTAATTCATTTGAGTTGATTCAAAACTTCTAGTCTGAGTTTTGAGGTTTATTGACCTGGGTTTCTGCCACTTTACAGATGAAATATAGGGAGCGTGTTATAGGTTTGATACTAGTTTCTCCTTTATGTAAAGCACCCTCTTGGACAGAATGGTTGTATAATAAGGTTCTTCTTCTGACCTTGCTGTTTGTTTGGAAGGAAAAGAAAAAAGAATCTTAATAATATGATGCTCAAGATAGCAAATTATCTGCGCAGGTGATGTCAAATTTACTCTACTTTTATGGCATGTGCGGAGTGCTGAAAGAATTTTTGCTTCAGCGGTACTTTAGCAAGGTATTTTCCAATGCATGCTCATGTGGTTCTTTTGTAGGGATCATATTTCCTGTGCTTAGAATGGTTCTCTCATGGGGTTTTTCCTTGTATGTTCTGGCAGGACATTCGAGGTAGTGCACGAGTCCCGGAGTCGGACATAGTTCAGGCATGCAGAAGAGTCGGTGCTCTGCATCTCTCTCTTTCTTTACTGGTATCTGGATAAGTTTGAATTGTTGGGTCATTAAGGGAGATATTAAGGATTTTGTTGTGTTTCTTCAGTTGCTTGATGAGAGGCAGGGGACAAATGTTTTACGGTTTCTTCAAGCAATTAATGGGTAAAGACTGTGTCCGATGTTTGCTTCGTCTTCAGATTAACATTCTCTCTGTATAATATTCACTCTCCATGTCTTTCCTTGCAGGAGACGTGACATTACTGAAGGATTGAAGAAACTACAGTGCCGGACTCTAATATTTGTTGGGGAGAATTCTCCTTTCCACTCCGAAGCTCTCCACATGACCACGAAGCTGGACGGAAGATACAGTGCCTTGGTTGAGGTATGTGTAATTTCCAAAAAAAAAAATATATATATATATTCAAGTACAACAGCATGAATGAACGAAAATGAGGTGGGGGGTTTTACAGGTTCAGGCATGTGGGACGATGGTGACAGAGGAGCAGCCTCATGCAATGCTGATACCAATGGAGTACTTCCTCATGGGTTACGGGCTGAACAGGCCATGTCAGATCAGCGGCAGTCCAAGGAGCCCGTTGAGTCCTTCTTGCATATCGCCGGAGCTGCTCTCACCGGAAAGCATGGGTGTGAAGTTAAAGCCGATAAAGACGAGGGCTTCGGTGCAAGTTTGAGAAGAAGAAGAAGAAGAAGAAGAAGAGAGGTGTCTTTCATGAACAGTGTACTCATTTGTAATTTAATTTCCTTTTTTGTGGGGGTGAGGGAGAATTAGGACTTATTCCATTTCATTCATTTGTAGTCATTAGCTGAGCTGTAATGTAAATCATTTAAAACAAATATTATCGAGCAAATAAATAAAAAGGATTCTTTGCTTAGCTGTCACATGTATGTATGTATGTATGTATGTATGTATGAAAACGAAGCAGAATGACTTTCAGCACAAATTCTTGACAGATTCAAATCAAACTGAATAGATAATATAACAACCAACACCAACCCAAATAGATAGGTAACTTGCAAGTCTTGGGTCCTCATAGATAGTAATAATAATAATAATAATACTAGTAATAATGTCTGTTCTTTATATACTGGACAGATTTTATTCTGAAATATCAAAGCATGAGCTCCTCCTTCAGTTGCCGCCTGAGGTGGGAGCCCCTCCAGTTGGCGCTGCCGGTGGTGGTGGCCAAGTGTTGTGGCGCCTTGGTACGTAAAGTCGAACCCAGAAATGCTTCCCGTTGATGGCAAACTTGGCCTTCTCACTCCCTTCCAGTATTTCCCCAAGGATTGATGCTGATCGAATCACCACTCGAGCAAACAGCGGCTGAACATTCCTGCTAGGAACTTCTTGCATGTACAGCGACTCGATACAATCCCCATAGTTTCTACATTCATTCATCAGACACCAGAGACCTAAAACATGTTTAGAGAGAGGAGAGAGCGAATAGAGAGAGAAAAGAGAGAGATTACCTACTTACCTTGTAAAGAAGTCTCTCACTTCAGTTTCAGACAACTGATATCCCCTCGAGAAGGTAATGAACAGAGTCCTCTCATCGTGTGGAACCTCATTGTGTGGATTCTGTGGCTCAGTCCCTGGATTCAAGTTCTCAACAGAATTTGGTTGAGGAGGATTCTGATCGTTGTGGTCGAGCGGGTAATCGCTCAGCAGAAGCTGCGACATCTGTTCCTGCATTTCTCTATAATGGGGATCCTCCTCACCTGCGCAGTTCTGCAACACTTGTTGCTGCTGCTGCTGCTGATTCTCACTGCTGTCATAATCGTTTGGCCAAAACTGATACATTTGTTGCCGAGGATCCGCGAAATCAACATTACCCTGCAAGGGTTGTTGTTGTTGTTCAATTTGGGCGTAAACCATTGGCATTTGTTGCTGAATTTCGGGATTATTACGAGGATCAACAACTGGTATGAACTGCTGCTGATGAATTCGTTGCTGCTGCTGCTGCTGCTGCTGAAGTTCGGCGTAATTGGGGTCATGACTAGGCATCAACCCCGACATATTAGCTTCTTCCCCCATCGCCGTTGAAGAGTAAGCCACCGAAGGGTAAATCCCAACTCCCTGGCGAAAGTATGGACCAAGATAGTCGCAGCCGTCGAGACCAACCATTGGTTGAAGATAGGTTGCAGGCGCCCAAGCCATTGGCCTCTCCATACCCTCTTGGGCACTAGTACTGCTACTACTACCCTCTCCAAAGGGCATGATCCCCCTTCTTGGTGTCATCATATAGTTTCCAACACCTCCTCCTCCTTGGACCGCCATTGTTGCGCCACTGCCACCACCACCACCACCACCTTCTTGGGCCGCCACCGGTGGTGGTGGTGGTTGTTGTTGCCGGACCGGGTTTCTCAAATCCCTCTGCAAGATATCATCAAAAGCTCTGATACACACATTGTTCACATTCCTTGTGATTGCAGCAAGTGCAGAAAGCCTCCTCTCATGGAGAAACTGGAAGGATATGTCTCTCCTACCCACAAGGAAGTGAATCAAAGGGATATCGACGCTTCCCGGACTAGTCGGTGGAGGAAAATTGGCGCCCCTTTCGAGGAAATTCAAGCAAGTGACTGCTTCATCTGCAATTGCGTTCACAAGCGTGTCTGGTAATTTCAGCATTTTGTTGACAATGTTGTCGAATCCGGCTTGTTCGACCCAGAGATAGAAAGCGATTACTTGCATCGACTGAGCGGGGTCTCGCTGGAGACTGAGGACTATTCGGGCGAACAAGATGCGGTCGATTGTGTGGAACAACCGGAGTTCTTCAAGGGTTACGAGAGGAGCCATTGGAAAGAGTAGTGTGAGTGCTTAGAGAGAGAAGATGAGTGAATGATAATTCTTGCTTTATAGCGATGATTGAATGCCATTGATGACCAGTGGAAGGTGTCTGTTGTTTGGGAAAATCACCCTTTCAAGGAGACGCCATTGAAGGAGAAGGAAGCTTTGGATGGATACAGAGGGAGACGCAACGGTTGAAGACGAACAAACATATTGTTTTGGCGCGAAAGGATACAACGGTTCCATTTTAGGAGACTTTGCAAGCCGTATGTAATGGTTGGATTTTTAAATGTATTGGGCTTGCGCTCTTTTAGAAAGAGAGGCTTGAGGCCCAAATTTATCTTGGACTTGTTTGAGCCTGTGAGTTGAGCCTAGAATGGGTATAATTTGATGTACAGGCTCAAGCACGATTCAACACAATGTGGACAGGCTTGAGTATGGTCTAACCGTGTTGTAGGCAATGGATCGTATCAAACTTGGGGTCCCTAAATTTAGACATGGCAAGCTATGCTAGCTCGTGTGTTGGTCTGGCACAACACGTTGTACGCCCATTTCTTATCTATAGAATGAGTATAATTTGATGTAGGAAGAACATGAGTTGTACTAGAATAAGATAAGTTGTTGATCAATTTAAAAGGTTGTAGAAAATATTTAGGGACTACAGTTTTAGGTGAAGTTGCTATAATAATATCTGCAGAATCAAGTACTGATAATACACTCTTGTGGCATATGAGGCTGGAGTATATGGGCGAGCGTGGCATGGTGTGATGCTAAACTTGTAAGCACATCATTAGCATGCCACTTCAAATTATCTGCTAGATCATCATACCCATGGTTTCAAGGATCGGACCGATCCGGTCCGTATCGGGATCGGCCAAGACCGGTCCGATCCTAAGCCACGATACAACTATTGTATCAAGTGGCTTTGGATTGGACCGGTCTAGTGACTGGATCTGACTGATCCACTGATCCAATTTTTCTTTTTTAAATTTATGCCACGACCGGTCCGATCCTAAGCCACGATACAACTATTATATCAAGTGGCTTTGGATTAGACCGGTCTAGTGACTGGATCTGACTGATCCACTGATCCAATTTTTCTTTTTTAAATTTATAAAACTAACGATCCAATAGGTATCGGCTTGGACCGGTCCGATATTGATCGGTATTGCTGTTTCGGTCGATCAAATTTATTTTTTTTAAAGGAGGATCCAACTTTTGGATCGGCCTGTACTAGCCGGCATCGCCGATCCGGATCGGGATCAGTTGGGACCAGTCCGATCCAAGATCTCGAGACTTAAAACCCTGATCATACTTAGCTGGTGGCTTCTTGGTACGTGTGGGTTTGTTTAAGACTATGTTGTGATACTCCTACTCAATAAGTGTTTCTCCTGGCTAAACACTGAATCTATGAAGTGATCAAAACCTGGTAAAATCGAAAGCATATTTCCGTCGCTCTGATTTGAGCTGTTCTTTGCTACATTCGTAGTATTTGAGAATTTCTCCTTATTTTTCTCTTATTTTTCCTTCTTCTACTTTGCTTCTACTTTGTACAATCCCTCTTCATATGTCCCTTCTCATGACACTTATAGCACTCTACGTTCTTTCTCTTCCCTTTTAATTTGGAATTCATGTTTTTAGCAGTAATTTATATATCATAAACACAATTAATGTCTCCAAATCTCATATATATATATATATATATATATATATACACACGCACGTACGTACATACACAAAGACGATAAAAATAAGCTGAAAAAGGGTATATAGATATAATTGAACAGAAAAAGAAGCTGACACTTGTCTTTGACATTGCCAAAAAGAAAATGAAAAAGCTTAACCTTTATGGCTCTTTTAACTCTCATGGAGCTGTAAACAACTAATGAACAGAAAAGACAAAGAAGAAGCCAAAGCCAACTTTGAAGCAACCTTCCTTATAAGACGAAATCCTCGTGAACGAGTCACCTTTACTCGCTCACAAAAGGTGTCAACTATTTGTCCTCTTTTTCTAACAAACCCTTGAAACTTTTGCTCTACTCATCATTTTAAAAAAGGATTATATATATATAATATATATATATATACTTTAATCAAAATCCTTTATAGTTAAGAGGGAAGCAAATGACAGCGTGTGTGTTAAGGGGGAACGAATTTGCTGTGGGGTTGCTCTGGAATAGACACAGCCCCCACAGCTAAAATTACCATGTTGCCCTTGCAGGTCCTACCATGAGGGGCAATATGATAATTTCAGCTGTGGAGATGTTTCTATCCCACAGCAAATCACCCCATAGCAGATCTGCTCCTGTGTTAAGGGTTTCCAGAGCTAGCATCCCAAATCCCATTGGATGGGTCTTGGGTTATTCTACAGGCTCCATGTGAGTGCGATAGTTCTACATACATCTTCACAAGTTCACTAACTCGTGTGAAGGCAAATACTTATATCTCACGGATTTCTCTTATTCATTTCTCATGTACTATTCTCTTTTCACTACACACGACAGCAGATCAAGTGCGGGTGGGTTATGGGTGCAGGTGGGCCGTAGGCGTAGGCGACACTCTATTGATAAGGCATGAAATACCACATATTATACTCTTAATTGCATGACTTATCTGGTATTTTCTCATATTAAACTCTTCATATAGAATTTATCAATTCTTTATTATCATTGCTTTATATTTTAATTATCTTAATTATACTTAATTTATTAATGCAGAGACAATTTTAGAGACCAATCCTGATCAAGAAAAATTGGACCCAAATCAGTTCAAACCAGATCGGGTCAGATTAGATCAGACGGGTCGGATTAAGTTTAAAGGGAATGAATTTAGAAAGAAGGGCCAAGGCTTCTAGAAGTTCCTAGCTTGATTGATGTTCAATTTTCGTGAAGATTTGCTCCACAAAAGAGGAGGTTTCTATTTTGAGTTTAGGAAAATTACTTTCCAGAATATTTCTGAACATATCTCGTTCTTTTGACCATACCTCATTGTAGAAACGTCCAAATAAGGTGATTTCGGTGGCTCTGGAAAGCTAAGAAGTAGATCTACAATTTTTGTGAAGACATC
>JAUPMG010000010.1:2522444-2537944 GCA_031762675.1 Pachysandra terminalis
CACACACACACACACACACACACACACACACACACACACACACACACATATATATATATATATATATTTTTTTTTTTCGGTGACGACCACTTAGTGGGGACAGGAGTAAACCCGGATATATCAAGTAAAAGCCTGGGGACTTGAACCTAGGACCTCCAGTTCCCTGAGTTGGAGAGCCTGCCAGTCCCAACCTTTTAGCCTTGGACCAAACTGAGGTGTGGGGTTTTACAGGTTCAGGCATGTGGGACGATGGTGACAGAGGAGCAGCCTCATGCAATGCTGATACCTATGGAGTACTTTCTCATGGGTTATGGGCTGTGCAGGCCAAGCCAGATCAGTGGCAGCCCAAGGAGCCCGTTGAGTCCTTGCATATCCCCGGAGCTGCTCTCACCGGAAAGCATGGGTGTGAAGCTAAAGCCGATAAAGACTAGGGCTTCACTGCAAGTTTGAGAAGAAGAAGGAAGAGAGGTGTCTTCATGAACAGTAGCACTGTAATACTACCATACTCATTTGTAATTTAATTTCCTTTTTTGTGTGGGTGGGGGGAGAAGAAGTAGGAGTTATATTCCATTTCATTCATTTGTAGTCATAGCTGAGCTGTAATGTAAATCATTTACTTAAAACAAATATATCTATGATGACGAGCAAATAAATGTAAAGGGATCTTTTCTGAGCTGTCACATGTATCTATACATGCATGTATGTATGTATGTCTGTATGTATATATTGGGGGCCTGAGATCTGAAATAGTTTTTATATAAGAAACGAAAGAAGCTGAATGACTTTCAGTACAAATTCTTGACAGATTCAAGTCAAACTGAATAGATAACATAACAACCAACACCAACCCAAATAGATAAGGTTCTCATAGAATATCAAGGTCCTATGGCCACAATGGTAATAATAATATTTAGTAATAAAGCATGAGCTCTCCTCCTTCAGTTGCCGCTGCTACCACCGCCGGAGGTAGATGCCCCTTCAGTTGGTGCTGCCGGTGGTGGTGGCCAAGTGTTGTGGCGCCTTGGCACGTAGAGTCGAACCCACACATGCTTCCCGTTGATGGCAAACTTAGCCTTCTCACTCCCTTCCAATATTTCCCCAAGGATTGATGCTGATCGAATCACCACTCGAGCAAACAGCGGCTGAACATTCCTGCTAGGAACGTCTTGCATGTACAGCGACTCGATACAATCCCCATAGTTTCTACATTAATTCATCAAACACCAAAGACCTAAAACATGTTTAGAGAGAGGAGAGAGAATAGAGAGAGAAAAGAGAGAGACTACTTACCTTGTAAAGAAGTCTCTCACTTCAGTTTCAGACAACTGATATCCCCTTGAGAACGTAATGAACAGAGTCCTCTCATCCTGTGGAACCTCATTGTGTGGAGCCTGTGGCTCAGTCCCTGGAATCAAGTTCTCATTACTTGCTTCAGAATTTGGTTGAGGATTCTGATCGTTGTGGTCGAGCGGGTCTTCACTCAACAAAAGCTGCGACATCTGTTCCTGCATTTCTATATATTGACGATCCTCCTCCTCACCTGGGAAGTTCTGAAACACTTGTTGCTGCTGCTGCTGATTCTCACTGCCGTCATAATCATTTGGCCAAAACTGATACATTTGTTGCCGAGGATTCGCGAAATCAACATTACCCTGTAAGGGTTGTTGCTCAATTTGGGCGTAAACCATTGGCATTTGTTGTTGAGTTTCGGGATTATTACGAGGATCATGAACAACTGGTATGAACTGCTGCTGATGAATTTGTTGCTGCTGCTGCTGAATTTCGGCGTAATTGGGATCATAAGTAGGCATCAACCTTGACCCATTAGCTTCTTCCCCCATCTCAGTTGAAGGGTAAGCCACCGAAGGGTAAATCCCAACTCCCCGGCGAAAGTATGGACCAAGATAGTCGCGGCCGACGTCGGGGCCGACCATTGGTTGAAAATAGGTTGCAGGCACCCGAGCCATTGGCCTCTCCATACCCTCTTGGGCACTCCTGCTACTACTACTACCCTCACCAAAGGGCATGATCCCCCCTCTTGGTATCATCATAAAATTCCCAACTCCTCCTTGGTCTTCCATTGTTGCGCTGCCACGACTACCACCACCTTCTTGGGCCACCACCGGTGGTGGTGGTTGTTGTTGCCAGACCGGGTTTCTTAAAGCCCTCTGCAAGATATCATCAAAAGCTTTTATACACACACTGTTCACATTCCTTGTGATTCCAGCAAGTGCAGAAAGCCTCCTCTCATGGAGAAACTGGAGGGATATGTCTCTCCTACCCACAAGGAAGTGAATTAAAGGGATATCGACGCTTCCCGGAGTAGTCGGTGGAGGAAACTCGCCGCCCCTTTCGAGGAAATTCAAGCAAGTGACTGCTTCATCTGCAATTGCGTTCACAAGTGTGTGTGGTAGTTTCAGCATTTTGTAGATAATGTTGTCGAATCCAACTTGTTCGACCCATAGATAGAAAGCGATTACTTGCATCGATTGAGCAGGGTCTCGCCGGAGACTGAGAACCAGACGGGCAAACAAGATTCGGTCGATGGTGTGAAACAGCCTGAGTTCTTCAAGGGTGACTGGTGGAGCCATTTGGAAGAGAAGTGTGAGAGCTTAGAGAGGGAGAAGATGAGTGAATGATAATTCTTGTTTTATAGAGAAGATTGGATGCCATTGATGACTACTGGGAAGGTGGCCGTTGTGGGTAAAAGCACCCTTTCAAGGAGACGCCATTGAAGAAGGAAGGTTTGGATGGATACAGAAGGAGACGCAACGGTTGAAGACGGACAAACATGTTGTTTTGGCGCGAAAGGATACGACAGTTCGATTTTAAGAGAATTTGCAACCCGTTGATAACGGTTCAATATTTAAATGTATTGGGCTTGGACTCTTTTAGAAGGAGAGGTTTGAGGCCAAAAACTATATTGGGCTTGTTTGAGGCTATGAGTTGAGCCGAGCTTTGGAGTTGTAGAAACTTCAGTCCGAACTCAACTTGGAGCTCAAAAATGAGACTGACCTAACCTGAAGGCAAATTAATTGATGAGTTTAGGCTATTATTGAGGTTGGGACTCTAGGGGGCACCCCAGATGCATTTCACTTGTTATTGTCGAGGAAGCTTCAATTACCTTGTCTAAGCTATCATGTCCAAACCTATCTAAATATACCCTAAACACAATAAGTACAGGATCAAGCACGAACAGAGCACGGTCCAATTGTCATGGACAATGTACTGTATCAAACCTGAGATCCCTAAATTTAAATATGACAAGCACATGACGACAACTTACTGTGCTGTGCTATGCTATGCTAGCTTGTGTGCTGGCCCGGCAAGGCGTGTTGTACATCCATGTCTTATCTATTGAGTATAATTTGATGTGCAATGAACATGAAATATTATAGAAGAATATGAGTTTGGTTAATCAATTAATACTTTCAAATCTCAATATATATATATATATATATATATAATCACTTAATCAATTATACATAAATTGATCACGTACTCCATCCCATTAATTCGGCGACCGATACAACTAGTCCAATAATTCGGCGACTGGTCCGGCTGATCCGACGACTGATTCCATCGGTCCGGCGATCGGTCACCGCTGGTCCGGCAACGGTCTGAAATTTTTTTCAAAATTTTTTTGTTGTTTCTGTACTGGATCCAAACCGGTCGGTACCAATTCGGACCGATAGTCCAAACCGAAACCAGACGGAATCGGTCTAGCGACCGGTTCCGGTCTTTAAAACTTGCTCCGGAACACTCCCATGGCCATGAGGCCTTGTGTTTATAATTGCATGATAAAAAATGTATGTAGATTATAATTAAAGAGGAAAGAAAGAAGCTGACACTTGTCTTCAGCATTGCCAAAGAATGGAAAAGGCTTAACCTTTATGGCTCTTTCAACTCTCTTGGAGCTGTAAACAACTCCTGAACAGAAATGAAGAAGAAGCCAAAGCCTGGTTGCTTGCCAAGTCGAGGACTCACCTTTTTTCACAAAAAGTTCTAACTACTTCCCTTTTTCTAACAAATCTTTAAAATTATCATTTTGCCCTCGAGTTTGTCTTTCATTACATGTTCATCACAGGATTTGTTCATCACAGAGTATCTGCACTCAAATGTAATAAGGATGAGGCGTGAATATGTGGTTCTTTTTAAGATGTTTCACGCACATGCAGAGAAACTCCAATGTAGGAAAATATGATAGCACTGCGTCTCCAAAATACAACAACCCATCAGCACTTTAGCTCTCCCTTGTTCTGCACAGAACTAGGAGGGATCGAACTCACGAGAAAAATACACCTTATGCCTTGTCCAATAAATAAATAAGAAGGGGGAAACAGACGCACGTGACCATTAAAAGACACATGTCATCTTCTAATTGGGTGAACATAAAAAAACTTTGTTTCCATGGGAACACCAGATTTTATAATTAATTGAATAATCCCGTGATCTTGACCGTCGATCCACCGGACTTCTATTGTCCACTTAAACCGCATGTTGCTTATATTCCAAAAAACAGAATTTATTATCTTCA
Source organism: Pachysandra terminalis (assembly GCA_031762675.1). Classification (NCBI taxonomy): domain Eukaryota; kingdom Viridiplantae; phylum Streptophyta; class Magnoliopsida; order Buxales; family Buxaceae; genus Pachysandra; species Pachysandra terminalis. Next base: position 2,526,982 of record JAUPMG010000010.1, read on the forward strand.
TTACTTATTGGATTCCCCCACTTTTTTGTTCTTAAAAAGGAGAATAATTATATATATATTTTTAACTAATATACAATGTCGAACACCGTTATAATCTATATCGCACCAAGTAAAATGATCCTCACCGTCCCATCGAATCAACTTACCAATCTCTTGATCCTATTGATTAAAGTCAAAAATCCAATTAATATTGATCTTATCATTGGATAGAACCGAGTACCTTGTATTATGTAGGAGAGCTACAGCGAACAAGAAAGTTGGTTAAAGCAAAAGCGAAGGAACCAGGAGAGGACCATAACGGAATATTCTCCATATCGGCGGGAAAGATGCGTGGCTTGACGCCGAAGAAAGAATTTTATTCTTACCGAATATTCCCATATTCCCGCGTTTTTTTTCACATAACTAAAAAAAACATGATATAATACTGCGTGTACTAGCTCTATATTATAGACTTATAGTATTGGGCGATTTTAAACCAATGACTCCTGAGATCACAGTTTGGTTTCTTATCTGACGGCTAACAGCACATGGTTTAGCGTATTAAAATAAGTTTGGTTGTATAATACCAAGAAAGTGGAAGCCAATTTGGAAAGGACTTCGTGTGGTCTTCAACCAATTTGTTGTAATATTCCTTGGAATCCTTTGTTACTAACTATTATAAATAGCTAAGTTTACCCTCTCTGCCTCTCAGAGTAAATTTGTGTTTGCAATTCGAAACCGAGTGGTCTGTGAGTGGTATTGGTCTCGCCGGAAAACAATTTTTTAGTTACCGGAAAATCACTTTTGATTCTAAGAATGGCAGGTATTGTTGTTGTTTTTGATTTTGACAAGACGATTATCGATTGCGATAGCGATAATTGGGTGGTGGACGGATTGGGTGCGACGGAGCAGTTCAATCGACTTCTTTCTACCATGCCTTGGAACTCTCTCATGGTTAGTTTTGATTTTAATAAGTGATCTTGATTTATTTTCTTCACATAGTCATTATTATATTTTATTATAGTTCAGAAGATCAAAAATCACTATAACACTGATTTTTTTTTTTTTTGTTTTTTTGGTATTAATCAGAGAACCATTTGTTCTTGCTCTGTTGAACCATTTACAGGATAGGATGATGGGAGAGCTTCACACACAGGGAAGAACCATTGAAGACATTGCGGATCGTTTGAAACAGGCTCCGTTACATCCCCGGATCATCGAAGCCATTAAATCTGCTCATCTTCTTGGGTAATTTTTTTTTTTTTTTCTTTTTGTTCCTTCAATTTTTCTAAGAATTGAATTGAATTTGATTGAGACATTCTGATCAAAATGGGTATGTTTCAGGTGCGAATTAAGGATCCTAAGCGACGCGAATCTCTTCTTCATCGAGACAATATTGAAGCATCATGGGCTAATGGGTTACTTCTCAGAGATCAACACTAACCCAAGCTTTGTTGATGAAGAAGGGAAACTCAGGATCTTCCCTTACCATGATTTCACTTCATCTCCTCATGGCTGCCCTCTTTGCCCACCCAACATGTGCAAGGTATAATCCAATCATTTCACAAGTTTCTATTTTAAACTTTTCTAAACAAATTCAGATCAGATTCCTTTTTTATTCTGATAAAATATTTTTAAATCTTTTCTCATTTGGTGCTTTTTCAACTTGTTGAATATCAGTCAAGATTCATTGAAACTGGTTATACTGATTAGGACATTCCAATAATTCTCTAGACAAATCCCAGAATTTTTATTTTAATGGGTTTTAATCAAAAGGATTTGATTGGTCTTAATCAAGGAATGTAATTATATGATTGAGATGGAGATTGAAATGGAATCCTTCCTTGTCTGTATCTGATTATGATTATGATTTTTTTTTTTTTTTGGTTTAATTAACAGGGTTTGATTATCGAACGAATCCAAGCGTCTGTTTCTATAGAAGAAAAGAAAAGATTCATCTACCTTGGAGATGGAAATGGCGATTTCTGCCCGAGCACGAAGCTCGGAGAAGGAGACTTTGTGATGCCAAGGAAGGATTTTCCAGTTTGGGATCTGATTCGCAGTAACCCAATGCTTATCAAGGCAAAAGTTCATGAATGGAGCGACGGGGAAGAGCTTGAGAGGGTCTTACTACAACTCATCAAAACAATCTCAAGGGAAGAAGAAGAGAACAGCAGCAGCAGTAGCAGTAGCAACTCATCTGCTCAGTTGATTTCAGTGGATTGCAAGTTTCAGACATCAATGCCATTTTCATCACATGAGGCTTTGCCTCAATTAGCCCTCCCAGTTTCTCAGTAAGCTAGTAGTATCTGCTGTTGGTCTTATATGCTAACCAAAGACAAAGCCAGATGCTTTTCACAATCTTTTGCTTTCAGTTATATTCTGATCTTATCTGGTTATGTATCAATGTATATGTAACCTTGAAAGGAAAAGAACTATAGCTGCTAATACAAGTTTTGTTTCAATGCAATGAATTGACCATCTGTAAGCTTCTTTTTTTATTGGAAAGAGTTATCCAAATCTAGGTCACCAGAACACAGAGCGGGTGCGAGAGCGCCAAACTTAAAAATAACTTGTGGTCAAAAGCGTATATATATATATATATATATATATATATATATAAACTTTACTTTTATGTTAATTTTTTAAAATTTTAATCTCTAAATGTTTTCAAAATATCTTAATTTATCTATTTTATCATTTGCCCTCCTTTTTTCAAACTTTAAATTCTAATTGTTTTAAAAATATCTTAAATTACCAGTTTTTAAACTTTAAAATATCAAAACTTGCTTTATTTTTCAAACTTTAACTTTAATTGTTTTAAAAGTATCTAAAGTTAATCGTTTTGAAGTTTTAAAATATCAAAACTTACTCATTTACCCAATACGCAGATTGGTGACGTTTAGGCTTGTCAACGGATCAAATTCAGACTAGATCAGGCTATATTCAAATTTGATTTGATTAAAAGCCGGATCGAATCGAATCATACTTTATCGGATCGTCTCATCATAAATCCCTTACCAAATCCGATTAGTTTCGAATTGGATCGGATTTGAATAATTGCCGGATATTTTGGTAAACGTATTTTATAATTACAAGAAATCAGATAAAAAGAAATATAATTTAATATATGTTTAATCTTTTTTTTTTTAAAAGTATACTAAACTAATGACTTATTTCTAATTATATGTTTAATATTTGTAGTCACCCAATATTATATATGCATACATATGTATATCTGTGATATATATTTTATATATATATACACAAATGAAATCGGATCAGACTCTTATCGAATCAAATCAGCCTATATCCAAATTTGATCCAATTCAAATCAGATCGAATTGGACCATATCTAATCGGATTATCGGATCAGAAATCCCTTACTAAATCTGTTTTTCTCGAATCGGATTCGGATCGAACTCGAACCATGATCCCATCCATCGACAGCCCTAGTGACGTTCCTACACACGTTTTGAGTGCCAGAACGTCGCCCTCAATAGGCGGATTGTATGACTTAGGTCCAAATAAAAAGACTGCTAGCATGAAAAGACGAGTTCGAGTTCGAGTCCGAGTGCATTCACTTTGTACAAAAATGCCAAAGGTTAGGTCTGTTGTCAGTTCATCCCCCCCGGGATCGTTCTGTTAATAAAGAAAGATAAACATAAATGAAGAACATAGATCAAGCATACACAAGACACAACGATTTACATGATTTGGTGATGGTGCTTATGTTCACGGATACACACCCAGTTCAACTATTCTCACGAGCTCCGGAAAAAAATGTTACAAGAGCAGCCATGAAAAAGTATGATAAATATCTTGTAATTAGGGATACACAAAACATAGTGTGAAATTACTATTTTACCCTTCTTCTCCACTCAAAAATTTAATTTCGAGTCGAGGGCTGCACCCACACCAGCTCAGCATCGAGCTCAACAAGCAAAGTCGATGGTTGGACCAATAGTACTTCTCGAATGCCTCAATAGCATCAGAGTCCAGGTAACGGTACCTTTTTCGACGGGACCTACATTTATTGAAGGTAACTTGTTGTGAGTAATAGAATAATATCATTCGACCAAAAAAAAAAAAACAAAAAGAATAATATCATGATCATTAATTAGTTGATCCATCTCCGCCTTTTAATCGTTCATTTTAATCACAACGTCTTACATATCATACCTTATCCGGTCCATATCAGGATCTATTAGGATCGACCCGATCCTAAGCCACAATAAAACAATTGTATCGTGAGGTTCTGGACCGGATCGGTACATCCGTTCCAGTGATTTTGCTGTTTATTTATTTTTTAATTTATGAATTAGACAGTCCAAACCGATATCGGTGGACTGGTTTGGTACCGTCGGTCCGGTCCCCGGTCTTGAGACTTTAAACCTTGTATCACACCAATTATATGATTATATCCTAATAATCGAAAAAATTATTGATAATATAACCATAATATCCCAAAGAGTAAAATGATCTTGACCATCCGACCAGATTACGTACATATGTACTTACATCCAATGCACATTAAGTCAAAAAATTCGTTAAAATATGGACGTATCATTGAATAGTATTGAATACCTTGTATGTAGAAGAGCTACACAGGAACAAGAAAGTTGGTTAAAACAAAAGGGAAGGATCCAGGAGAGGACAAAACGGAATATTCACATATTCCCGCGTTTTTTACAGCAATAGAAACAATCTAGTGTTTCCAGTACTAGCGCTATATGATGATACTATGGGCTGCATCATTTAAAACAAATGATCCTGAAATTGCAGTTTCCTTTTACGACCCAACGATCTTATCGCGAAGATCTGACAGCTAACGGCACTTGGTTTATCGTATTAAAGTAAAACTGGTTGTATACTATCAGGAAAAAGAAAATGGAAACCTAACAGGCAAAGGGCTCGAGTCCGTGTGGCCTTCAACTACTTTGATGTAAATATTCCTTGGAAACCTAATTAGTAACTATTCATATTATAAATACCCTCCTCGTCTCTCTGGGTCCCCGTCGCATTGGTATTGCCGGAAAACCCTTTTTGTGCTGCCGGAAACCCCTTTTTGTTCTGCCGGGAAACCACTTTTGATCGTAGGAATGGCGGGTATTGTTGTGGTTTTTGATTTTGACAAGACAATAATCGATTGCGAAAGCGATAATTGGGTCTTGGACGAGTTGGGTGCGACGGAGAAGTTCAATCGTCTTCTTCCCGCCATGCCTTGGAACTCTCTCATGGTTAGTTTTGATCTAGTAAGTACTCTTTTTTTTTAATATATGTTTTTGTTTTTCCTTGAAGATTTCTTGTAAGTGGTCTTGACTTATTTTCTTCACACAGTTATTATATTTTATTATAGTTCAGAAGATCAAATATCACTATTAACACTGATTTTTCCTTGAAGATTTCTTGTAAGCTTAGTGAGTCTTTTTGTTTAATTTCAGTAAGAAAGTAATTGGGATTTTAGTTTCTCTTTTTATTTTAGAGACCCATTGTTCTTCCTCTGTTGAATTTTTACAGGATGGGATGATGGAAGAGCTTCACTCACAGGGAAGAACCATTGAAGACATTGCAGAGTGTTTGAAACAAGTTCCATTACATCCCCAGATCATCAAAGCCATTAAATCTGCTCATCATCTTGGGTAACTATTTTATTTTATTTGATTTTCAATTTTTCTAACAATTGGCTTAACTGAATTGGGTTTGAGACATTCTGATCATAATGGGTACGTTTCAGGTGCGAATTAAGGATCGTAAGCGACGCGAATCTCTTCTTCATCGAGACAATATTGAAGCATCATGGACTAATGGGTTACTTCTCAGAGATCAACACTAACCCAAGCTTTATTGATGAAGAAGGGAAACTCAGGATCTTCCCTTACCATGATTTCAAGTTATCTTCTCATGGATGTCCTTGTTATTGTCCACCCAACATGTGCAAGGTAATATATAATAGATTCATATTCAAGAGTTCCTTCCTATTTTCTGAAAGATATGAGTTTTTTTTTTTTTTAATTAACAGGGTTTGATAAGTTTATTTTTATTTTTTGATTTTTTTTTTTGCCTTGAATTGATTTAGTTTATTTTAATTTTTTTTTTTGGAGTCCACTTGGTCTAGTCATAGTCTCATAGACCTACAGAGAATTTTATTAGTCTTAATCAAAGAATATAGTTATAATTGTAATGACCATGTCATGTTGAAGATGGAATCATTCTTTTTTTCTGTATTTAATTATGGGTTATTTTTTTTAATTAACAGGGTTTGATTATCGAACGAACCCAAGCTTCGGTTTCTATGGAGGGAAAGAAAGATTCATTTACCTTGGAGATGGAAGTGGTGATTTCTGTCCAAGCTTGAAGCTTGGGGAGGAGACTTTGTGATGCCAAGAAAGAATTTTCCAGTTTGGGAGCTGATTTGCAGAAACCCAATGCTTATCAAGGCAAAAGTTCATGAATGGAGCGACGGCAAAGAACTTGAGAAGATCTTACTACAACTCATCAACACAATCTCAAGGGAAGAAGAGAACAGTAGCAGTAGCAGCTCATCTGCTCAGTTGATTTCAATGGATTGCAAGTTTCAGAAAGCTTTAGGCCAAAATCTCTCCAAGTTCCTTGCTAGTATTTGATCAATTTTAGGCTGACCAAAAGACAAAGCCAGCAATTTTTGACAATATTTTTTTTTACTTATGTATATAATACTTTTGTTTTGTTGAAATTAATTTTGCTTCTATCCATCTATACTATTAAGGGAAAGGGGTGCATCGGAAAGCGTGCTAATTATTATTATTATTATTATTATTTTTTTTTCAATTTTAATCTGTGATATGATAAAATATTTAATCTAATTAGAAGTAATATAGTTTTTTGATTTATTCTAAAACAAGACGGTTATTCAGTTATTCCACGTGTACCAACATGCAGTACTGCACGTGCAATCCGCTAGTATCATTGATTGAAGCAAAATTATGTGTGTACAACATGCCAGGCAGATTTATGGTCACAAAAAACAAAAAAAAAAAAACAACAACGAAGGGTGTACAACGTGCCGGGGCTGCAAATGTTGGCCCGGTCCAAGTTGCTTTGAGCCATGTCGTGCCTTGGCACGACCGGACCTTCCATTGGCAAACAAAGCATAAGCCAAATCCAGCACGATAATAATAATTCCTCTTGCCGGGGGCCCGCTATTAGGCACAACATGATTAGGCCCATTGGACACCCCTAACTAAAACCATTATGGGTGGAGTGAGAAGGGTTACTTGTTTAATTCATTAGATTGTCATCTCTACATTTATGTCAAGGTTTCAAGGATCGGATTGATTCAGTTTGTACGGGGATCGGCCAGGACTAATCCTATTCTAAGTCAAGATACAACTATTGTATCAAGTTGTTTTGAATTGGACCGGTCTAACCGATTGGATTGGTTGAACCGATTGGATCGGTCGAACCGGTCCAATGATCGGTACATCCAGTCAAACCAATCCAAAGTTTTTTTTTTCTTTAATTTATAAATAAAATGGTCCAACAAGTATTGACATGGACCGATCTGGTACCAATCGGTATTGCCTGTCTGACGATTGATACCGCCAATCAGGCCGATCCAATTTTTTTTTTTTAATGGGAGATCCAACTTTTGTAACGGTTTCGATTGGATTGCCCGAGACCGATTCGATCCGTGATCCTGAGACTTAAAACCTTGTGTAAGGTGGAAATGGGTTGGGTTAGATCTGTTCGTTGGGCTATCATATGGTCATCCGAACCTCTCCAAATAAGAAACATATTGGGTATAGGTAAGGGTGTACAAACAGACCTTTCGAGGCTCGTGCCTTTTAGGTCGTGCCTAATTTTAGGCCCCCAACCCCGACATGGCACATGGCACAATTATTATTGTGATGGTTTGTACGGTATTGAACTGTGTCCGTGCTTTTGCTTACATTCTATCAAAAATCTAATTGTATCCTGATCGTATTGTAGGCCATGAGTTTAAACTCTACATTATAGTCCTTATCGTGCCGTACCGTTCCGTGCCGTATCTGGACAAGACTCAAATCGTACCAACGACCCGCCTTTCTGTACACACCTAAGTATAGCTAGTATAGCTAGGTATAAGCTTTATAAGATAAAGAGTCTTTCTCTTATTGAGTCAATACAGCGAACATTGTTCCATGGGAGCACTATACCAATCCTCATAATGCAATGCATCTGTCACAAAATAACACACCCATATTATAAGGAAAATTGACACAACTAACCATAATTTCGATTGGAAAGTCTCCTTTTGTGTGTGTGCACGACCCCATTTACTTAGGCCTCGTTTGGTGCAACTTCCTAAGGATTAGGCAGCACGACCTAGACCTAAAAGGGCATTTTATCTAAAGTTTGGGTGTTTGGTGATTCTTCAGAAAGTTGCTTTAGGTAAAAGCATTTTTTCAGGAAGTTTATTTTGGTAAAATAGGTGTGGAGCTGCAAGTAAATAGACATGTTCGAAATTTAAGTAAAACTTTTAAAATGACAAAATTATTCCTTCATTTCTATTATACATCCATTAAAAAAAACAAAAATATCAATTAAATCTAAAATTTTGTACAGAGCATCCTTTTATATAAATTTTCTCACCAAATTTTCAACCAATAGCTTCGAATCTATTTTAACAAAGCCCTTCACATTGATGCCCTTTCATTTGTAGGATGCTACGACAAACAGGCCCTTAGCTTGGAATGAAGAATGCAAAAGGATTCTTCACAAAATGCCGAGAAGACTTTCAAAATTAACATTAAATGAATTGTTCCCTTTAGGGGTAGAGGACAGTACAAGTGCCTCCAAGAAGCTTTCTTATTGTTTGGATTAATCTCATTGAAACCACCCTAGACTTTCTGCCCCTCCTAAGGGTACTTCAGTGCTCTTCATTCACATAAGGACATAAGTTTGTGTTAGTGAGTCCTTCCAAATTCCTCAATAGTTTTATTTCAACTAAGTTGAATGGATAATTTTAAACATTAATTTAATATCACACCTAAAAAAAGAAAAAAAAATTGCATTTGACTCTCTTATGATCCAAACACATATTTAATGGAATTAGCTATTAATAATAAATAAAAAATTATAAATTAAAATTAAAAACTAATATCTTAATCTTCATCTTCACATAACAGAGATTTGTTGGTTTAAAAAACTAGTTGACCCAATGATTATATGTTGTGAACTGCAACATTGAATCTGCAACCTCTTAATCTTGACCATTCAACGTTTTGTGATTAAAAAGTTAATAATAAATTTGATATTTATCAGAGATGGTAGGGCCCAGGTGTGAGCAAACCTGGCAAAAAAAAGTAAGATTAGATCACGCCGTGAGTTTGTTTGTTAGAGTCGTCACATGATCCGCGAATCTACAGCTTGGCCTTTTCAACGATCGTGTAAGCTTCTTGTCTTTTTTCCACAAATACCCTTTTGTCCAACACTTTTCTCATATTTATATATATATCCCGCCCAAGCTCCGAGACCGTAATAGTCCGAAAAGACAAAATTGACCTTCAAAATTTAATATTTTCCAGAACAATAGATAATCTTTAATAACCCAATTAGGCCATCTTTGACTTTAAAACACCATTATTCATCTTTAATTGAGCAAAAAACAATTTGCCATTTGCATGAACCTAAAGCTTAATTTCCACTTAAAAGATACAAAGAAGAAAGAAAGAAAGCGACTGGCTGACCGCTAATGTTAATAGTAAGCACATAGTAAAGCTTTTGATCATCATCAAATGTTAAGTCGTTCTTCGATCGGTATAAAGTAATTCTAAATGCGTCACGAATATATTAATCATCCCACTGAAAAAAAAGAAAAGTAGTTCTAGTAATAGGGTTTAATTAACACAAGTTGCTTATACTTTTGCTTTAGAAAGCATGTTGAAGGGTTGCCCTTGTCATTTGAGAGGCAAATGGTGTGTTATTATAATCATGACAATTAAGGTTACTAAGTAGCTTTAAATATATATTTTTTTCATGTTAAGGGATGTTCTTGTCATTGTTTGTAAAGACAAGGATATATTAGCTTATTCCATTATAACCGACCTCTTTCCCTATTTAGTCATGTTAACTACAGGCCCTTCCTTCCATTCATTACCTGATTTAATAATAATTTACCCTTTCAAGAAAACGACAAAAATGCCCACTGACAACAAGTTTATAATATGAAAAACCACAAGGGCATATCTGTCATAAATAAAATAAATACAAAACACTCAATGTCAAATAAATCCCTTCCCCACAAGCATTTCGTGAAGCACAGCACTATCATCTCCAATCACTATTGATAAACACAAAAGTCTCTGAATCTCCCTTTCTTCTTCTGATGCTTCATCTCCTTAATTCAGTTCCATTCACAAGTGTGTGAGTATCAAAAACTAGTTCTATTCATGGACCCTAACCAAATTCGTGTACATGGCATCACCCCAGAAGAATTTACAGAGCTTGAGCCCCCAATTCTAACATATCACACGTTCGAGAAGTTGCCGAACACGTGTACATCGTTGATAATGCAACGTGTCGATGCTCCGGCAAGCGTCGTATGGCCTCTGGTTCGAAGTTTCGATAGCCCTCAGAAGTATAAGCACTTCATCAAGAGTTGCACCATGAGGGGTGATGGAGGAGTGGGGAGCATAAGAGAAGTTACAGTTATTTCCGGTCTTCCGGCGTCGACGAGCACGGAGCGGCTCGAGATTTTGGATGATGAGAAGCATATATTGAGCTTTAGGGTTGTTGGAGGTGAGCACAGGCTGAATAACTATCGATCGGTTACTTCGGTTAAGGAGTTTAAGAAGGAAGGGAAGGTTTACACCGTTGTTTTGGAGTCTTATGTCGTCGACATACCGGAGGGGAATACTGGAGAAGATACAAAGATGTTTGTGGACACAGTTGTGAAGTTGAACCTTCAGAAGCTTGCAGTTGTGGCTACTGCTTCTCTGCAAGGACATGATCATGGTCCAAG
>JAUPMG010000010.1:2541315-2556332 GCA_031762675.1 Pachysandra terminalis
CCATCACCATAGTTTTTTAATGGGGTGAATAATCTGATGAGAAAACAGATAATTTGAAATCCATTTGAGAAACTATTGTAGCCCTTTAATCGATGTGTCGCCGTTCGACATACCCAGTTAATCCCGGCCAATTCAGGATCATCAATTGCGTGCCGGAGACTAATTGATCACTCTGCGTTTTCATACTTAGATTTTCAGCTGTTTATGTTGTTTTAATGGATTCCTCTTATCAGTTTATGTGTATACTTTCATGTAGGATATGATGCTCAAATCAATGTCCCTTTCTTGGTTTCTTTCCTCATGTGTGTTTGAAAGGGAAAGAAAGATTTTGTAAGGCTCCAATCTAGCTATTTGTGAAGGATAAAGAAGACGAAAGGCAATGGAGTTGAAAGGGTTGATAGTAGGTGAGCAACTCGGTGCACCAAATCCCTTAGGAAACTTGTGAGCAACCTTAGAAGACATGTGACCGGGAAGCTTCATCTAAGCTCCTCTTTCATATAACAACCTGGCTATATATATATAATCATACCCTTTTGAGAAAAAAAAAGGGTATGATCATCGACACTATTCGAACCGGTGGTGTCATCAAACTGTTTAGGTTTAAACCCTGCAACAAGAAATTCAGCTTGGTATAGTTGGCTAGTTTAAGCCTCATTTGATGTTTTTATTGTGAAAAGAGATAGGCTGGATGATTGGTGCTAAACTGGGAAACTGTCAACATCCTATTCGATTGCAGAAGGATAAATCATTTGATAGTATCATTGGATCTTTCTGGTGTTGTATGTTAAAGGTGGAGACTTAGGAAGGGCCTGAGTCCAGCTCAATTGTTAATTCATTCATTGGAAGCCTACTTGTCATGCAGGCCCAATACAAAGCAATGCAACAAAAGAACTTCAAAGTTAAAACAATTGCTTTTAAAGCTTGGTTTGGAACAGGAATATCAATTTGGTTGAACCATATTATTACGGACCTAACCGTTGTTCCAATAGCCCCAGGACATATGGAAACTTATTTGGTTAATCTCCCAATACTTAGGATCGTAACACCACCGACGGCCAGCCTTATCGACATTGACCCGATGATAGCCCTTTTTATATTTGGCGGCTCTACTTGACTAATCTGTATTCAATGATTTCGCATTATGTTTATACATAATACCAATGCATTTTTAATCTAGCCTATATAAGTTGCCCCCTCCGTGACTCGAACTCGTAACGTGGTGCCTAATTTAATACCAATTATTACGGACCTAATCGTTGTTCCAAAAGCCCCAAAACTTAATGGAAACTTATTTGGTTAATCCCTTGACACTTAGGATCGTAACACATTATTTTTTTAATTATTCCACTAGAAAAAAAAGTTAAATTTTTTATAAAAAAAATGGAATGTATCAATCACAGACCTAATACAGGAATCTAGGCGCAGAGATACGAGTGCTACTCGCACATCTTGGGCCGGTTCAACCCGAAAACTGATCAACCCAAAATGACTTTGTTTTAGTTGGAGTTGGGTTTATAGACATTTGGTTTGGTTTATAATCATTCTATGATTTGTCTTTTTTGTATTAAATGTTATACAAATTAAGCAGATATTTTATTCTTAAGATCATTAAATAAAATATATAAGGGTATTTTCATCCTAAAATATGCTATTATAAGTAAAAGAAAAACAAATATTCCATTGTTTTATTGAAGTAACAAAAGGAAATCAACGGAAGTTGGCCCGAGTGGAAGGGGTTCGGGTCACTTAAGCAAGTAGTCTCGATATCGAGTCCTTGTGGATGCAACAAACCTTGTTAGGAGAGGTCCCACTTCAGCGGCCGACAGTACCTCGGAGGAATAGTCCTTGTGGATGCAACAAACCTTGTTAGGAGAGGTCCCACTTCAGCGGCCGACAGTACCTCAGAGGAATAGTCTTGGGCGAAGCATAAGATACCTTGGGAAACCAAAAATAAAGAAAAAAAAAAAGGTAACAAAAGGGGTTTATTGTAACATACTTTCAAACTATAAGAGAGATTTCGTGATTGCCAAGGTTTAAGGGGTACTTGCTGCCAATTATGCCAGCCAAGAGAGTATACGGTAATTTACCCAAAAATAAAACTATATATAAAATAAAAGGGACCAATCATAGTTTTTACTGCAGAACTCTATCTTGAACGGTCTGGATTGGTTTCAATCATTAACCACGTGGCAAAAAACCCACGTCTCATCAAATTACCAAAAGGCTCTGGCGGCTAGTAGTGGGTGTGGGACCCGGATGTGCAACTTGTGCAAATTGCGTCCAGAAGATTCAATATTCTAGACGCTCATCAAGGTCTATATGACACCATATCTTATTTTACGTCTATGAAACCTCTGGCCTTTTCCTCTCCCTTTGAAGACCAAGGCGTTACCTGTCAACTGTCAACCGTACAAGAGATCAAGTGTACCAATGGCGATGGAACAAAGTTTTGCCTGTCGTCCCCCAATAGAGAGACGAAAACTGTCAAATGACAAAATTTTTTAAAACACATGTCTTCTTCCTATTGAATAAACACAGAGAACACTGTTCCCCTAAAAACACCGGATCAAATTCAAAGTTAGATAGACTTGCATTTGCTTCCAATAAATTTCCCAAAGATCTTCCCACTAGATTTTCTCCTCAGCCCTCTTTGGTTTTGCTTGCATCATTATTTCCTCTCTCTGTAGAGATATTTCCTCTCTCTCTCTCCTCTCTCTTCAGAAAGTACTACCACTACCTCTGTCTGTTGTTGCCTAACTGGGTTTAGTTTTCAGACCTGTAGCAAAAGTAAATTTTCTCTTTACATCTCTCTCTCTCTCTCTCTATCTGGGGGTTTGCTTTTGTTACCACTTTAGCTTGTAGTGCAAAAATAACGTAAAAACGTAAAGAGGGGGGGTTGCTCAGAAAAATGGGGCTGAAAACATCTGCCATGAACAGAAGTTTGAACAGAGAGAATCCTACAGATATTTTGATTGTGATGATTGCAGAGAAGCAGATGAGGAGGGAGGGTGAGGAGGAGGACAAAGGAGATCAGAGAGGGAGTGATGGGCCCTCAAAAGCGTGCAACAGAAATGAGTGGCACTGCACCATCAGTAATGCTCTCTATCTATTTGTTTTTACTCTTGTGTGGCTATTCTTCTCTCTATCTTAAATCACTGGGTCCATATCCTCTCTCTCTCTCTGCACTTCCCCTCTCTTACAAGGCTTTATTGACTCCCTCTTTTCCTTTTTCTGTGTTGGGTATCCTTGATTTGCAGGACAATTTGTATTTTGAGCCTTGAAAGAAAGAGTGTCCATGATTCTTCTTCATGGGGTTCTGAATCTCAATCTCTTGGGTTTTGGGTTCTTGGAGCAAACCCCACTTCTCTTTTCAAGCAAAGAGAATAACCCACTTTTCATTTTGCCTTTTAATTCTGTGGTCTGAGAGATATGGGAGCAGTGCACTAGTCCTCTGTTAGCTTTTTGAAAAAAAAAAGTTATAGGAGGAAAAAGAAGCACAGTTCTTTGAGATGTTTTTCTTGGCTTTTGATTACACTGTTTGGGCAGAAAGGGGAAGCAGTGATTCCTATTGAATCTCTCTGCATTCTCTTTCTTTTGGGGTTCTTTCAGATACCTATTTAAAGTGTCAGAAAGTATGGATATGTCTACCCAGTCTAGTATTTGACTAAAGGGGAGAGATTTTTTCACCAAAAAAAAAAAAGGGTAGAGATTTGTGAATTGTGGTTGGGGAGAAAGGGAAGGAAAAGCGATTGACTCCATTCAGAATTCTTATTAACATTATCTTGATTTTGATCAGGTTTAGTGGAGATTATTGAATCTTCTTCTACCAGTCATGCTCAGTTCAGACATTTCTTATATATCTATATGAAACTGTTATCTCAGGTATGGTTTAGGTTTATGAATTGTTTTCTTGTAAACAATTTTTTTCCCAGTTCATGTTTTGGATTTTTTGAACACCTTCACTTATCTGTTACCTCATTCTGACTGTTGGTTTCAATATTGATCTGAAAGTTGAAATGCTTTGTATATGTGCTTCAACCATCTTACTGGGAAAAAAAAACAGTTAGAGATCATCCATCCTATCTCTTTCTGTAATATCTATTCAGAAGCATCCATGGCCTTCACTCAATTCTAAAACAAAGTCAATTTTCTTGGCAGTTAGATCCTTTTTGTATATGGACTTCTTCATTAATTGATAAGAATATAGGATCAGTCTCTTATATACTAGTGTTTACACCATTTCCTTAAACTTATATTCATCTTTCTTTTTTTTCTTTTTTCATGAATTCACCACTTGGGGTTTTACTCCTGCTCTCCCTGATGCAGTTGTGAGTTTCTTCCATGAATCCTGTTTTTTGAGAATCTGCTGAATTATCATGGTAAAGGAGGTATTCATAACAATTTCGACTAATTATATTTGGCATTGTTAGAAGAACTTTCTTACTATCTTAGCCTGTAGAAACATGCTCATGTGCCTTGGAAAGGCCATAACCCTTTGTATATAGGTTGAAGCATTAGTAGCCCTATATTACTCACCGGGGTGGTGCCGTAGGGTATTGATTCTTATTCGTTTTCCACGTATGGATCGACTTTCATGACTAGTTTTGTTTGGGTGAGGCTGGAATCCATGTTAGGGCTTGTAGTTACATAATAATTAGTTGAAAGAAGAAGTGTAGTTTGTGAGAGAGATTACTCTTGAGGTAACAATGTTCTCGAGGGGCATATTGAGAGAGTTGAATACAATCTTTTAATTGGATGAAAACCTGAATTGGCTTGAATGAAGAGATGAAGGTATTTACACCTAAAATGAGCATGCCACGTCAGCATCAAATGGTCGGATAGCGGTGGCTTGTTGCACGGCCGATTTCCTCACAGGAACTCCGATCAGTAGTCACTCAGGTGCAATTAGGTGCCCGGGGTCGAAAGCCTAAGCAAAAACTGTGAGAGAGAGTTCAATTCTCTCAACTGCGCGAACGGTCATATCCTCTTGACCGATCGCACCAGGTGGCCTTAGATGGATTTCCCTTGACCCAGAGAGAGGGAACAGAATGGTAGATGGATCTCTAAAGAGGATTGAAGAAGTCATAGACAGATTCTTTGTGAAATATAGTGCATCTCTTTTAAATTGTAGAGTTATCTACAGATTCTTTGTGAAATATAGTCTTCAGCTGCTGTTTCTTCTGTTGACTGTCCTCAATTGTCTGTTGGAACATTTTACATTTTGCCTCTCTGATCTGATGATAACTTTCATGTGGTATATGATTTACTATATAGCCTACTCTGTTCCCCTAACACCACCCCATTCTACGTTCACCAGGTCAATATCACCTGAAGTTGGAATCATTTCTTTTAACTGAATCAGCCAGAGGTTCAAGAAATCATTTCAAGTCTGCCCGTTTTAAAATTTAATATCTGTCAACTCTTGTAAAAGGTTTAGAACCATTTTTATACGATGCACCACCGATCTTTGATACCTCATGATGAGATGGAGACCGGAAAATTCAATGTCTCACTAGATATTGCCGAGCGGAATCCTATAATTGTAGATGGGATTGCCACACATACATTCTCGAATTCACTTGTACATACAGATCCACATGATCATAATAACAGCCAAAGCCAGGCAATGTCTGGATACCCTTTGCATTCAACACTCGAAGGAGAACGTATCTATGACTTCCATGATGATTTTCACATAGCAAATCATATTGGGTTTCCTGCTACTTCTCTTGTTACGCCTTTGGCAACGAGGAGTGGTCTTCATGAACATTTTAGTGGCTTCCCGGTTTCTACCTCCTCAGCGTTGCCGCCTTTGGTAATTTTGAGAAATTTTGTTTCAAATGATTGTGGCAATACATCAAGTTCTCCACTTACTGCCTCTGCAAACTGCGGTTATGAAGCACTCGGCGATATGGGTATTTTAGCATCCAAGAAAGATTCAACAATGGCTGGCCAATTGGACAGTAGATGGGACATCAACAACTTTCTGGCTACTCGGGATGTTGCCGGTGAAAACCCGGTAAGAGCAGTGTGTCAACCACATGGTTTCACAGAAACAATGGATCAAACAAGGTGGATATCCTCAAACAAGTCCACCATCAGTGCAGATAATCCATACCACTACTCTATGAATGGTAATGAGTTGTCTCTAAGTCTTGCTTCGTGCCAACCTTCTGTTGTCAGCGTGACGACTATCCCGGATCAGTACTCGGAAATAAGCTGCTCTGGCGTAACTCACCATTCATTGCACGAAACGGGGTTGGGTTCCGAGCAAGCCTCTAGCAACAGTAAGGAGCTTTCTCTTGGCTTTAGTTCTCATAGGTCTGTCCACTTGAGACATGTATTATCTGGATCGAGGTATCGCCGTGTTGCTCAGGAAATTCTTGCCGAAGTTGCGAGCTATTCACTTGAAAATCTAGATCAGATGAGATATACGCCCTGTGGGGGGATCAGGACTGGGGCAAAGATATCATTCTCTTTGAGTAGTCCCTCTGAGGGAGGGATTTCGATGACGGTGTCGGATGAATTACCTTTCTCTGCCGGAGATTCTAGGTCTGAGGTACAAATCAAGCCTACATTGCAAAGACAGGAAACTGAAGCAAAGAAAACTCAACTGTTGGCTCTGCTGCAAATGGTATGTGGGGTAAATTAACAACCATAGTGTTCGACCTTGGGGATCATTCTTGGCTGATCCCGAGTTGGATCGGTGATCCGTATCAGGATCGGCCAAGTCAAACAATGAGTCAAAAGGAAATTTTCTTTGATAAATTACTTGTCTTGGCCGATTTGTTTTGACTTGGTCGAGTTGGATCGGACGATAAGAACGAGTTTGACCGACATGTATCATGTCTCAGGCCGAGCCGATCCCAAGTTGTATCAGACGATCCAACTCGAGATCGGCCGATCCTTTAGACCATGTTAACAATGATATTCACCGATTATAAACGTAGTGCAGACACTCCCACTCAGAATCAGAACTTGGTTTTGCCTTAGAACTCAAACAAATTGTACAGGCTGATCAACAAACTAGTTTGCTTCTATTTATATTCTTGTTTTGAATTCAAGAAGTTCGAAATCAAGACGACTTGTACCAGATTTGATCTGATTTAACTGGCTTGCTTGAACTCAGGTTGATGAGCGGTACAGTCGATGCTTGGATGAGATCCATACGGTAGTATCCGCATTCCATGCTGCAACTGAGCTGGATCCTCAGATACATGCGCGCTTTGCTCTTCAGTCGATCTCTTTGCTTTACAAAAGCCTGAGGGAAAGAATCAGCAACCAAATCCTTGCCGCTGGAGGACATCTTAGCAGTGGACATGCCGAAGAAAACGGGAGATCAATTGATTCTTCTTTAATTCAGAAACAATGGGCTTTCAAACAGTTAAGGAGAAAGGATCATCAGTCATGGAGACCGCAAAGAGGCTTGCCGGAGAAATCTGTCTCGGTCTTACGGACATGGATGTTTCAGAACTTCCTTCACCCGTGAGTTCCCTTCGCTCGATGTCGATCCGCCATTTGGTGAATAAATGCTAGGAGATCCCATTCATTGAAATCTAGAGGTTTTGTTTCCATGACAGACTTTATGGATTTTCTTTCAGGTATCCAAAAGATGCGGAGAAGCACTTGCTAGCAGTAAGAAGTGGATTGACAAGGAGCCAGGTCTTTACAACTCCTAGAACACTATTTCATTTTCTCGTTGCTATGTTCTTTGCCATATTGTGTCTTGATGAATCCATTCTACCATTCAATTTATTTGTATTTCATCACTCTTAGCTTGGATTACATGGTTTTAATTTTTCAGGTATCCAATTGGTTTATTAATGCGCGTGTTCGTCTCTGGAAACCAATGATAGAGGAGATGTGCTTGGAACTGAACAATAGAAAGGTTCGTCTAACCGAGGAAGAGAGCGACAGTAATCGGAGGAGCCAGATAAGCATGGATGAAAGAAGAACAAGGATGAGTTGAAGTTGAAGAGGAGGATAGGCTTCTCGAAGGGTGAACATGAACCCTTAAAACTGTTCATTCATCTTGTCATGCTTCAGTTGATGCAACTGCAAAAGGGTTTCAAATTGCTTCCTTTCAGGTTAACATGAAGTGAAGAAAGCCAAATCTGGATCATTCAGTAAGGGATGATCATGCATTACAATTGTACACAGTAGGGTATTATTACATTGGGTGGGATGGCTTAGACTTCTAAGTAATATTCTGTTGTTTCCTGTATCTATATAAATGTTCTGTTAGTAAAAACATGTAAGCTCCATTTATAATAGCAAATAGTGCTTTAGGTGGTGCAACCACTAGAGGAGGTGGTGATGATTGCGGTGGATATGGTTTTGATTAAAGAAAGGAGAAAAGAGAATTTTGATGGTGTTCACCAATTCCACTCAAAAGATCTTTGTATCTCAAAGATATAAGAGGGAATAAAACCGAAAAGAACATGGGTGGAGTCAACAGAAAAGGATTTGAATACACGTAATATGATTAAAGATGTAGGTTTCAACAAATGGGATTGAGATTGAGGAATAGGATTGTCGATCCCAAATAATTAAGCTATGATATCAAGAATTTGGATACACGTAATATGATTAAAAAATTTAGGTTTTGACATATTGGGATATTGGGAGAGAGGAATAAGTTTCTTGTTGTCGACTCTTAACTAGTTGAAATAAGATATTTTGATAATGATAATGAGTCGATGCTGAAACAAATAAAGCCTTAATTAATTAAACCAATTAGGTCATGCTGGTTAGTCTGTTTTGATAACTCTAGAGGGCGTACAACGGGTTGTGCCAGTCAGCATGGGTGTAGGCACATCACAGTTAATTTCTTACTAGGGGTGGCAATGGGCTGGGTGACTCGTTGGGCCCGACCAGCCCTGACCTATGTTTGGACGGACTTGGGCAAGGGTTCGCAGCTCGTAGGACTGGGCTGGGCTGAAATTTACTCCCCGATTAATTTTTCGGTCCGGGCTCAGGTTTGTATTAATTTAACCCAGTTTAGCTTGGCCCGGCCCAGACCAGCCCGACCTGAAGATATGAGTTATATATAAAGTTTACTTACCCTTGATATCATCCTTTGACTGTAGTTTAGTGGTGAGAATCTCTTATTGTGTCTTTAAAGTCTTAGGTTAATTGTACTATTCTTGCCTAATATCTAATAAATCAGATCTTATTATAGGCAGGTTCGAGCTTCTATATAATACAACGGGCAGGCCTAGGCAAAGTAATGTTAAGCCAGAAGCTTAGGCCGGGCCCGGCCGGGCAAGGGCTCGAGTCAACATAGTTTCACTTACCTATGGATAATGGCCCGACCCAAACCTGATCAGGCCCGGCCCGTTGCCATCCCTAATTCGTACCGTAACGTGCCAACTTTTTGCCACCCAGCCCCTGCACTGCACGCAGCTCGTGGATGATTAGGTCATACAATGTCAGGTCGGGCCTATTCCACGCTTCAACATGTCTTGGGTGGTGCCGACCCGCGAACCATGAAAACCAAACTGTGGCCCACACCGGGGCAAGCTGGGTCAGTATACGGGCAGACTGGCCCATTGTACACCCCTATATACCTATTATTGACCCAGACTCAACCCGGTCTGGGGACGGTCTAGTTTTGGTTCAAGAGCTCGTCTGGTCACCGGTGGGCCATGCTACCTGAAAAGCTTGGACGAATTCTAAGAAGTGCGTATCCGTAATTTTGTGTCAGCAACAAGGGTATTTAAGCCAGTCCGAAGCTAGAAGAAGAAGATTTAGGTCGGTCGTATAAGGTGTATCGAATCTCGAGGCAGATTACCAATCAATTTCGCGCTAAAATTCGCCACCGCCGACGTCGAAAATGCCGGCCGGAGAGCTTCGGTGCGCTAATTCAACTGTAAGTGTAAGATCAACCGAGACAGAGGAAGACGAAGAATGGGTTTGGGCTCAAATTAAAGCGGAGGCTCGCAGAGACGCCGAGTCGGAACCGGCACTCGCTAGTTATCTCTACTCAACGATCCTCTCCCACTCGTCGCTCGAACGATCTCTCTCTTTCCATCTTGGTAACAAGCTATGTTCTTCTACTCTCTTATCCACACTTCTCTACGATCTCTTCCTGAATTCATTATCCACCGATCGCGCCCTCCGATCCGCCACCGTCGCCGATCTCCGAGCCGCCCGAGTCCGTGACCCGGCCTGCGTCTCCTTCTCTCACTGCCTTCTCAACTACAAGGGTTTCTTGGCTTGCCAAGCTCACCGAGTCGCTCACAAGCTCTGGACTCAGTCGCGTCGCCCACTCGCGCTTGCTCTCCACTCCCGAGTCGCGGATGTGTTCGCCGTGGATATCCACCCGGCGGCGAAGATCGGGAAGGGGATTTTATTCGATCACGCGACTGGTGTGGTTGTGGGTGAAACGGCGGTGATCGGAAACAACGTGTCGATCCTGCATCACGTTACGCTTGGTGGGACGGGAAAGGCGGGTGGGGACAGGCATCCGAAGATAGGCGATGGGGTTCTGATCGGAGCCGGGGCGACGATTCTTGGTAACGTGAAGATCGGAGAAGGAGCTAAGATCGGAGCTGGATCTGTGGTTCTGATAGATGTTCCGCCGAGGACTACGGCGGTAGGGAATCCGGCGAGGCTTGTGGGAGGGAAAGAGCGGCCATCGCAGCACGAGGATGTGCCGGGAGAGTCCATGGATCATACGTCGTTCATCTCCGAATGGTCAGATTATATAATCTGATTTTGATCTGAGTTTTTTTAATATATATATGACATGTATTTTTGTATTAAACGATCGATGGGCTGCCCGCCGATTAACCGTGTTTTTGGTTTGAAATACCGACGATTGAACTAGCAGAACAGATGTTCGATAAAATTCTCAAGTTTTTTTTTTTTATTATTGTTTATATTACACGACCACTGTGTCTTGTGCTGTGAAGTAGATGATGTTCTTGTGCAACGCGTTGCATTTTGTTTTGTTCACATGCACCTAGGGGTGTACAATGTCGAGCCGCCCACATGATGAGACGAGGCATTGGGTTTCATGGCACGGCACAGTTGTGTTTCGTGCCTGTGTGTCATGTCGTGGTCCTAGAATTTGGGTACAGCACGGCGTGGTCCTGTGCGGGCCTGCCTGTCGGCCAGACACGATTGGGGACGTTGCGTGCGTTGGCCGTGCTTGGTAAGCTTTGCTGGACCTGGGTTTCATGGCTCATGGCGCTGGTGTGTTTCGCAAAAACAGCTACAATGAGAACTTGTCATGTCACTGAGGCCATAATTCCTATGGTTGCAAGTAACTCGATTGTAGCTTCAATTACAAAGGAAGTTGAGAAAGGAATATCAAAATCCGACGATGCCTGCAAGAAATAGTACATGAACAAATTAATTACAAGACTGCGATGCTCAACTTATAGAAGGTTTTTAATGGTGAGTATGATCAATTTTTCAAGAATTTTTTTAGTCAGATAGTAGTCATTATTAGCTAAAGAGAAGATTACCGTACCCGGGTTAAAATCCTTCCGACAGGAGTCGAGTCGAAGAAGAGCTTGGGAGCTTTGAACACTGAATTGGTGAAATGCAAAAAGAAAGATTTTGAGTCCTTTAGCCCTAGATTTGCTGCAGACCTTGATCTTAGATATACAAAGAGAGAGCTACAGGTTGAAATTCCTGTATAGACTCCTGTCAAGACTCCACTGGTGATTGGGGGGATTTGAATAGCTACTGCTAACCAATATGTTGAAGCGGTCTGAAGAGCAACAAAAGCAGATTGAGCTAAATTACACAATACAAGGAGGAGACGGCCCTTTGAGACAAGGATATAGTCCAATAGTGGTCTCCACCCAACATCTCCAATCTCCATGTCTTCATCTTCTGTTAGCTGGATCCCGGGCGGACCCTTCACTGAAATCTCCCCATCAATGGCTTCTTTTGTGGGGGGTAGTACTCACTGGGATGTTCCTGTTGATCGGCGTTGTCCACCTTGTGTGATCCATTCAAACTTCAATTGTTGGCAGGATCTAGTACAGTCATTGAATTTTTGTGAGCATTCACAAGCTGTTCAAACACCGTCCCGGCCGTCAAGAGCTCCTCGTAGCTTCCTGCTTGAGTAACTTCTCCACCTTCCATTACCTGCCAAAGCAAGAACAAGATGGTGTTCATCTATTTAGGTAACCCACAAGCAGATTCATTAGTGAAGAAATATTTTGTTTAGCATTGTTACCAAAATTCTATCAGCTTCTGCGAGAAACTTGACTTGATGAGTTACTAGGATTACAGTTTCCTTTTCTAAGAGATTTATCATCCTGGTTGTTGGGCTCCCGGGTCGACCGAGAGTTAGTCGCTAGGGCTTCTTATTATAAATAAAACCTTACATCCTTTGCCCCAGCACCCGAGACTACGGATGTAAATGGGTCGGCACGGCATGGCCCGCAACACGTTTAGCTCGGGCCCGTCGTGCTTTCAGGCTGACACAGCCTGCGGCCCATCATGCTTTTAAGCTGGCATGTCCCACGGCCCATGCTGGACTGTACTATGCGGTGCCCATTTAGAGCAACCCCAGGCCCAACATGGCACGGGGCCCATGGCACGGATTGGGGCTTGCCTCGTACTTGTCGGGCCGTGTGCTAGGCGGGTGTGCTGGGCCGCCTCATATGAAAAAGATATAAAAAAAAACTTGTAAAAACTAAAAAAAAAAATAAAAATTAAACTTATAAAATCTATAAAACTTTATAAATATATAAGTTTAAACATTTAAAACTTATAAAAAATTATAAATAAAATTCATAAAAACTTGTAAAAACCTAAAAGAATATATAAATTAAACTTATACAAAATTATGAAAATTTATAAAACTATGAGTTTAAACTTATAAAACTCATAAAAACAAAATCTAAATTTAAACTTATAAAACTTATAAAAAAAATATAAATTTAAACTTATAAAATATTTAAAATCCTAAATCTTAAATATTATCTTATAATACTAGAAACCCTAAAAGGAAATATGAACCCTAAACCCTAAATATTAAACCTTAAACAAATTTTGAAAAGTTAAACATTAAAAAAAAAAGAGATTAACCTTAAAATCTAAAAACTCTAAAAACGTAAAACCCTAAATATAAACCCTGAACCCTAAATATTAAAAAAAATAAAAATAAAAAACTTTAAACCTTAAAATCTAAAAACCCAGGAATTGTGAACCCTAAATAAATATTAAACCTTAAATAAACTTTAAAAAGAGATAAAGCCTCAAATCTAAAAACCCTAAAATAGAACTCTATATCTGGTTTTTGTATTTTAAATTTTAATTATTTTTTTACTTTATCATAGAGTTTTTATTCATTTGAAAGAGTTTTTTTTAAGAGGCAAAACATTTTGAAATTGTTATAGGTTGTACTTATAGCCACATGTCACGAGCTTATTGTGGTAGACCTATAGGTCCCTTGTGGGTGACGCTCTCATTTTCCTTAAAACCCATAAAAACTTAAAAAAAATCCCAAATTTGTTGGCATCTATTAGTGTCAAAAAGACTAAATTTGTCCTTAAACTAGCCTTTTTGGCTACTGGGAGAGCAATTTTAGTCAAAATATATCTTTTTGGTTAAAAAACTTGTCAAAATTAGTCAGTATTGGGCAAAAACGGCTTAGTTTTGATCGGCTTCTGGCAAAAACGGCAATTTTGGGCCTGAATCCGACCTAACTGGACTGATGGACTAGTTGGGCTGGCATGAGCTGCTCAAGTCGAGCCATGCATCCCTGTGTGCCGCGCCGGGTCTACGTGCCGCGCTGGGAGGCCTGTTGGCCGTGCTCTTAGCAGACCGTTCCCAAGCACGACACATTGGGCTAGAACCCCTGGTCGAGCATGGGCACGACCTAGGAGCCGTGCTCGGGCTGACACGTGGGCGGCACGGCCTATTTACATCCCAATCCCAACTTGACACTAATCCGAAAAAGAGGCCCAGAGAGAGAACCGAATCCGTAATAGCTTGAGGGAACTGGAAGAGCCTATTAGGAGATCAACCCTCTATCTTCTCACATGGTTTGAGTATTCCATACTCAAGTTATAGAGAAGTTAGATTGAGCCAAGTACTCAATCCTATATGTCTAGGAACTTATATGTAGATTCACACACACATCACTGGGTTGTAAGGCCCTTGCCCTCTTTCTATTGTTAATTTCAAGAGGAAAGTCTAACAATCCAAGGGATGGATTGTTCTTCCATCTTGATCTGCCAAAATCCTGATTTAAAGTCAAATTTACTGAACCAAGATCTGTCTTCTATGAACTGGACAAGTGTTTTCTTGTTGGGAATATCTGCTTATTTTGACTTCTTCATACATTGATCAAAGAGAGAACTTCTCTCCCCTTATAGGGGATTCTTCAGTAGTTACACTATCAATCTTGAGCATCCAAATGCTGGCCAGAGAGTACTATAGCTTGGTTACAAATCAGACCCAGATGAATGTTAAGACAACCATGATTGAACAGGCTGGTCATGGACAATTTGGTAGTACATCATGAGCTTGATATTGGAGCAGGATAAGATAGATTTAGTATATTTCTTTTGATTTTGAATTTTTTACTGTTCTTTCATCTTTGCCCTCTGTTTTATTGATAGTTACCCAGATTCTGACTAGAGTTCCTCCTGCAACTGGACCAGTATTCATTCACAAGCTTAGAGAAAGCAGAGTTAGTTTCCATAAGCATTGCAGGCTCATCATATTCCACCAATTTCCCTACAAATCAAAACACCCAACAACAAATATCAGTAAGTCAATCTGGATCTCTCTCTGTTTAGAGTCTTTAGACCATTGATATTAAATAAGTTCAGATGAACTGAAACCCATCAATTTTGATCCAATGTAGTTACTTTAAATGGTTATAGTTCTCTATTTGCATTGTTCATCAACAATCTTATGAGAATAAACATGTTAGTATTAATTTCTTAATGAAAGATGTGAAGACAAAAACCATACCATAAGAAAGGACCATGGCCATGTCACTGTCTATAACTGTGGGAACTCTGTGAGCTACGGTTATCACC
>JAUPMG010000010.1:2583877-2608429 GCA_031762675.1 Pachysandra terminalis
CATAGGATACATTAAGAGAATGAAACACTTGGGATTAATAGAAAATCTAAGTGATATGAACTTTGAAAAATGTGAAAGTTGTGTAGAAGCTTCACATAAATCTGTAGAAAGAAAAAATGAACTATTAGAATTAATACATAGTAATCTAGCAGACTTAAAAGACACTATGACTAAAGGAGGTAAAAAATATTATATAACTTTTATAGATGACTACTCTAAGTATGCTAGAATATACTTATTAAGAACTAAGGATGAACCTGAACAAAACTTCATAACTTATAAAACTGAATTAGAGAATCAGCTAAACAAGAAAATAAAAAGACTTAGAACTGATAGAAGAGGTGAATATGGATTCCTTTTAAGGAATTCTGTAAAACCAATGGAATAATACATGAAGTAACTCCACTTTATTCACCTGAGTCTAATGGAATAGCTAAAAGAAAAAATAGAACTCTAAAAGAAATGATGAACGCAATGCTAATAAGCTCTGGTCTACTTACAAACATGTGGGGGGAGACCATCCTATTTGCTTGTGTAATATGTAATAATATACCTCATAAGAAAACAGGTAAAATACCCTATGAACTTTGAAAAGGTTGACCCACTAACATCAAATTCCTGAAAGTGTGGGGGTGCCTAGTCAAAGTAGGTCTTACTGATCCTAAGAGAAAAAGAATAGAACCTAAGACATCTGATTGTGTCTTTATTGGATGTGCTAGTAACAGTTCAGCATATAGGTTTTTAGTACTTAAATCTGAGAATAATATAATAGAAGCAAACACAGTAATTGAATCTAGATATGTTGAATTCTTTGAACATATTTTTCCTATGAGGGAAAAAGTATGTAAAGAAATTATGAAGCAAGAATCAACAAGTGAAACAAGAGAAATACAAGAAGATGAAACCTTGAAATTGAACAAAGAAGAGGTAAGAGAGTTGGGAAAGAAACCAACATATGAGATGGTTTTTATACTTTCCTAGTAGACAACGATCCAACAACTTATAAGGACACTATGTCTTCTCCAGACTCAGTATTCTGGAAAGAGGCAATCAACAGTGAGATTGAATCAATTATGTCAAAAACCTTATATCTTCCAACAAGTATTACCACCCTTACCAATATATACCATGTAAACATTCTTTACACACATAGGATTTCTAAATAGATGGTATTCAGCTATACATCCAGATGCTGAGTCAAACTTAGGTTAACCACAAACTAATAACAATAAAATAATGTTCAAATAACCCTAACTTGAGTCAAACTTAGGTTAACTTCGAAGGTGCCCACTTGGTTCAGTGGTAAGGGCCTGGTGTGTTATCCCTAGGTCTTGGGATCAATTCTCGTCTTCACTGTGTGGGTGTGTGAGTTAGTTTATCCTTCCGATCAAGCCTTTGGGCAATCAAAAAAATAAAAATATAACTCTACCTTCCCCGATGAAACCGATATCGACCATTCAATTAAACATAAAGATCTAACAAATGAAGGTCCTTAATAATCCATCAAAGCATGGTGTTTAAACTCGGTATCAGATCGGGGAATCGGCCGATCCAAAACATGACCCGCTTTTATTTATTTTTTTTTTAAAAAAAAAAAAAAAAAGAAACTTGTTAAGTGGTGCCAGACAATCCATATTTAGATAGCCCGATCCGACTCGTTCGAAACTGAGTTAGGTCATTTGGATTGGACGATCTGACTCGATTTCGGATCAAGTCAGAGAATTGTTAATAAAATAGGGATTGGCTTGGGATCGCAACTCGTCCCGAGCCAATCCCAATTTGGATCGGCCGATCTGGACCGGAATTGGCCAATCCTTTACACCATTCATCAAAATGATGCAGACATTTTCTGACGTATGTGTATAGAGTTGCAGAGTTGTTGAGACAAAACTCTCACAAATTCAAGGTTGCTACATGAAATACACAGAGCTATGAGCTATTTCAGAACAGCATTCAATCTTCATAATTATACAAACCAAGTCTTAACTTCTACTGCCACACAAGATACAACAATTCTATTGTTCAATCTCATAATTTATCTAATAGATCATACA
This sequence comes from Pachysandra terminalis, assembly GCA_031762675.1. Lineage (NCBI taxonomy): Eukaryota > Viridiplantae > Streptophyta > Magnoliopsida > Buxales > Buxaceae > Pachysandra > Pachysandra terminalis. The sequence continues at coordinate 2,585,932 of JAUPMG010000010.1, forward strand.
CACATATATATATATATGTACTCCAAATTCTGTAATTTCCTATTAGAAATTATAACTGGTGCTGATCCTCATCCCCTTGTGAAATTCACACCTCTTCCTTCCATGCACCGGAACTGCCATACAGACAGACCCATCTTGTAAGCCCAGACCACACACCATTGATGAATATATCTCTGTGACTGAACCGCTGAAGTATCCATCTGTGACTGAACCACTGAAGTCTTTCGCCTTAATGCTGCCAGCAGCTTCTTCTTCCTTCCAATGGGCGCCTTCTGCATGCAGACCCCTTAACTGTGGTTGCCCCACAAATACCAGTTCGGTCCTCACTAATGACACATTTACCAAAGCCCCACTGAGGCCGCGAGCTGCCAAGTGTGAAGTTTTGAGAACGACGATCATCACCGCCTTTATGCTGCCAACACCTTTTTCCTCCTTCCGATGGGCGCCTTCTGTATGCAGACCCATCAACTGTGGCCACCCCACAAATATCAGTTAGGTTGTCGCTAACAACACATTTACCAAAGCCCAACTGAGACCACGAGCCACCAAGTGTGAAGTTTTGAGAACGACCATCATCATTGCCTTTATGCTGCCAACACCTTGTTCCTCCTTCCGATGGGCGACTTCTGCATGCAAACCCATTAACTGTGGCCGCCCCACAAATATCAGTTAGGTCCTCGCTAACAACACATTTACCAAAGCCCAACTGAGACTGCGAGCCACCAAGTACGAAGTTTTGAGAACGACCATCATCACCGCCTTTATGCTGCCAACACCTTTTTCCTCCTTCCGATGGTCGCCTGCAAACAGACCCATCAACTGTGGCCGCCCCACAAATATCAGTTAGGTCCTCGCTAACAACACATTTACCAAAGCCCAACTGAGACTGCGAGCCGCCAAGTTTGAAGTTTTGAGAACGATGATCATCACCGCCCCAATCACTATGAGGATTGAATTCTAAGCCCACATCAGAAGGGGACCCATTAGTCCTCCTCCCTTTCTGCACACCTTTTTCTTCCTTCAACCGTTTGTCTTCTACATACAGACCCATCACCTAAGGCCACACCACAAATAGTAAGGTCTTCTTTGACAACATATCTATCCGAGACTACTCGAGGCTGCAATCTTCCATATATGGTAATCTGGGAAGGGAGATCATCGCACTCCAGGTCATAAGGGGATTCTAAACCCAGATCATGCGCATTTGATTTCCCTACTGTCACCATCTTAGATGTGGCCACATTAACCTTCTACAAACAGATACATCACCTAAGGCCACTCCACATATCGTTTCGGAATCCGCATTAACAACACATCTATCGGAAACCAATCGAGGCCGTGATCTGCCAAATTTGATAATTCGAGAATAATGATCATCACACTCCCAATCAGTATAAGTACTGGATTCAGTCTCTGTCAAGAGCAGTTTGCTTGCTTTGATCCTTATCCCCTCTTTTTTCTGATTGACAGGGTCATCCCATTTCCAATGCTGGAACTTTCTGGTGATGCTAGGAAACAGGGTAGTTCTTCGAGCACCTTTGTCAAGTTTCACGAGAATATCATCAGGGCGACGTGCACCATTACCACCTTTGTTCCATGCATAATCAAAGCAATCAAGCAGCTGAGCTTCTGTGTTCTCAGCATCCTTCTTATTGTCCATCTGTATAACATCCAATACACTCAAATTTTCCTTTTGGCCTTCTGATGATAAATAAATGTCCAAGGTTGGGGAAGTAAGAGGGATTAATGATAGAAAAATTGAAATAATAGACCAAAACTTCGCATGAAGGCATGCCACATGTACATACACAAAGTAGAAAAAATTGTATATGCATGTATTGATGTATTTATACATGTATGTTCTGCATGTACCCATCAAACATGTTCCGTGGTCAGACCAATTACTCATGATCACCATCCAAAAAAACAAAATTTTGAACAAAAAGCTAGAATTCATGCATTAATTTACTAGAGATACTAAATAGGTGACAATACTGATATGGATCGAGTTTGTATGCTAAAGTTACATATTAGGTAGAGTAAAATTATGTGAAAGAGTATAGTGATCTCTAAACTACACCAAAATCTGGTAGAGTAAAATTATGTGAAAGTCTATAGTGATCTCTAAACTACACCAAAATCTTGTACATATAGATCGCGAGTATGTTCGAGGGAAATGAACAAACTATTGAGGTTGTACTTCCAAACCACCATCTTACCAGTGGGTGGTTTCTTAACCACAGTTTAGTGTGGTCCCTTTTTCAGCATTTGTATAGGATTGGGAGCACTTTTGAGATCTGTATAAGGTTTAAGTGGTTTTCTTAGTAAATATGTATACCTCTCTCACAGCTTTTATACGTGCACTATTAGTGCACATAAGCTGGTTAGTTTTTCGCTTACACTGTTTATAATACTGTTATGACCTGCTTACATCAATGGAAATACATCTACTTTAGTGATTAGAAAAAAAGCCTCATACATATAAAAAGGATTTAAGTGAAAGGAATAAAATGAAAACTGATTACGTACAAAAACTTCACAATGACTGTTCTCATCATTTCATAGTCTGAATTACCTCAAACAAATAGCATTTTTTCTGTTGTTTCTTCAACTCTCCTATATCTATTTATCTATCTATCTATCTATCTATCTATCTATCTATATATATATATATATATATATATAGATAGATAGATAGATAGATAGCATTTTCCATTCATCTATTATACCATCTAATTTAAGGAACTAAATATAAAGACCGTTCAATGAACATCTTAATTTCATATATTCTGAGTGTTACCAAAGGAAATAATGATTGTATATTTTACGCCAAAAAGAAAAAAACAAAGTAGTACATACCATTTTCACTAAAAATTAATGGTGCCTGAGTATATGATCAGTTGATGGAGGAATTGGAAGTAACAAATTGCATCAATGCTTATAACACCAACAAGTTCAAGAACACAACTATAAACATCCATTCTTCTACCAAAAAACTAGAGACATTTTAATGTAAGATAGACCAAAGTTTTGTAAATAGAAACCATCTACTTATAGCCCTATTGTAGCTCTTAAACTAACAAATAAAAAGAACATTTTCCCCAATACTTAATCCTATTTATCATCTTTGTTAGAGATAGTGGGTGGCTCATATTCACTGGTTTCTAGATCCAAGCGGGAGGGACTCGTTGTGTGGGTCCGTACCATGGAGTGGGGGGGTGGCGGAGCCCCCGCAGTTCAGAAGGGTACATTGGGGATTTGCCCTATATATCGGGTAGAACTATAAGTTATAAACCTAATTCATTTTTGACATAGTGGAAACTTCTTCTCTCCCGTGGACCTAGGCTTTGCCAAACCACGTATATCTGTGTGCATTATTTTGATCTTTGATTTACTGTGTTCATTATTATTGCTTGATCTCAATCAACAATCTTTAATTATGAAAACCATTAATACTTTTAAAAAAATGAATACAATAGTATATAACTTGTATGTACTCAACATATGTGTGAGAGATAAAAGAGTATACATACTGGAACCCATCGAAACACGATAGAATAGCCACTTAAGAAAATCTCCCTAAACAATCGGCGTCTTGAACATTTATCTTCATTTGGGAGACTAATTGAGTTGTTGCAGTCCAAATGAGAGCCGGCCCAGCCGTAATCCTGGAGTCTTGTTCTAACATTGTCAGCTTGTCCAAGGTAGACAACAATTACGTGATCCGGATCAAGCTTCCGAACATCACGTCCTAAATCGGCGGTAGATTTAGCTATCCCAAGCTCATACATTCCTGAACCTGAATGTCTTTTTGGAAGGTTATGTATCCTGTATCTCTCTGTTCCTTCCTTGCCCAAGGAATGATTTTCCCAATCAGAAGGTCCAATAAGATTCTAAACAAGAATTAACAATTTAGAATCCAATTCAAATATAGTAATGAACATGTACAGAAACATATAATTTAACATGACGGGGTATTGTAAGTGTTATATTGGCCTTGTTGTCACGATCCACTGAGATTCAGCCGTTTGGCACATGGATTCGTAAAAAAAAAATTGCATAATTTAATGCATTTTGGGCAAAACTTAGCCTTCATAATGCTTTTTGGTATCTAACTAATCGTTCAGAAAAAAAATAAATAAATAAATAAATCCTGCTAAGCTCATTTAAAAAAAAAAAAAAAAGGATAAAGAGAAAGGAATTCAAGAAAAATGTGGATAAAAAACATCGAAACAAATAAATAATGGAAGAAATCTCTGTAACTTATTTCAAGTTAGGAAAAATAGTAATTAAGTAAAATCAAGAAGTGAATCAGTGATTACGTTTATAGATTGTGAAATCGCATGAAAAGGAACTTATGAGATTATCAAATCTAGAACTTCATGGTCTGAATCATCAGCTTCAAACTAACATTTGAAAAGAAAATCGAAAAATAAGTAACAGAGAGAGAGAGAGAGGGAACAAACCTCCCAATTAGAGAAAACAGAGTCGTGTTTGGTGCGCTTACAGTCCTCTCCCTTCAACCGGGAGCTGACGAAGTGCTCCGTCGCTCCCATTGCCTTAAGGCCACGCCTTCACGGCGACCGTTGCTTTTTCTCTCTTCCCTTCCCCCTCTTTTTCATTAGCAGGTTATTTTTGAATTTACTGAAATGCCACTCTTGATTTTAGCTTTGAACTTTACTTAATGTGTTTCAGACAAAAAATATATATAATAAAATCATTTACTTAAGGAATAATTCATTGCTTTTCTAAAGAAGTTTGTATTGGCTATAGCTATTGGATCGACGCGATTGGTCTATTTGGATGGGACGTTCATATTAGAGGTAGTTGTCTAAGCTGTGTGATGTAATTGAGTCTATTTAGGAGTTAACCGTCGATAATAAATTGTTGCAACAGATTATACGGCATTACGCCATAACTGTGGTTGGTCCCTTTTTATTTTCAAGTGAATTTGTTATTAAAGAAATTATAATTTTTAATACAACCGATTAATCATAACCTTGTTGTAGGAAATGCTGCATGAAAAATACTGTAGACGATACATGCTTTTGTCTCTTTATTTCTTTTTTGCCCTTTTTTCCTATAAATCTTGTTTGGTTCAAGGGTTTCCATTCGATAGTCTTTGATCGATTGAGTGTGAACATCTTTGCGTAATTCTAGTAATCCCTTTAAAATTATAATTGATTATAATAATATTTTTGGACATGTTTTAAGTTGTGAGCCATATTATAGGCTTTTTAAATTTGGGCTTATCTAACAAGTCTTTTGTTCTATTTATGTTTTGTTTTTTATGGTTTCAAAATTTCAGATTTTGGCTTTTGGCTTTTGGCTGTACATGAAATTTAAATCTTCCCTCCATTTTTATCTTTGAGTTTGTAGGAAGGAGAATCTCACATTGGCATTTCATCTCTTCTTCCTTGTGTATATATATAAGGATTTAATCTAGTTGGGTTAAAGACCTAACATAGGAGATCAGTTTGAAACATACTCAGGGTTGCCTTTCACACGCGCGCGCCGCTATTTTTTCAATCGATTGTGGGGTGGTATGGTCAGTTGTGATAGATCATAAGACGTGTGATTGACCCGTCCCTGCCTATATTTATTTTTGTTTTAATAACTTATAATTAATTAATTATATTAGCTATTTTATTTTGAGATTATAGTCATTTTTAAACTGTAACATTATTTGGTCAAGAGAGAGTTTTTAGGCCCACTAAGGGACACGTCCTGTAGTGGACCGTTGCCATTAGCTCTATAAAAAGAGACGTGAGGACTCTTAAGATATATACGAATTACTCTCTTGTTCTGATTTCCAACTTTCTTTGAGTATTCTTAGGCGTTCTGACAAGTTCGAGATGTCAGTATTGCGAGTGAACGCATATTGAATATAGGTCGTTGTATCCTAGAGATCGATCGCCAGTAGTCATCTAAACTAAGGAATTTTTGAGTGGGTCGAAAAATTCTTAAGGCCAACGGATACTTCCGCGTCTCGATCAACACTAGCAGATAAATTTTTCCTGTTCTAATGTTATTACAAGTCTGAACATAATAACTGTGTTCCTGTTACAAGTATTTGTTTGAATTTATTATTTTTATTTATTTATCAGTTCTTTTATTTTATCAGTACAATCTTAACAAAGATTTTTCCAACAAATAGTAAATAGGTAAGGTCTTTCCCATAACTATGGGCATTAGTACCTATTTCATGCCATCCCAATCCATTTTAAGACAGTGGGTTTGAATAATGGCCAATAAGCCAGAGGGAAGAGGGAAGGATGGCCATCTTTTTCTATGGGAAGTAAAGATCTTAAAAGGTGTATATGAATGATGGCCATTGCTTTAGTAGAAAGAGACAATGGAGAGGGTCATCCCACTTGGTGAAAAGAGAAATAAAGAAGTAAGGAAGAGCATCTTCATCATGAGATATTAATTACCTAGAAAGCTAAAATGAGTGAGAAATCTTATGTTTTTAGCCACCATTTCCCAAAAATGAAGAAAGTATTGATAAAGATGTGATTGGATGAGACAAGTGGGGGGGTCACATTGTTGTGACTTGGTACATTTGTTTTTTGGAGTGATTATGTGAACCTCATAGGAGGTTCATATACGTTCGAGGCGGGCTCGCAAAAAAGGCAACCATCACCAGTTAAGATAGAAGTTTAGGGTTTTTGTGTTTTTTACGGTTTTGAAAATGTCGGTCACTCTATTTTATTTTTTAATATAATAGTATTAAAAAATTGATTTGTTTAGAATTCCAAAAGACTATTATTTGCAATCAGTGAAAATTAAGTATCACGATAATTTCTTGAAAAGGATTACACCTTAAGGGTGTGTTTGGTTTGTTGAAAAAGGATATAAAGAAACATAGAAGATCACTTTACTTTCTTTTTTATCGTTTTTTTTTTATTTTAAGAGAAAAAGTTTGAGTTTTTTTATTAAAATTATAATATTTTTGAAAAAATATTTTCCAATGAACCGACACTTTTTAATGAACCAAACCCAGAGATTTTGTTAAAAAGTTGATTTTCTCTTCTTTTCCTACATATTCTAGCTAACCAAACATTGCCTAATGCAATAATTTCATGTCATTACAATTCAATTCCTAATTATGAAGCTTCTTATCTTATACACTAATAGGTGAAACGTGAAATACTGTACGTTGATAAATATATAGAACGTGTTAACAATTTTTCTATCAAATTATAATTCTTTTTAATAACTAAAATGCGATGAAACTATTATTTTGAAAATTTAATTATCGTCTCTTAGAATAAACTAAAAAAAAAAATATTATCTCTAATTATATTAAAACATACTTTATCATATTTTCTTTAAAAAAATTAAAAAAAAAAATTCATGCTTTATGATACATCCTTAATTTAAAAATAAAAATAAAAGTAAAAGACCGTTATGAACTTAATTTATGACGTTTTCCTTCTTGTTATGAACACTATCACACCTCAAAATTTAATTAAATATGTAATGAATGAATAAATTACATGGTTTTTCTTTGGGTTTTTAAAATTTTTTGTTGCTTATTCCTTTTGGAAATTGTGAACACAAACATAATATTGTGGGCCCAACCCAACGTCTATGGGACTGGGATCCAATGTGCTGGGATCCCGTGTGCTCGCCATGTATTATAGAGATAAATTCGAAAGGTAAAATGATATTTTCATCCTAAAATGTGAACCCCATACTCGAATTTGTCTCTACAACACATAACGAGCACACGAGATCTCAACACATAAGATCCCGTCTCACGCGGATGGCCTATCAGGTTATAAAATTCAGGGTCGTTGCCCCCACCTAGTTTAACACTCCTTGGAACGTGCATGTGCTTATATTTATTTAAAATATTAATAAGTTCATTAAATTAATCTAATCATATTTAATGTACACGCTCGTTCATGTAAATTAAGAAGAAGAAGACACAAACGCAATCCCCCTTATATTTATAAAAAATGCGTCTTCGGCGTTTTAACGTACGCCTTGAAACACATAATCAATTCTTTCGAAGGTTCGAAAAGCTGGCACAAGAACATGATCCGTGAGTGGCGCCAAAAAACCTGACGCCGACTCCGATTCCGACCCGATCACGATCGGGTCAACGGTCTTTGGTTACGTCGACGTTAGCATTGACGGGAGATGTTTGTCCTAAACTGCCGATTGGCTCGGGGCTTAACGCATCACAGTGTCTGACGGTGATTGATGAAGGCAAGTGGAGTGGAACCCACACCAAAGGTGCATGATAGCAGGGATTAGGAAGCGGCAGGATTAACTGCGGTTGTGGCTTGTAGGTTGAGTTATTGATGCTAACCTGAGCAGGTGGTTAATGTTGCGATTTTAAATGAAGTTCAAAAATCCAATTCAAGCCAGAATGAATTAAGCAAAAGCTACCAAGATTCGATTTATTTACGAAACTCAATATGGACGAGTCTCGAAATGCTGCTTGAAGTGGAGGGGTATTTTGGTCATAAAATATTGGATTTGCAGACAAATCAATAGCTGGTGGAGCTCCGTGGAGCATTTCGTGCGTGAGGAGGAGACTTTGCTTGATCTTCTTCTCGTTTTTAATAATTTCGTTTGCGGTTTAGTAGGTGAGGTTGTTGAAACCCTAGCTTTCGATCATTATCTCTGGATATTTTTCGTTTTTGCTCTGCTGTTTTGATGTGAAAGGAGAAAGATCGATTGCTAAGAACGTTTTTGGACTGGATTAGGTTTGATTTTTGATATTTTCAATTGCATTTGGATCTACTCGAACAATCTTCGGTTTTTGATCAATTAATTAAAAAATCAGAGGTGTTTGGAGGCTTAACTGGAAGTGAATACAGTTAAATTCCTGTATTTTTTTGTGTGGATATTTTCAGACTTTCAGTTGCATTTGGATCTGCTGAATACTGGATTTGGATGTTCTTATTGCAGTAATTGAATTCCTTCACATCAGGTTCAAAGATTTTTAAGAGTTTTGAGCGGGAACTGTTGGTTCTGTTAACTTTAGAAAAGTTTTAGGTTTCTTCTTTTGATTTGAAAGATTTATCTATTAACAGTCTCTCTGAGCTTCTTTTTCTCTTCTGACGGTGGCTTTGTACTTCGATTTGAAGCTTCTGAAGTTGAGCGATTGGACATGAGTGTATAGCTTTCAATTCCTTGCCATCTTATGCTTTGATTACTGTTTGATTTGAAATTGTTGAAGATGCTTTCATTATAACTTCCATTTATAAGTGGAGATTCTGATGTCACTTCGAGCTACAAAAGCTTGGTGATTTGATCTGTTCTTGTTCAACATGGAGATGAGGTACTGATTCTGACAAAAAAAAAAGGAGCCGAGTACTGAAGAGGAATCTCTCAGAGAGAGAGATACTACAAAAAAAAAAAAAAAAGTAAAAGAGAGAGAGAGAGAGAGAGTTCATCTGGCTCTGAAAACATCTAATTACCAAACAATTAAAGCTGTTTACTGTTTGACTCCTAGGGTTTGAATGTTCCAAGGACATACCATTACTGTTTTAGATAAATAAGAGGTGCTTCATCTTTGTCGTTTTCCGAAACAGGATATTGTCTGCATTCACGAGGAACAGTGTTATTGACGTGTTTCTCACACTTCTGGTTGTACACAACTCAATTAAAGATTAAAGGACGTTGTTGATCTGCATTTTTTCTTTTTCTGCTTCAAACTGTTCTTTTTAAGTTGTTGATCCTTGCTATATGAGGAAGATTCACGCAGGCTTTCTAGGGTTTGCATTAATAAGGAAAGCGAAGGACAAGGGAAATTCTGTTCATTGACCAGTTTTAGGTTTAGCAAAGTCGATTTGTAGAAAGACAAAGAGAAAAGAAGTGAAACTTTGATTAAGCAGAGGTTAAATCTCCTTTACAGAAGTATCTTGTGCTGCCTTTCCTCTTCTGCTTTTCTTGAGCATCTCTCTGGATTTCTTCTTAGTCCTGTCTCTGTTGTAGTAAACTGATCTTTCTGTGATGGGTTTTGAAGAGTGAATCTGTTGAACGAGGAAGTGAATAAGATTTGCTTCTGATGAGTCCGGTTCAGAAGCTTGGAAAGCAGGACAAGAGCTCGGATATCGCTAAGAAGGTTGTTGTTGCTGTAAAGGCTTCAAAGGAAATTCCAAAGAATGCTCTTGTGTGGGCTTTGACTCATGTTGTTCAACCTGGGGATTGTATTGCATTGCTCGTGGTTGTCCCTTCACATGGTTCAGGTATCCCTTCTCTGCCTTTCTGGTTTCTCTAATCTACCTAATAATTTTTAGCTAACTGATTAAAATGCCATTAGAATGAGTTTCTTTATTTATTTCTTTCTTTTTTTGGTCTGTTTTTGATGCTTTGGGGATGCTTGACATGGCTTAAGTGGAAGTTTGATATTCGTTAATCATCCGATTGTTAGTTCATATTCAGCCCATTCCCTGTCTAGGTTGAACAGATCTACCAACTTGTTGATTCCTGTTATAAAGAAATTGACTTTATGATAAGCATACCAAAAACCTGGTCAATCCTAACCTATATTTGAATCTCGTATGTGCCTCGGAATGGCAAGTTGCTCCATCGATTGGGGTTCAAAATCTTGCTTTTCATATTGGCAGTAAACATAATCATCATGGCTTTGGGAGCTTAGAAGCAATGCCCAAACTTCTCAGGACCATCCAAATCAATGAGTTTCTCATTAATTTTTTTATGTCCAAGTGTCCAACATCAAAATGAAAAGCCCCTTTCGAAAAAATTGCTGTCGTTGTTTATTTTTTTTTTTTCTTTTGTCAATTCTGTTAACTAGTCATCAGAGGGTGCTGATGACTAATAAGAACATTTTGATCCAATCTTCAGGTAGAAAACTATGGGGTTTTCCTATATTTGCGGGAGACTGTGCTAGTGGCCAGCAGAGGACTCACTCAGGGGCCACCAGTTCAGAGCAGAAAGGTGACATTACAGATTCCTGCTCTCAGATGATGCTTCAGCTCCATGATGTTTATGATCCAAATAAGGTCAGTTTCTAGATTTATTTTAGTATATTGGCTGCTTCTGGTTCAACTGAATGTTCTTTTATTCCAATTCTTCTTACAGATAAATGTCAAGATAAAAATTGTTTCTGGTTCGCCAAGTGGAGCAGTGGCAGCAGATGCTAAGAGAGCTCAAGCTAGCTGGGTTGTGTTGGACAGGTAATAATATAGGATAAGTCTTGTTTTTTTTTTTTAGCTTCAAGGCATGCAATTTATACGCTTGGGATGATTTGGTGATATAGGCTATTGATTGCACAAACTTCTTTCGTTTCTTTGTCAAGATGCCCTAATATATTTTCTCCCAACTACTCATTTGTCCTTTAGTGATGTTCTTCCATTAATTCTTTCCTGGATTCTATGTTCAGACAGCTTAAACATGAGGAGAAGCGTTGCATGGAAGAGCTACAATGCAACATTGTGGTGATGAAACGGTCCCAGCCAAAGGTTTTGCGTCTGAATTTGATTGGATCGCCTAAGCAGGAATCTGAAATGGCTGACCCATTAACATTCGAGTTGGAAGAAACATCTGAAAAACACATGAAACACAATTCTGATTCATTGAATTCCATTAGAGGGCCCGTTGTGACACCAACAAGTAGTCCGGATCAAGAGACACTGTTCACTGCAACTGAAGCTGGAACGTCATCGGTATCAAGCTCAGATCCGGGAACTTCACCATTTTTTATTTCTGAAATAAATGGAGACCTGAAGAAAGAGGAATCATTGGTCACAAAAGAAAACCAGGATCTGGATGAATCAAGCTCAGACACAGACAGTGAAAATTTAAGTCCTCCAGCGAACTTAAATTTCCAGCCATGGATGGAAGGAATTCTCAGTCCTGGGTGCCAATCCTCGAAGCGTATTGAGGAAAGCTCACAAATACCCAATAACAATGCTCAGATTTCCACAACCAAAGCCTTGCTTGAGAAATTTTCTAGACTTGATCGAGAAGCCGGAATGGGAATGCTGAAACATAGACCTGATCTGGACTACAGTGGAAATGTGAGAGAAGCAATTTCACTGTGCAGAAATGCACCTGCTGGTCCACCACCATTATGTTCAATATGCCAGCACAAGGCACCTGTGTTTGGAAAACCTCCAAGGTGGTTCAGCTATGCTGAGCTGGAACTTGCTACCGGTGGATTCTCGCAAGCAAATTTCTTGGCTGAAGGTGGATTTGGATCCGTCCACAGAGGAGTCTTACCTGATGGGCAGTCTGTTGCTGTTAAGCAACATAAACTGGCAAGTTCTCAGGGGGATCTTGAATTCTGCTCAGAAGTGGAAGTCTTAAGCTGTGCACAGCACCGAAATGTTGTTATGCTTATTGGCTTTTGTGTCGAGGACAGAAAGCGGCTACTGGTCTATGAATATATCTGCAATGGGTCATTAGATTCTCATCTTTATGGTAATTTCTCCAGTTCATGTTGTAAAACAGTGTACAATGATTTATGCAAATTCACTGCATGGATGGAATGATTTATTATTGTCACCTCCGTCCTTCTAGTAAAACAATTACTTTAGAGTGTCTAAGGTTTAACGTTACATATAAACTTTGGAGTAAGTTTTAGATTTGAACCAGGTCTGAAATTAGTAGATATTGGCTGACACAAGATGACCTGAATAAAACTTGTTCCGGGCTTTTTGCTCTATAATTATGTTCTGCCATTTAGGTCTGTGAAAACCTTACCTTCTGTTTATGAATTCCTTCTGCATGAAATTTTTTTTTTTTCTCTAGTTGACTAAGTTTCTGTTATAATTGTCGCCCTGATAAGTTAGTAATAAAGGCTTGGGAATTTGCAGGACGTAGCCGTGATACATTAGAATGGTCTGCAAGACAGAAAATTGCAGTTGGAGCTGCTCGAGGGTTGCGATACCTTCACGAAGAATGTAGAGTGGGTTGCATTGTCCACCGTGATATGCGTCCAAACAATATCCTTATCACCCATGATTTTGAACCACTAGTATGGATTTTTTTCCTTTAACTGAGAAAATAATCATACGAGCATATTTGTTACTTGTATATTTTCTGAATTTAGAATTTTCTACTCTTTTGAAAAATGCTGTGCGTGCTCAAATTTATTTAGTATATAAAATTGTTAAAATATAATGTCTCTCTGTATAAATTGAAATTAAGGAAATGACCTTTGCAAAAATTCTTCTGTTACGGGCTTTCTGGCAGGTATCTGGTTAAAAGCCATGGCATGATTGTAAGTAAAGCATCTTTAGGAAGGATAAATCTTTATCAATATCACAATCATGTTCTTGAAATGGAATCTTCATTGCTAATTATTTTTTACTAAGGCTAAATTGCAGAAACCTCCCTTGAGGTATGCGTTAATTACAGATACATCTCTTCACCTTTCTTAAATAACACTGTCCTCCCTGCAGGTTTGAATGGAGGTCACGCTCACCTCCCTTCTTTTAAGTTACATATCAAGTTGTGTGAGGAAAAGTACTGATGTTAGCACATATTTACACCCTTTTAGACAAAATTATCCCACTGAGTTTTATGGTAGTTAGAAGAAATTGAGGATATTTAAGTAAAACAATAATAAAATGTTCTTTTTACTAACAGGTGTCGTCTAACAAAGGAGAAAGTGTTATTTCAGAAAGGTGAAGGGAGGACTCTGTAATTAACTCATACCTTGAGGTTTCTGTAATTTACCCTTTTAGTAAGTAATTAGTTGACTGGCTTTATTGAGTTTTAGAAGTATTTAGGAAGGATGAATCTTTATCAATATTATGATCACATTCTTGTTACTTTTGGTGCTTTGATCACATTACAATTTAAAATGCACTTAAAGATTTCACTTTTATAATATGAAGTTTGTTACGGTTAATTTCTAACATCTTCTAAATATTCATCAATTTTGTTTTTACACTAATTTCTTGTAGTGGGCAGATGATATATTCTTTTCTAAATTTGTCTTGCATTTTCATATTATGCTAAGGCTTATATATATTCTCTAAATATTCATCCTGTTTGTTTCAAGTTAGATCAAGTTTTTAATTCCATTAGACCAACTTTCAAGTCAAATTTTCAAGTTTTCAAACAATGTCTATGATATATATATGTTTGTAAACTATGTGATGTCTAAATAGGAATACCAAAACGTAAGACTCCATGGTCAAAGGCAAGAGCATAGCATGTCATAGTAATCATGCAAGCGATATGTCCTGATTGCCTAGTCCTAAAATTCTGAAAATCTAATGCACCGGACTAGAAGGAATAATGTATGATAGCAAAAACATTAGATTTACCGTATTCTGCTGAAATAGGGGAAACTGTTGGCTAGCCGAGGACTATGCTCGGTTAACAGAACTCTCTAGTTTGGCTAGTCGACAGGCCAGCTGAACATTCTGCAATTTGGAAAATTTTAATAAAATTTTAAAGGAATATTAAGTGGATGAACATCAACATAGAAGATAAATATTAACTTCTTAAGCATTAAATAACTAAATTAAAAATAAAGTTTAAAATTTACATGAAGAAGTCTTCTAAGTTTCAAAAATTACACATATGCCCTAAATTTAAATAATTATTTTTAATTTAAAACTTTATTGCAAACTTAAATAATTTTAAATTCTAATATGGATTGAAATAATAATAAAATAAGCCATATGCTATGCTTGATATTTCCATCCGAGATAATTGATGATGCCTATGATCGGATTTTATTGTTTCCTGTTAGCCTCGCAGCTTGGAGGGCCATTGTATCATGATCTATGTTGCATGTTCTTTGTTTTCTGTTTTTCCTGTTCTATGCTCTTGTTTATGGTTAGGTGCTCCCCTTGTGCGCCTGGACTTTCCTTGTTTTGACTTGTATTTCTCTTTTCTCTTATATACATCTGCTGGTTATTCATAAAAAAAAAAAGATATAGGGGATTGAAACCTGACTCCAACTTCTACTGTGTAAAAGGTTGGAGATTTTGGCCTGGCAAGGTGGCAACCAGATGGAGACATGGGTGTGGACACAAGAGTAATTGGAACATTCGGGTAAACCTTTATGGATAGCTATTACCTTCACAAGTTTGTCAAGAAGCATTGCAGAAGTAATGAGCCATTCTAACCCTTTGTAGGTACTTGGCTCCAGAATATGCTCAAAGTGGCCAAATCACAGAAAAGGCTGATGTTTATTCCTTTGGCGTGGTATTAGCGGAGCTTGTTACAGGACGGAAAGCTGTAGATATCAACCGGCCTAAGGGCCAGCAGTGCCTCACTGAATGGGTAAGTGTAAAGACTAGTTTTTGGTATATTATTAAGTCTCATAGATGAACACTACATAACTAAGTGCTCTTGATTTTTAAGTCATTCCTGATTGTTGGTCATGTTTAAATTTGGAGCAGGCACGCCCTTTGCTAGAAGAATATGCCATTGAAGAACTAATTGATCCCCGCCTGGGGAACCGCTTCTCAGAACATGAGGTATATTGCATGCTGCATGCTGCATCCTTGTGCATCCGACGGGATCCTCATTCAAGGCCTCGCATGTCTCAGGTACGAGAGAACTTAAATTCTTCATTCAGAATACTTGATGATTTTGCAGATAAGGGTCATATTTGCAAATCATATACTAAACATCTAAAGAAGTCTAATAGTACTGGATGGACATGATTTGTGGTATTTTTCAGTTTTAAAAAACACATCAGGAGTTCCCTTGCTGCTGGTGTCTAATTCTTTCTGCCTCATACTTTGTTCTATCTAAAAAATAGCCCCAAAAACAATGTTGTTAACCATGCTAAGGAATTGGTCTGCAGTTTAGTCATGCAGCCCGTGAACTTTCTCCTAATGCATATGACTTGATTCTCTGAGATCCTCTTGTACCAAAATCTACTAATTGGATTAATTGACTGAGGTCTCTTGGACCAAAATCAACTAATCGGATTAGTCATTATAACCAGTAAATCTAGCAAATTTCTTTGAGTAGTAGTGGCCATATGTTTAAGAAAATATTAATCATCATGTGATAAATCTAAACATATCAATGTTGGTGCTTAGTAGTGGTGTAATTTGGTTGGTTTGGTTCAGTTTAGTGCTAAACCGAAATATAGTGAACTAAAACGAAATATATGCCTAAGTATTAAACTGAAAACCGAACTCAACCATAGTGACCAAAACCGAAAATCAAACCAAACTGACATAGATTCGGTTTTTCGGTTCAGTTTGTTGAAATTAATGCTATTTTATATACTAAATACATGTGCATATAAAACACACACAGATACATATATTTAGTTAAGTTCGATTTGGTTCAGTTTAATCGAAGACTAAACCGAAAACCGAACCAAATTAATGCGGTTTTTCAATTTTCACACCGAAATTAAAAAAAAAAAAAAACAAACCAAACCAACTTCTTTCGGTTTTGTTCTTTCGTTTTTTGGTTTAAACCGAACCAATTGGCACCCTTAGTTCCTAGTCCCCTGCATGTTTCTACCCAGTAGGCTTTAGTATTATTCCCAGTTAACATTACCTGAGAGCACTGAAGGCAAGATGATTGTAATCAGTTTGTGGCCAAGCTTTCATTAACTCTTTTATTTCATTGTTTCAATGTATGTAGGTACTTCGCGTTCTGGAGGGTGACATGTTCATGGACTCCAATTACATGTCAACACCTGGGTATGATGCGGGCAGTAGAAGCGGAAGGATGTGGACAGAGCAGCATCAGCAGCAGCAGCAGCAACATTACAGTGGTCCAATGTTGCACGAAACATCAGAAGGATCAAGGGCGAAGCTCTCCTACGAGGCTCTAAGGGCAGCTTGCTGGGAGAGAGACAAGGCAAGAAGGGCCTCATGTGACGACGATTTGTGAGATCGGACAACGACACGCTTCCCTGCACACATGATGTGTATTACTTGTATTTGCCTTGTCGCCTTTACATATCAATATTCCTCTAGTTTTTTTTTCTTTGAAATTTTTTTTGCCTGTATAGTAATATGGAAGTAGGAATAAGGGATAGCGAGGTATGTAATTCATTGAGAAGAGTGATGGCATTGGCGTCGTTGTTCTGTGATGAATGAAGAGGCAATCTTAAGAAACTGGTTTTGTTGATCTGTCTACTTTTTGTTCTTTTTATTTGGAATATAAACTGTATTTCAAGTGCAACTAAAAATATATGTAGATGAAGCACATATTATATATATAATAAGACGTGAAATGATGACTTACGCTGTGTATGGCACTGTTTCATTAAGTGCTTATTGGAGTTTATAACTTATTACGCATTTTTTTAAGCTATAAGTGTGTTTGATAACGATGAACGGTAAGTTCCTAACTTATTAAAGCACTTATTTAAGTTACAAGTGTGTTTAGTAATGATAAACGGGTAACTTCTTGCTTATAAGTAGTAGAGGAAGATAGTTTGCTAGCCCATAAGGAAAAGTTGCTCTCAACATCGTCTCTTTATCATTTATGTGGGAAGTGATTTTTACTTATTAATGATACTTTGAAAATGTCACTTCTAACCTTGAATATAATACAAAACTTTTCTAAAAATGACATTTTTGTATTTAAAATCTAAGAAAATTTCTCTGAGACTGTTTTGTTAAGGTATTTAAGTTAAGATTGTCTTGTTAAGGTATATAAGTTATCTGTATTATCAAACACATTTTTTTTAAACCAAACAACTTATTGATGCTTGGATAAGTGCTTTAACCGAGTCAAACACAGCCTAGTGTCTTTCTTTTTTTTTTTTGGGTAAATAATATGACTAAAATAGAGTGAAATTAAGTTTTACAGCAATATCTAGGGGTACATCTCCCCTTAATGTCAGCAAAAATAATCTCTCCCAATTCCTCAGTGGGATTATCAAGGTCCACAACTAAACCTTCCAGGCTTTCGGCTCCTAATTAGCTAGAAAATCAGCACAACAGTTTCGCTTTCCTAAACTAATGCTTAACTGAGACTTGCCAGCATCTACTAATAAAGGCCTTACAATCATAGATAAGATTAAAATTTGGGTCACAGGGGTTAAGATCGTTGTTTAAAGCATCCACCAAAATTTTAGCATCAATCACCACTTCGAGTTTTTTTTATTCTACGATCCCAAGCTCTTCGAAGACCCTCATGAACAGTCCAAAGTTCAGCAACGGTATTGGTGGTTTCACCCAGGTTACCATAATATCCTGTGATCCATCGACCATCATCGTCCCTAAATATACCTCCCATGCCGGCTTTCCCTGGGTTGCCTTAGGAGCTTCTATCGCAGTAGAGCATTATCCAACCCTCTTTAGGTGGGCTCCATCCAATATATCTCCATTCCCTGCACAAACCTTCATTATTAGTCTTAATCAAATTAAACCATTCTTTGCTAGCCTTCTCGGTACAATGATGGAGTATATGTAGTTTGATTAAAGATGTAGTCATTTCAGCATTTTCATATGCAGTTTCTCCTTGATTTATAGTTCTTTGAAGACTTGGTTTGAGAATTGGCAACTCCTGATTATTCTTTGAATACCACCTCCGCCACGTGTCCAAATTTTTTGAAAATCTCATAAATTCATGAAAATGACTAAAATATCCCTGGTAACCTCACATACTCTATATCTCACCTTGAAGTTTGTTGTTGACTTGAAATCTGAATTTTAGATAGAAAATGCTTTTAAATGAGTACCATATTGATTAAGTTTGAAGTTCAAGACAAAAATAAATATTTTACCATTGATAGTCTTTTTGGCTAAAACCTACAATTTCAAAGGTTGAAATATGATTCTGATTCCAAATTTAAGTTCTATTGACCAAAATCTTCAAATAACTATTAATTTGTAAAAATTTAGGTTGCAGTTGACAAGGGTCTCTTTTGACAATTTTTGAAAAAATATTTTAACACGTGCAGTGTTGAATGACATCACGCCGTTGTAATTTCCAACAACCTAAATTCTCTTATTTGAAAGAAAATCCCAATAGTTTTACTTATTTAAAAAAAACCTTTTAATTTTTTGTCTTGTTGGTTTTCTTATTTTAAATGAAACCCTCAAATTTCTTTTTTAATACAAGAAAATCCAACCCAAAAAGATTCTGGATTTTTAGATATTTTTGTTTTCTTATTTTTATTTTATTTTGAATTTTTCTAATTGGCTTGGTCAAACGAAAAAAAAAAAAAAGTCAGAAAAATGATAAAACCCCGCCACACAGCCCTTAGGGGCTTAAATTTCTCAAAAAGAGTAGAGAGGGGAGGGGCTTTCTTCTGCGATCGACCTCTGCCTTGAGCCCAAATCCTCTGAAAGGCAAAACCCAAAAAACCCCTACCCATCATCTTCAAGTTTCCCCAGGCGGCGGCGGCGGCGGCGGTGCTGCAATCTCCGGCGAGAGCTTACTCTTCTCCACTAGAATCCGGCGGCACGTCGCCAATCCACGGATCTCACTCCGGAAGCCCCAATCGATCACCACTAACCCGGTAATCAACCTCTTCATTCTTCTTCTTCCATCCCTCTTCTCTGCCAACTTTTTCTTTCTTTTTTTTTTCTTTTTTTTTATTTATCTGTAAAAACCTCCCTTGGCCAAACCACGGCACCTCATTCGGCGGGCAACCATTCCAATCCAATCATCTTCCGATACGATCCTTTTTTCTTTTTACCTATTTTGATAGAAGAAAAGATGATAACAAAAGTTCAATTCGAGGAGAACCCAACCTCCAACAACTTCATAGAAGCCTTTACTTAGATTTTCATAGATGAACTTCTACTACCTATCGCTGTCAAATATAAACACCTACATAGATTAACTTACAGAACCATACATTGCTGAAATCAAGGACGCGGAATTATGACTACTAGGCCACTCTCACACGACTGGCCATTAGTGTTATATTTACAAAACAACACACAACTGGCTTATCTAACTCCTTGAAATGCTAGAGTACTTGTGTGTGGCTGATGTAGCTCCACTTGCATAGAGAATACGTATCAATCCTCCCCGCTAAGAACAACCTTGTTCTCAAGTGTCACTGGAGACAATTCCTCCTCTACTTCTTCGCCCGACCAAGGCCCTTCAATCATAAATAACCTTTGCGTCTTGCATCTATGTCCCAGATGGTATTTCTCGTCGCAATTATAGCACAGTCCTTTCTCCCTTCTTTCTTTAGCTTCGGTCGAAGTGATTCTTTTGATGGGTGGCACATAGGGTCTTGTTGGGGGCTCCTCTAAACCCATGGTTGAAGGCGGTTTGGCAGCTGCAACCACCTTCTCTTCTTGGAGGCGAGCTAAACCAATAGCGGCCGTTAGCAAAGTGGGTTGAAACATTTATACGTATAGACGAATATCATCTTTTAGACCACAAATGAAGCAGCTGATCAGAAAAGTTTCTGATAATTCTTCAATGTGGTTGGCAAGCTTCTCAAACTCCGCTTGATACTCTCGTAATGTGGACATTTGGCAGAGCTTTGAAAGCGCACCTGCATGATCATCATATTTGGTCGGTCCAAACAGATCATTTAAGGCTGCAACAAACTCCCTCCACGAGAGATACACCTGAGACCTTTCATACCACCTATACCACTGCAAGGCTTCTCCTTGCAAATGGAAAGAAGCAACAGTTAGTCGTTCCTCTTGGTTAGTATGTTGGTAAGGAAAAAATTGTTCTGCACAGTAGATCCAGCCGGAAGGATCACCATCTTCAAACATAGGAAAGTTAAGCCTAACAGTTTGAGAGTGAATATTACCCTTAAATCTTGAATGTGAAGACTCTTCTTCAGCACGATGGAAACTTCTGCCTTCAGAAGATTCGCCTTTCTCCTTGTGAACAACATTTGCTAGATGTTCAAGCTTGCCTTCAAGGGCTGTTTGCCTGTTCTCAAGATTCTTTAATTTGTGAAGAATCTCTTCAAGTGTCCGTTGCATAGTGGTGTTTTCCCAAGAATCTGCGAAAGTCTGCCATTAAACCCCTCTCTGATACCAAACTGATACGATCCTTTTTCTTCTTACCTATTTTGATAGAAGAAAAGATGATAACAAGAGTTCAATTCAAGGAGAACCCAACCTCCAACAACTTCATAGAAGCCTTTACTTAGATTTTCATAGATGATCTTCTACTACCTATCTCTGTCAAATATAAGCACCTACAGAGATTAACTTACGGAACCATATAGTGCTGAAATAAAGGACACGAAATTATACCTACTAGGCCACTCTCACACGACTGGCCATTACTGTTATATTTACAAAACAACACACAACTGGCTTAACTAACTCCTTGAAATGATAGAGTACATGTGTGGTTGATGCAGCTCCACTCGCATAGAGAACATGTATCATCTTCATCCGATTCCAGTATCATTATCTCCAGCGACGACGAAAAACTTAATCTCATCTCACTTATCCTCTTCAGCGCTGCCATTTGACGGAGACATTCCGACGTTTATCAATCCGGGCAACCCCGATTTTCACATTTCTAACCCCTACGAAAACAACCCAAACCCGTTTGCCTCATCTATGCAATAAACCTCTGAGCTCCACTTGCACATCTTCACAACAAACAGAGCATTGTCCTTCAAAAGGGATCTCAAGGTAGAAAAGCACATCGAGGGGATTTCCCAAAAGCAAACACTGGTATATTCCCATTTCCATTTCATTTGTTGATCGATTTTTGTTTCACTGTCAAGACATCTTGTACAACTGCTGTGTTTTTGCTTTCAAGTATGGTTAATGCCTTGATTTCAATGAGTTGATTTCCTATTCAAGTTGATTTAATTTTTTATGTTTTAATTTTTTTTGAGTATCTTGATAGACACTGTTTTGCAGAATTTATTATTAGTTTTAATCTTTCTTTTAACCTTTGTATTGCAGTAATTTACATATTAGATATTTTGTAGAAGTTCCTACATGATAATTAGCTTAGACACACCTTATTTCATTTTTAGGGTTTTATTAATGCATTTAGGGTTTTAGGAATTTTGAATAATTTTTTTCTTTTAAAAACTCTTTTTAGGATTTTTTAGAATTTTAATTAACCTAATTTAGTTTATTTTTAGAGTTTGATAATTGGCCAAATAACTTTGAACCGGGTAACCGGTTAGACCGGGGGAGAGTGGGTGCCTAACACCTTCCCACTCTCCCAAATAAACCCCCTTACCTTAATTCCTGGTCAGACCACCCTAAATCCCATAATTTTGCTCTAATTTCATAATCAATTGACAAACCATAGGTGACCATCTGTGATCACCCTGGGTCTGGTGGACTCTAGGTCGATCGGGTTATTGGAGTCGCCAGCACTCATCGAGTTCGGGTGTGGATGGTCAATGCACATGACTATTCAACCAATTTCACTAATAATATCTACATTCTAGTTTACAATGCTCCATTTTCTATGTAATCGCACATTTCTTCTGCGCAGAATTATAATCTCTTGTTCACCAAAACCCACTTGAACATCCGACCGATAACCAAATAGTGGCTAATATACGCTATCTCTTATTTACACGAGGAAACGTGGCGATTTAGCAAAGCAATTGAAAACAGGTAAAAATTAAAATGCAAATGCCAAAACGCAAATGGTATTGAAACAT
>JAUPMG010000010.1:2608529-2625316 GCA_031762675.1 Pachysandra terminalis
TTTTGATTCCAAGGTCTCCCTCCATACCTCTAATTTTTCATTTACTCCCTCTCTAGTTTGGTCTACTAAAACTACATCATCTGCAAAAAAACATACACCAAGGCACCTCCTCTTGAATACTAGTTAATTCATTCATACAAAAAAATATAAGGACTTATAACTGACCCTTGATGTAAACCTACCTTTACTGGAAACTCATTTGTCTCGTTGTCTACATCTCTCACCCGAGTTACCGCTCCTTCATACATATCTTTAATAACCTCGATGTATCTGATTGGTACCCTTTTCTTGCTTAAAACCCACCAAATTAAATCTCTAAGGACTCTGTCATATGCTTTCTCTAAATCAATAAAACCCATGCGAAGATCTCTCCTCTTCTCTCTAAACTTCTCCATTAATTGTCCAAGTAAACAAATAGCCTAAACGGTAGACCCCCCTGTCATAAAGCCAAATTGATTTTCAAACATTTCGTTTAATCTTCTTAATCTTTGCTCCATCTCCCTTTCCCATAATTTCATGGTATGACTCATAAGCTTAATTCCACGATAATTGGTACAATTTTGAACCTCTCCTTTATTCTTATATATAGGTACTATCGTGCTTTTCCTCCAAGCATCCAACATTTTTCTAGTTCTTAAAATTCCATCAAATAATTTGGTCAACCACAGTATACCTCTCTCCCATGCACTTCCACACTTCAATTGGGAATACCATCAGGTCCTAGAGTGTTTCCTATTTTCATCTTGGCTAATGCTTCCTTCACTTTTGAGACCATTATTCTGCGAACATAACAATGTTCACTTGCCTCTCCAATAACCGCATTCTCCCCTAACATACACCTATCTGTATCTTCACCATTTAATAATTTTTGAAAATATTTTCTCCATCTTTCTTTAATCTCCTCAGCCTTTCGTAAGATTCTCAAATAATCTATTAATGCACCTAACTGAGTCTGAAATATTTATCAAAAAATAAAAAAAAAATTGAGTCTGGATTATCTTCCCTGTTATGCATAGCCACAAAACCCATAGTGAATAAGATTGTACGAAATCTTCAAGAATTCAGAGCAATGTATATGGGAAACGATGGAAATACTGCAAATAATCTCGAGAATTTTAGTGCTCACAAAAGTGATAGACTAAGCCTAGTTAGATGGACTCGTCTATTCACCCCAAAGCAGACATGTTGACACGATACAACATGACATGAATATGGGTATAGATCAATGTTGGATCCTTTATAGCTGTGTACAGATTTTTTGCAAATGTTTCCTCTTTTCTAAATGATGCCTCCTCTATCTTCATTATATACTTAATTATCAAGTTTTAAAAATGTAAAAACTTACATTGCTTTGGTACTACTCAACCTAAATAAGTTCACAATATATAGTATATGGACCGAGATCCAAGCCCTAATAAATGGAGATTACACAAGTCTGACACTTGTACACACCCCTGCACCCGAGGCTATATAACATATGATTAGACTAGGGGTGGCAACGGGCCAGCTGACCCACCCGGCCCGAACATCCCAGCCCTATGTGTGAGCAGGCTTGGGTAAGGGTACATAGCCCGTAGGGCCGGGCCGGGCCGGGCCGGGCCTAATTTTAAAGCCCGATTGTATTTTTGGGCCGGGCTCGGGCTTGTGTCTGTTTAGCCCGGTCCGACCCGAAGTATTTATAAAAGCTATTTATAAATAAAGTTAAGTCCAATCAACATAGTGAAGCTGGGACTCGATCCCAACACCAATAGTGATAACACCTCATCTCCTTACCATTGACCCCAAATCCTATTGATACTTTCTTTACAAAAATCATTATGTTATTAGTACAGTAACTTATTATATACTACAAATCACACTAGTGAAAATATTTTTTTTTTTTAAGCTTGTTAAATTTTAAATAGATTGACAATTAATCTTTACATAATTATCCTTTATAAGTAACTTGAATTTTAACTATTTAATTTTATAATAGAAATTATAACTACTTGTAATTATTATAGGATGGTGGTTTAATAATAGTTGTAATTACTTGTAATTAATAATTTATAAGTTGTTGGTTTTATTGTGCTTTTATGTGTATTTTACTTTTTAAAAGCCATTATTTATTAAATATCATTTTGTTAATTTTTTTAAAGTAATTATCAATTAAAGTGAATGGATTTGTTATCATTAAGGTTACTTTTGTTAATAAAACTTTTAAGAGACCAACACACTTCACAATTCACACGTTAAATATTACTTTTCAAAAAGCTTAGGAGAAATGTTAGGATTAACAATATCAACTAAGTTATTGCCAAAAAACAAAAACATCAACTAAGTCTCCTATATTTTAGAGTTTATAAATCCAAAATTAATCAATAATGATTTGTTTTATTCATAATTTCTCTAGTTGGAGAGAGAGAGAGAGAGAGAGAGAGAGAGAGATCAAATATAAGTAATTTTTGCTGAAATTAAATATGTTTTATTTTATTAGTTTGTAAGTTGTAACGTTTTATAACTAAATTTGTCAATTCACTTATTCCAAAAATGAACAACTTATAAATCTCCTATATTTTCGTGTTTATAAATCTAAAATCAATTAATATTGATATGTTTTATTCATGATTTCATAACTTCTCTACCTGGACTAGACACTAGAGATGGATAATTTTAAGATGGTTTAAAAATTATAATTTTAAGTTATACAATTTTAAATTATACTCTTTTATGAACTTTCATAGCTTATCTTTTTTTTCTTCGAGGATAAAATGATAGAGATGGAAAATTTAATTCAACATCAATTTTGAAGGATAAAATTATAAAGATGTGCATGATTATTGATTATTAATTAATTAAATTCTTTTAATGTAAAATATATTTTAAGTAATAACTAATAACTAGGGGTGCAACTCGGTTGGGTTTGGGACATTGGGTCGGGTTGACCCCAACCCAACCCCAAACTGACTACCTAGTCAAAGGTCAATCCAAAATCAACCCAACTCGATTTGAACCCGAACTATGAAATGTAACCCAAACACCAAACCAATTTTGTTTTGTAAACCCTAAACCCAACCCAACCCAACCCAAACAACAAATTCTGGTTGGTTTGGGTTGGGCTAATGTGGGTTGATAAGCACAATCACAACTTGAATCATATATTTAGACTTAAACCAACCCAAACGGAACCGAATTAATTCGGATTAGCTTTTTTTCTAATCCAAACTGAACCCAAAGTGATAAAACCCAACTCAAACCGACTCAAGGTCGGGTTGGGTCGATTTGGGTTCGGGATATTATGAAGAACCCAAGAAGAAGACCAAACATTTTTGGCTCTTTCCTCTTGGCGGTATTGAATCTATTGATTCTATATATTATTACCAAAAAAAAGGTATTAATTCTACTCTATTGAAGTTTGAAAAGGAAACAGAGAAAGATATTGAGGTTTTTGGCAGAAAGCCAGAAACAGAGAAAGAGGCTTTTGGCAGCATGTGGTGCCGACTGTTCAACTCCAACGAGAATGCACGCTCGTCCAACTGTCACTCGTCCGTCCATTGGCATCGATTAGTAAGGTTAGTAAGACCCTCCCTCCTCTTCCTGTTTTTTTTCCCTCAGCAACGCAGTCGCCATTGTCCCAGACAATGGGGTTTGTGAGTTTGCATTCATATTCATTTTAATGCTTTATTTTTTAAAATATTTTTATTATTATGCAGAATTTTATGTATTTGAAATGTCTAAATCAAATCAAGGTGTTGTGGACTTAGATATGAATGAGAATAATATGGAGTGGGATTACCAAGTGAAAAAGAATAAAAGAAAGGTGTCAGAAGTATGGAAGGATTTTGAGAAACTTAAAGATGGGTCTGTAGATGAAACAAGAGCCAAGTGTAAGCATTGTAATACTGTACTCACAGGTGCATCCAAGAATGGAACTTCACACCTCAAGCGTCATCTTATTCAATGTGTCAAATGTGTCAACACCAATATAAGACAATTTATGCTTTCAACTGAGACCCAAGATAATGGAGATGTTATGATAAAAAAACACAAATTTGATCAGGACAAGCTTCATAGAGATAATGGATTTATGATAGTTAATGGAGAATATCCATTTAAACTTGTAGAGGATTCGAGTTTAATAAGAGTTTTGAGTATTGCATGTCCTCAATTTAAACATGTTACTCGAAACACCATAAAAAGTGATATTGTTTCCATGTACTTGAAAGAGAAGGACAATCTGCGTGAGCTTTTGGCAACCATTCTAGGAAGGATTTGTTTAACAGCAGACTTGTGGAAATCTATTTCAGAGGATCATTATGTGTGCATCACTGCCCACTTTATTGATCAAAATTGGAGGCTTGGGAAGAGGATTTTAAGATTCAATGCTTTGCCACCCCCACATGATGGTTATTAAATCTTTGGTGCTATTGCCTTGTGTATGGTAGTAGATTGGAATATTGAACACAAAATATATAGCATTACATTGGACAATTGTAGTACAAATGATGTAGTTGCTACTCATCTTAAGAGACAATTGTTGGCAAAATGTTATCTTTTCAATAATGATTCATTTTTTCAAGTTCGGTGTTGCTCACATATTGTGAATCTCATTGTCCAAGCTGGTTTGTCAACAATTGATGGTGTTGTTCGAAAGATTCGTGATGGCATTAGATATGTAAAGAAATTCTCAGCTTTACAGAGGAAACACTTTAGAGAAATTGCTAGTAGCTTGCAATTAGATGTTAGAAGGGGCTTGCGCACTGATGTAGTGACCAGATGGAATTCAACATATCTTATGCTTGATTGTGTTCTATATTATATGAATGCTTTCAAATATTTGACTGATCGTGATAAAAATTTGGGAAAATTTCACTTTGACCCCCTGTTAAATCTGACAATCATAGACAGACCTTGTTTTTGAAATCCCACTGTCCCCCCTCGGGTTCACTGTCAGGTCTCAGATATGCCCCTCCACTAATAGAACCCATTAACGGTGTTAGGTTTTCTTGTAAAAAGACGAAAAAACCCTTTGTTTTAAACTTGTGGTTCAACCATGGGTTGAACTGGAACCAAGGTTTTAAGTTTCGATTTCGCCTGAAATTTCGTCCAGGGGGAAATGGCGAAATTTCGGCAAAATCTGGGAAATACCACCATTTCCCCAAGGGGGGAAATGGCAATATTTCGGCGGCATGCCGCCGAAATTTAAAACCATGACCGGAACTATGAAATGACAAGAATCCCCTTCTTCTTCTCCTCCATTCCTCTGTTAAGGCATTGGAATCCTCAACCACCATTCGCCGTCAGTCATTCACCCTCGAGGCGACCTGTAGGGCTGTTTGTTCTGCACTGTAACTACCCTGTAATTAAAAATAAGAAATATGACAAATCAGAATCAAATAAATTACCAAAAAAGGAACTCATTCATAGCCACACAGATCAAAGATTGGTTTTTGAATTTTCAAAGGCCACCAAATTCGTCGTCTGCCATTCGCCGCCGTCCACGAAATACCGGTTAAGCTCCTCGAAGGGTTCTTTCAAGAACATAAGTAGGAGTAATAGTACTAACGCCAAACCAACCTTGGCAGAGAGTATGATCTTCCGGGGATTCGAAACACCCATACGCCATGCCTTAACGGAAAAATCTTGCACTCCGCTCCAAAATTTTACAATTTTTATCTATCAGTGAATGGAAACACCCGTATCTAGTTTCTTGGTCACTTCCTTCTGGGATCCCCAACCCAAGCTGTGAATAACCCTTATAAGAGAGCAACCACTCCTTACTCTTCTCCCGTTGATCGTTGGATTGCAGAGAAATAAGAGAGGAAGAACATCTGGAATCTGGATTGGTGGAAAGTAGAAGATTCATTTCACGTCACAGCACAGATCATCAATCACCATACCCACTAACTCATGTGACATTAATGGAATGGTGTTCCCGATCTCTGAGCAAACATATATATAAAAAAAAATCCATTTTGGGGTTTTATTCAGCAGATGAGACCGCCTAGCGGATCGCATTTTGCTTCCCAAAATTAGGTTTAGTTTTGATTTGATGATCAATGTTCATCAGCCTATGTCCTCCATGATTCGGAACAAAATCGTAACCCGGAGATGTTTCTGGCGGCATGAACCATATCATCTGGTATTAAAACGGTAACGGGGGTTGTTCCGGTTACGGAGGATAAGGTTTAGGAATGATCGTGGTTTAGGGTTTTGAGATTGATAGGTTACTGGTTTTATGGAGTAATGTGGCATCTTGTGATTGATGCTATAGAAGATATTGCAGGGTTAAATCGCAGAGGATCTCGTGCCTGAGACTGTCGTCGAGCTATAGCCTGAGACCGGATGTCGCCGATTGAGTTGAGAAGGTGTCGTCGTTGAGCAAGGAAACCCAGTTGAGGTGTCGCCGTCGTTTATTGTTCTAGACCTAACTATGAACTGAGAGAAAGTTGGGAAAGTAAAAAAAAGGTATTTTTGTCAATCCCCATTTCCCTTCATTGTATGAAGGGTAATTTAGTCATTAAAAATAAATTTTAACTTATTCAATGAACCAGACGGTTCTGTTAGTGAGGGGGGTATTTGAGACCTGATAGTGAACCAAAGGGGGGACAGTGGGATTTCAGAATCAAGAGGGTATCTGTCTATTGTCAGATACCAGAGGGGGGTCAAAGTGAAATTTACCCTAAAAACAAAGAGAAGAATCTAGTTTCAAAAATAAAAAACAGAATAAAAGGTACCTTCAGTTTTGGATCCATTCAACCTGTCTTCTTTAGAGAAGATAGGCTCAATTTCTTTTTTTTACCAGATGTTCTTTTTTCTTCAGCTTTATCTGTGAAACAAAGAGAAAGTAAATGTCGAATATAGACACCATTACATAGAAAGAAAACATCATGCAGTTAACAAGAACTAGTTTATGATTGGAGTTTGTTACGTGAGTTAACTTGCCCTCAATTGAGCAAACATATGGACGAGTCAGGCAGAAGAATCTGGCATAGTTACCCAGATAGGCTGGCTCATACTGCAACAAGATCCCACAGGTTGGGTAAAACTCCATTATTTTCAGATAGAGCTCTCGGACTCTCTCCCTCCGTCTTGTCTTCTTTTACTTCAAACACATTAGTGCATTGTTAGAGGCCATAGATCAATCCCATAATCAGAGAAACGGTTATGGTCGTTACCATCTAGAATAGCAATATGAACACACATGAAGCACATGCAAGGTTAAGAAACGGAAATGTTATTCAATTAAATCAGGCTTCAATTAAAGAGATTTAAAATGTTGAGATTCCCCAAGAGCACATAAACCTACAACTTATAAACCATAGATATAGCATATGGATGGTTGTTATGATCCAAAGTGTTAATGGTTTAACCAATTAAGTTTCTATAAGTCTTGGGGCATTTGGAACAATGGTTAGGTCCATAACAATTGGTATCATAGCAGGCACCTCATCACGGGTTCGAGTCACAAAAGGGGCGACCTATAGGCTGGATTAAAATGCCTCGGTATTATGGCAGCAGGTTCGAGTCACATTGAACTCCCTTTTAATTTTATTATTTATAATATTTACCACCCTTATAAATATTATTTATAGTATTTACCACCCTTATGTTATTATTTTATTATTTATAGTAATCACTTGCCAGAAGGGTGGTAAATATTATAAATAATAAAATTAAAAGGGAGTTCAGTGTTATTTAAAAAACGTGAGGGGAGATATGACGATATCTATAGCTTGATGAAAACATCATGGAGTTTAGAACTTGACTCGCTGCCATAATCTGCTCTCATCTCCGCTCTGTCGCTCACTCTTCTTTTGTCAAATTCCCATCACTGTGCTTTGACGACGATGACGATAGGCAACCATTGGACGTAATCTCTCTCTCTCTCTCATTGTTCAGAAAATTGTGAATTTTCCTTTGATTTAAGCTTTCAGTTTCTTTGGGTACTTGTTACAAACATCTGGAGCGTTATAGTAGAAGCTTAAATCTTACATCTTGTTATCAACCGAAAACCTTAAAAGTTTCAGCGTATAATCATCGAATCTAGGGAACTGGTTCATTACGATTTTGAAACAATCTTCAATTTGCTATTTTACCTAACAGATTAGGTGAATATCAGAGATGTTCTAACCTATTGAGAATAATATGATTGTGAACTGGTCTTTCAATTAAATGAACAATACAAGTTAAATTCCTTTATTATCATAATCTCAGTATGTTCCTATTCTTTGATTATCATTCCTTAATATTGCTACATGTAAGTTCAGTTTTAGATGTTAAATTCTCTCAAATGAGTTTTCTACTTTCTACTTTTTACTTTTGTTGAATAATTTCTTACTTTTTGATTCCATCCATCAGAAGAACCATTGTTACGGACCTAACCGTTGTTCCAAAAGCCTCAGGACTTATTGGAACTTAATTGGTTAAGCCCTTAGCACTTAGGATTGTAACAACCGCCATGCTTCTGTAGCCATTGTCCACAGCGGCCCACTCTATTAACACTCACCCGCTGGTAACCCTTTCCTTATTTGGCGGCTCCACTCACCTATCAGTATTCAATGACTTTGCACCATTCCTATACATAATATCGAGGCATTTTAATCCAGCCTATAGGTCGTCCCTTTTGTGACTCGGACCCGTGACGTGGCGCCTGCTATGATGCCAATTGTTACGGACCTAACCGTTGTTCCAAATGCCCCAAGACTTGTGGAAACTTAATTGGTTAAACCCTCAACACTTTGGATCGTAACAATCATCCATATGCTATATCCATGGTTTGCAAGTTGTAGGTTTGTGTGCTCCTGGGGAATCTCTTTAATTGAAGCCTGATTTAATTGAATAACATTTCCGTTTCTTAACCCTGCATGTGCTTCATGTGTGTTCATTTTGCTATTCTAGATGGTAATGACCATAATCGTTTCTCTGATTATGGGATTGATCTATGACCTCTAACAATGCACTAATGTGTTTGAAGTAAAAGAAGACAAGACAGAGGGAGAGAGTTCGAGAGTTCTATCTGAAAATAATGGAGTTCTGCCCAACCTGTGGGATCTTGTTGCAGTATGAGCCAGCCTATCTGGGCAACTATGCCAGATTCTTCTGCCCGACTTGTCCATATGTTTGCTCAATTGAGGGCAAGGTAACTCACGGAACAAACTCCTATAATAAATCAGTTCTTGTTAACTGCCTGATGTTTTCTTTCTATTGTAATGGTGTCTATATTCGACATTTACCTTCTCTTTGTTTCACAGATAAAGCTGAAGAGAAAAGAACATCTGGTAAAGAAAGAAATTGAGCCTATCTTCTCTAAAGAAGACAGGTTGAATGGACCCAAAACTGAAGGTACCTTTCATTCTGTTTTTTATTTTTGAAACCAGATTCTTCTCTTTGTTTTTCAGTTGATTTATTTTGTCATCTCAAATTGAAATGGAGATTTTGATAATTGATTGATTTAGCTGAGGATTAGGGAGATGCTATTGGAAAACAATAGCGACTTAATCATCAATAGAAAAATAAACGATTATAGTAATTTTCGTCAATGCAGAGTCATTTATTAGTATAATTTTGCGAGAAATTAGTGATTGAGCTCACTGTTATGTGTGTGTGATATATTTAACTTTGCACATTGGTTGGGATTGTTATACTACTTTTGAACAGTTTCTATGTTTCAATACCATTTGCGTTTTGGCATTTGCATTTTAATTTTTACCTGTTTTCAATTGCTTTGCTAAATCGCCACATTTCCTCGTGGATATAAGAGATAGCGTATATTAGCCACTATTTGGTTATCGGCTGAATGTTCACGTGGGTGGTGAACTAGTGATTATAATTCTGCGCGGAAGCAATGTGTGGTAACATAGAAAATGGAGCATGATAAACTAGAATGCAGATATTAGTAGCGAAATTGGTTGAATAGTCATGTGCATTGACTACTTCCTGTTTTGATTGGCAAAGAAGGATTCATGTTGCGGACTCCAATTAGTTAGGGGACAATGCTTTATCGATGTTGTTGAATTCAAAATTATAGAACGCTCCCAAATTCCAATTGTCAATATGATCCCATTTCACATCTCAAGCTTAAACCCCAATGACATCTCCTTCTTGGCAAATAGATATTCCCTTAATTAACATCTTCTAGAAAACTCAACCAAAAACTAAAAATAAAAAAATTGCGCTATTCTATATAGTTTGTTTCCTTGCTATTTTTATTTTGATAGAGAGGAAGGAGGGATTTTCATGTGGGAAAAATCCCATCATGGGCATTATGTGTCTCAAACACAAGTCCGATGAAGCTTGTCATATATATATATATATATATATATGATAGGGAGGGAAGGGGGAGGGAAGGAGGGATTTGTTTCATGTGGGAAAGATCCCATCAAGGTCATTCTGTTCTCAAAAAGCAACAAGTTCAATAGTTTGTTTCCTTTTTATTTTTTAATTTTCAACCCTTCAGTTCCTCTCTAATGCTATTCCAAATTCACTTGCTTGGCTTTAATTATAGATTGGCATGGATGTTAGATTCCAAATACCGCCTGAATCTCACGAAGAGTTGTTATCAATAGATACTTGTTTGTTAGATTTTATAAATTTTATGTATTGAATGTAGATGGTCCTTTCATACAAGTGATCCTGATGCTTCGGTTCAAAACTAAAGCTTCTACTTGTAGATGATTTGTTCTTGCTTCTGTTCTTACGCCTTTTCGCTCCAATTTTTTTTGCAGCAACCTGTCCACATTGCAATTTTGGTCAGGCTATCTTTCATCAGGTCCAGATGCGGTCAGCGGACGAGCCCATGTCAACATTTTACTTGTGCTTGAATGAGAATTGTGGACGACAATGGCGTGAAGACTAAATCTGGATCCATGCAAGATTTACAAGCAAGTCTCTACATTTCCGGTTACAATACCTGTTATTTGCTCCAATTTTGTGTTTGCAGTTCCGTCTGTGCTGGTTGTCTTTTTTCCATACATCAACGACTGGTGATGACGACGGCGAGATTAAAGAGAAGAGGATGCTACTCAAGCAAAACAGATTTAAGAATAAGAAAATTTGAAGAATCATTTTTATTTATTTTTACTTATTCTCGTATGTTCAATATTTTTTATTTATGTTCATGGTAACATAGGATTTAATGCACATCAAGTGATGGCTTTTCCTGGAAAATATATTGATTTTTATTTCCCCTTTTTTTTTATTTGCTTGTTCAGGCTGCCTTTGGAAGTACTTTTTGGCTTTTGAAAGCAAAATTAGTGTTTGGTAAGGTATTTTAAAGCAATTTTTTAAAAGCTAAAAAGCAATTTTTTTGGTTTAATTAAAAAGCAATAACTCCTTGTTTTCAAAAATTTGCTTCTTTGTTTTCAAAAAAATTAGGAAAAGGAAAGGTTTTAAAAATTAATTAAACCATCACCCAACCATCGCCACCACACTATGACAACTACCACCACCACCATCACCCCACTACCACTCCCTATCACCACCACCACCACCTCCTCCACCCCTACCCCCACCCCCACCACCACTAATTATAGATAAGTATAATTTAAAACAATAATTAATATTGGTGATCAGGCGGGCTAATTAAACCCTACTTTACACGTAGCGCTTTTTTAAAAGCGCGTGTACACGTTTTGGGTACAACCACATACATTGAATCATTCGTTAAAGCTGTAATGGCTGTACAACCGTCTCTTTAACGTGTCAGCTGTCAGTAGTTGCGTACGGTGATTAGACTGTTTGGTGGAAATGTGATATTTGAAACAGCTCAGAGATATCTGACCGTTCTTATCACCAAAAAGGCAATAGCTTCTGGGAGAAGCAACTTTTTTGAATTCCAGCTTGTGGGGGGTGCCATGTGTTCCAAACCCACCAAACACGTTCTTTCTTCCCTTTTGAAATATTCAAAAGACTAAGGACTTACGCTCCAGGACACACTGCCTTCTTGGCACCCGAGGAAATGAAAACCTTACTCTTCCCTCGATGGACCTTATTTTACTCGGAGGATGTATTGAGGGGCATACTACCCCTAATGGACTCCTCAAATAGATAAAATCTCAATAGATCTTTGAAGTCACATCTATTTGCTCTCTAGAACAGACTTCGAGTGATTTTATTACATACCTTTACATTTTAAAGGTATTTTTACTTGAGGAAAGATCCTTGAGGGAACTTTTTATACCTTCTAACTCAGGAGTCATTCTTGGATCATCTATAGACTTTGAAGGACCACTTTCATATTTTGTCTTGAAGGATCACAAGGCAGGTATATTCCTTCTCATTAAGGAAACCTCGACGGACACAATCCGAGGGACAACCTCGACAGACAAATTCGAGAGACGACCTCGACAGACAAATTAGAGGGACAACCTCGACGGAAAAATCAGAGGGACAACTTTGACGGAAAATTCTGAAGCAAGTCTTTTCAGGCTAACTACCTCTAGATGGTGAATTCGAAGGAAGTATGTTCCCTCATGCCAAGAGTGAATACGAAGGAAGAATATTCCTTCCTCCTAAGGCGAATTCCAAGTTAATCACCTTGAGATGGTTAATTCGTCAAAGGGCTTGTCACCTTCAAAAGACTAAGGATTATGTCCTCCTCGAAGGACACGAACTTGGGTTTACCCCCTCGAATGTAGTCTTTTATGCATCCGAATTACCAACCGGGACTCAAAGTCACTTTCATTCATTCTCATGAATTGAATTCAAGTCATATCTTGGGATTTTCAATTCCAGAAAGCAAATCTTTAGTGGAATGGGCTTTAGAAGTTGAAAGCACGCCATCTTCAGACATACTTCCTGAAAGATTGGTTTCCCTCGGACTTTGAGAACGTCCTCTCACCTCGCCTTATAGGAATTCTCATGTTTACTTCTGATTCTATTTAAGTAGAAAACACTCGGATTGGATACTGTAGCTATGAACCTTAGGGGATTTCAAAACAACCTCCTCTTCATAGGAACAATTGATCATGAAAACGAATTCCCTGATGAGACACTCTCTACATGGGTAATTCGAGAATACACTGATCACCCTGTAAGTACATAGCTATTCTTGATTTCCTTGGAAGGAAAATAGCCGTCAAAGAGAGTTCTCCTTTGAAATATACGAATTCAGTAAAGTACCTTATACATTGAATTGTCCCCTAAAAAGGTTGATTGTGATGGATTCTCAGAATGGAAAATACGTGGTGAAAACCTCACCGATTTATAAAATATCTACTTTCTAACTTATCTAAAAGGGGGTTTTGTCTTATCTGGAATAGCGGCAATAATGGTGACATTGCTCTTTGGGACTTGCCTGAAAGTGACATACGTCTCCTGATCTGTGTTGCTCAAGTTCCAAAACAACATTTCGCAGAATAGTTTTTAAAGTTTGAAATGATTTGGTCTCTTTCTCTGGAAGTAACTTAGTCGTGTTAAAGCACACGCGTCCCTCAAGATATTATCCAAGATCACGTGGCAC
Source organism: Pachysandra terminalis (assembly GCA_031762675.1). Classification (NCBI taxonomy): domain Eukaryota; kingdom Viridiplantae; phylum Streptophyta; class Magnoliopsida; order Buxales; family Buxaceae; genus Pachysandra; species Pachysandra terminalis. Next base: position 2,621,971 of record JAUPMG010000010.1, read on the forward strand.
TCAGGATTTGCTTAGCATACGAAGGTCCCCCTCTAAACGCTTAGCCGAGTGACACTTGTCATACTGAGAGTGAAAAACTCTCTACAAACACCAGAACCCATCCTCCATTGAAGAGGATCAGGAGCTTTGAGTTAACAAGAGAGAAAACTCTGAAACCTGAAACAACAGTGAGTAAAGACGCTGAAAGAGAAAGCGAATAGTCTTCAACCTGTGAGGTTTTACTGCTCTGAGATTGTATCCTAACTACCTTTTTCAGGTTTTCCTTCTTGTCCCTTTTCTTTGTCTTCTCTACTGGTCAAAGTTGACAAGGAACGCTCTTGACAGAACGGTTGCGCGACGGTTTAGGCTGTCTTGAGATAGACTTCCTTACCTTTTATCTTGGTAGATAATTGAATTGGTCCGAATGTATTAGTTGTCCATTTATTCTAATATATTTAACCGTTTACAAATCCATCATCACCAATATCAAAAAAACAATTTATTAGTTTACAGTTACCAAATATGTTTTTTTGCTTTTCAACAATACAACAAACATTTTTCAAACAATTTTATGAAAAAATCTTTTCAAAAGTAGAAAAATTGCTTATGCTTTTTAGCTTTAGGCTGCTTGTAGTCAGACATGAGTGATAGCCTTGGGTCGGTACATCCCGAAAACTGATCGACCCAAATCGATTTTGGTTTGGTATGAGTTGTGTTTCTAGACTTTTGGTTTAGTTTTGATTTGAAATTATAAACCGAATTAGATCGGTTTGGTTAAGTGAATGTCTCGGTTAAATTCAATCAAATCGAACCGAAATCCATATATATATATATATTCTAAACTGAATCAAACCAAACTGATTTAAATCGAATCATAGTCTATATACCTGTATTATATATGATATCAATGATATATTATAAAACATAAAATTTTGTATATAAAATATAATTCTTAGAAAATTTAAATCTACCCGGCTCAAATCGATTTGAATTTGCAATTTGGGTTGGATTGACTTGAGTTTATGGTTTTTCATTTCAATTCGATTTGGTTGTCGTAGTAGTAGTTGTTCTGGGTTCTCAATTTGGTTCGGTTGGGTTTTGAGTTAACCCATACTGACCTCAGTTAATCCTTGTTACAGATCTGTTATGCTAAATAGGAGAAGATATATATTAATATAAAAAATGTAAGGATGTAAGTGCAAATACACTATAATATAGGGACAAGGATGTAAAAAAAAAGGTTATATTGTGTGTACTTGTTGCAGGGATTGTGGAAAGAGAGAGGCGCCATGTTTTCCCAACTCACCAAACCCTTCTCCTCCACTGGTGGGAAGCTTTACATGCAACGCCTTCTCGCTACCTCTCTCTCTCTCTCTCTCTCTCTCTCTCTCTCTCTCTTCTGATTCGATGTTTTTAATTTTGCAGATGTTTCGGACGATAGGAAATTGAATTCTACGTTGGAAACAAAGCCCAGTTTCATTCATCCGACGGCGATTGTTCACCCCAATGCCGTCATCGGTCAGGTTCTTTTTCTTCTTCTGTTTCATGTATTAATCCTACCAAGGTATTTTTGTTTTTTTTTTCTTCTAAAAGTTGAATGTTGATGATATTATATTTGGGTTTTCAAATCCGTCAGACTTAATCTCTTGGTTGTTATTTATTACCAGATGTCGCATTAGGGCTACAGTTGCTTTTAATTGTCGCTCTGGATGGTCCAAATGAATCATAGTTTCAGAAGTTCTAAATCCTTTAGCGACATGTTTAATTGAATCTGAATTTGCATCACTTGAATTCAAACTACATCATTTCATTGGCGTTCTGGATGGTCCAAATGAATCCTAGGTCCAAATGAATCATAGTTTAAGAAGTTCTAAATCTATTAGCGGCATGTTTAATTGAAACTGAATTTGCATCAGTTGAATTTAAACTACGAACGATTCCGGAGTTTGTATTGTGGAGCTTCAAACTCCTCAGTAATCAAAGAATCATACTTAATATACTGTTAATTTGTTGTGGTTTGTGAGATTGGGCATGCTTCCAATTGGTTGCTTATTTTGGGAAGATAGTCTTATCAGCAGCAAAGCGTGTGATTTGAATTGTTTGATATAATCAGCTTCTGTCAAACACATTGATTGTAACACTTTTTACGCATTTTGGGTTTGTAATTCTTAAAGATTTGTTGTTTGGTTTGCAGGGTGTTTTAGTTGGACCTTTTTGTACGGTCGGATCCTCTGCAAAGGTTGGGAACGCTTGCCAATTATATCCCGGAAGCCATATTTTTGGAGACACGGAATTGGGGCAGAATTGCACAGTAATGACGTGAGTTTATCGGTTTTCCTTTTATATTTTGCAGTTGCTTTGTTGAATTTACAGTGGAAATATATGCTTCTTGGCATCTTGAATCTTAATAAATATTCTTCTTAGCATACATAGATTTACCTTTCATATGCAATGCTGTGAGTTTATCAGTCGTCCTTTAACATTTTGCAGTTGCTTTCTTAAATTTATAGTGAAAGTATATGCTTTTAGGCATCTTGCATCATAATAAATGTTCTTCTGCTTCTATATATATATATATATCAGTAAAATATAACGTATTAGTATAAATTATAAGGAACTAACAGGCAAATAACCATTTTACAAGATAACTCCCCCGGTGTACTTTGCAGTTGCTTTCTCAAATTTATAGTGAAAGTATATGCTTTTAGGCATTTTGCATCTTAATAAATGTTCTTCTGTATACATAGATTAAATATTATTTATTTATTTTTATCAGTAAAGTATAATGTATTAGTATAAATTATAAGGAATTAACAGGCAAAGCCATTTACAAGATAACTCCCCCAATTTACACCTGTACACGGAGAGTGTACACTGAGAGAAACTAACCCATAATTGAAAAAGAGGCACAATATGCCCATCTCGTCTTATCATGTAGTTTTGCTATGAAGGTTTGGAGTATTTTTGTGAAGTCTATTGATATGGCTTGGGCCCCTCCTAGGCATGTGTGTGATCTATGTGAACAATGGTGGGTCCCGGTGTTGGGTAAGAAGGGACGAACTATGTACAGGCTTCCCTTTTTTTGTATTCTATGGGAGATATGGGGGGAACGCAATAGAAGAGTTTTTGAAGATTCTTGGAGGTGCCCGGACCGTCTTATTGATTCAGTGTTGGGATCTACAGCTGCTTGGCTTGGAATTCTACCAGAGTTTAAAGACTATTCTGCTTCTGATTTTTTTAGGCATTGGGGTACACTTACTGGGATGTAATTTATGTTTTTTGTGGGATGAGTTTTTTTTTTTACTTGTATTGGTTGTCTTAAGGTTGCTGTTTTTTTGGAGGGTTGGTTCCTTGTCTTGTGGACCCC
>JAUPMG010000010.1:2626292-2647788 GCA_031762675.1 Pachysandra terminalis
TGCAATAACATTATAGGATATCATGCTGTGATTGGTGTAAAATGTCAAGACATGAAATACAAGGTTAGCGTCATTTGGATTGATATTAAGTTACCTCTTTTCTGTATTTACCAGTAGTGCAGATATGTTTGTTCATCTTGTGGACGTGACTCACATGTAGTCAATGCATTTATGAAGGTAGGGTTGGATATTCAAAGCATAACAATGGTGAACCTTCTGTAGTTCCTTCTCTAGTCTCTAGATTGTTATCTTGTTGGTTGCTTTCTATATACCAAGCGCGGTCCTGGTATCTCATATGCTGTTATTGTTCTGAACCGATTTTGTTTGAGCTTTAAAACTACTAACTTTATGCACTTGATTGCATCCTATTAGACGATCCCTATTAAAGACTATATATCATAATCTATTGTGATCTCTTTTATGTGTGCCTCATTGTGTGATTATGCTGAAGGATGTTTATCCTGAATTTCAACATATTTTCTTTTATGTACTTTTTAGGAGTTTCAATCATCTCTTTGGAGTGCAAAACAATTTGCATTCTTTGAATCAAATCAAAACCAAGTCTCAGATTATTCTTTTCTATTCGCGAGGAGGTGATCCATCTATAGGTCTCAGTGGAAGATGAGGGCATTTTCTTTCTTCACCTTCTCCCTTTTTTGCAAATAATACTACTGGTATCAAATTTTCCTTAAACTAAAATTTTCCGTTAGCATATAGGGTTGCCTTTTTTATATGCTCATGAGAGTTGTAGCTTTATAGGATAGTAGCTGATATATTCAATTAGGCAGAGCCTCATGATTAATCACATTTTTCATTAGCAAACTAATTATAAGTTGATGTAAACAAATTGGTTCAATAACTTAAGAATGGTCCTCCAATTCCCTTAGGAAGACTCATGTATGTGGTATCTTTTGTTATCTTCAGCATGATTGGGTTGCAGTTATACTAGTATCTTACTCAAGGTGGGAAAGGCTGCTGCCTTCTATGCATGTTATCGTCCTGTTTGTTATAGAGATTTGTTGTATACTCTTTAGTACATTAATGATGATATGGTGGATTGGACATCATGTTTATATCGAATGGCCATCTTTATTCCTGAAGTTACAAGTATGCCTTGAGCAAGTTGAGTTACATCTTGATAACAGTTGTGTTCTTCTGTTTGTCTTCCAGTCCTGCTCTTTTTCTGCTTTTGATATTACCTGGTCATTTCTTTTGACTTTTTTTTTTTGAGTGTGTAAGTGATTGATTGATTTTGTGTGTGTGTAAAAAGACACATGTTGTTTAAGCTCAACTTATTGGGTTCAAAATACTATAGTAGTAGTATCCTTGATTGAACAAAAAATTTTGGCACCCATGTCCAAACTCAATGATAATATATGACCCTGGTCGTTATTCATGAAGTCAACTGTTGGTATGCTGTATGCATTGATTTTTCTTGAATTGGTTCACTAATGTAAATGTACAACATCATTCTCTGATACACCCAGTGAGCGCACCTCAAGAGACGACCTTCTGTACTTTTTGTCATATTGTGAACTACATCCCAAATCAACTGTTTATTATGTTATTTAGTAGTTCATTTGATGAGCTTCAATTACATAACACTACTGATATCAATATATACAAAAAATGTTTTTGAAGTAACTTATTGTGACTGAGAGGAGCATTCTAATGTTCCTTTTGCTACACAAGGATGGACTTTTTACCAATCCAAGTGTTAAGTTAGTTACCTAATGAACACCTTTTAATGCAAAAGAACTGCTTTATTAGCAGATCCTCACTTTTCTATATTTGGTACCTATCCCATTTGTGGATCTCATGGTGAAGCTGTTTGGTAGGTAGCCTTTCAAGTTTCAAGACAGAAAAGTGTTGCATCTTTTCTTTGTCTTGCTACAAGCCTACAACAGAAAATGCTGTAATTTTTTTGGTGGAAATTGCAGAATGCAGCTGCACCAACACTTCAATAGCTGTGAATGATTGGCGAAGAAAATTGTATGCATTGTGAACCGGTGACTCAAATTTTAGTAAGCAATAAAATGAACATATAGGTGCAAACTAATGTTACCATATTATCCAATTCTGAATCTCTTCTTCTACATAGAATTGATCAAAGTTGTCAAACCGTGAACCGAATCAAAAATATGAGGGGCCATTAGAATCAAATCATTATTTTGAACAGTAAATTGTATGATTCATGGCAATTTGTTGTTAAAATAACTACTATGTTTCTGTATGTATATTTAGTCATTTTAGAGTACTAGATTCTATATTTAGAAGGAATAAACAAAAGAATGGAAGTTTTTCAATAAAAAAAGAAGAAAAGAAATGGGCATCTTTTCGTGTTGCAGACTTGAATCATATAAATCGTAATAACAACAGAGTTGATTGTTTCTTTTAAACCAGTTGTGAAATGGTACCTGGTGCAGTGAGTTGCTTTTTATGTAGTTTTTAATAATTATGACTCATATATTTGATTACTTTTGTACTTCATTTGAATCAAATCTCTCAAAAATAATGAAAATTCTTTGTGCACTTTTTATGTATTTTTGCTGACTTGGGGATCAATATGATAGCTCTCACAGCTACATGTTTACTGTTTTAGCAAGGGGATGAATGTTACCTTAATGTTGGTGACAACAATGAGATCAGAGAATATACTTCTATTCATCGATCTTCAAAATCAAGTGAAATAACGGTATGGAGATGCTGGGTTTAATAGATATTATTTGACATCTGAAGATTGTATTATTGAATCTTGATGTTTTCTTCTGATTAGGAAAGTCTTTCGGTTTTCTTATTCTAGCTAGCATTTAAATTATTAGGTTATCGGCGACAACAATCTTATCATGGGGTCTTGTCATATTGCCCATGACTGCAAAGTGGGCAACGACAACATTTTTGCCAATAATACTCTTTTAGCTGGCCATGTTGTGGTGGAAGTAAGTCTTTCATCTTGTTTCACATGGTTTGGGGTGTATCAGATAGTTTAATCTTGTCTACCTTAAATGGTGCTTTTGATTTAAATTTGATATAATTTCTTTAAATGTAGGACTTTGCTCACACTGCAGGGGCCATTGTTGTTCATCAATTTTGTCATGTTGGTTCATTTTCATTCATTGGTGGTGGTTCTGTGGTATGACATATTTCTGCTTTTTGGCCATTTTATACTCATCCCACGAAGTTCTGCTGTAATAAGTATTTCGGTCGAACATGATTTCTTCCATGTAGTTAAAAAGTTCTCTTGGCATGCTTATAATTTTCTTTTGTTTTCTTCTTATTTATCCTTGAAAGGTTTCACAAGACGTCCCAAAGTACATGATGGTAGCTGGAGATAGAGCGGAGCTTCGTGGTTTAAATTTGGAGGGTCTCAGACGTCGTGGTTTTTCAGCTGAAGAGGTTGGAATAATTTGGAATTTTAATGGTGGTTCTTACTTCTATTATATAGGCTGCAACTGATTTCCCTCTGAGAGATCTTAGAAAAAATATTGGACGCTTTTCTTTTTTTGTATAACTTTTCTTGTTTACTGAGGAACATAGACACAACTTATTAGATGTTACAGTATGTTCAGTGATACAAACTGATCAATCAAACATCTTATGAGAACTTAAGGAAAATAGATAGGATACTGCAAGAAGAGATTAAATGGAATCAAGTGGTGTCATATAGAACTTGGGTTTATGGAGATTTTCCTAGTGGTTTCATGTGTACACTTAGTTCTTGGAGAAGAGTTGGCTGGTGGGGTTTTTGGTTCCCCTATAGAGCTGGTGTATGTGTGCTGCAGTTTGGATGTGGTTTCTTTACATTGGAATTTTTCTATATGGAGGTTAGTGGCTAGAGAAGACCAAAAAGGAACTAAATGAAGTTGGTTAGAAATTATTTAAAATTCCATATGTAGGCCAATGACATGCTTAGAGATTTATCTGATGGGTATTAGGGGAAAAGGTGGTTTGATTATATACATATGGGAATTGGTATCATTAAGGACATGACTGAGGAAGTGACAAATAGTTTGAGAACTGAGAACAATTGATGGCAAGAATGATGCATAATAATAAAATGAGGGACACCTTGCAACTTTAAGACTTGAAAAGTAAGTGTAGGTGTCAAACCCAGACGGAATAAATGGATTTCAACTTCAGCAGGAACACGAGGGATTATCAAGAAAACCTAAATTGAAATAGAAATTTTACAGAATTATAGATGTTATGCTTTATTAAGCAGAATGTCAAGCAACTATGGAGCGACATATTCATTAGATGATCTTGAGAAGGATGGGGGAAACACTAAGAAAGATGTTTTAGAAATACATCAGTGAGAGTCAAAGAGTAGCCAAAATAGAGGATAAAATAAAGGACTGAGATGGTGGATGGACTTGGTGGAAAAGATTTGAAAGCATACATCTAACTGAAGACGGGATAAATGACAGGTTGGAATGACAAAGGATTTATGTTCCTGATCCAACTAGTGGCAAAACTCTCTTTTGACTGCTTACATATGGAAAAAGAACATCTTGCTATATGAAATAAAATATTTTGGAATAATATGATCCCTATATGGACATGGCTTTTCATGCTGAAGACCTAATGCTATATCTATTTTACTAAATTATGAGATGAAAGGCAAGAGGTTTAGATCTGATTAGAAAGGACCTAGTGTATTCAGTTAGAAATGTTTTGAATACACATAATCTGAGGATTTGATTTCTGATAGATTGGGATGGCCAAATAGGATTTTTGTCGCCAACTCGATTACTTGAGCTAAGGCATTTTGTTGATATTGTTGTTGTTGATGATGATGTAAGGCAAAAGTTGGGTGAAGATGGAGTATACAGATCTTGTTGTATGTGCACCAGTTGTTTGCATGAGCATGTATTGTGCTGAATATTTTGTTCTTATTTAGCACAGCATGTGTGAGGCCCATAGTTCAAGTTCTGAATGATGTCGTCATGTATAGCTCAATATGGTATTGCAATGCACCAGTGTGATATAGAGCCCCCCGGTACTGAGGATTGGAAATCCTAGAAATATCAATTGATGTTTATATCATATGAATTAATTCAGTTTTGGCAATTTTTAATCTCAGACATTTTGCTATGTATTGATGATATATAATAGATCAAGATATTGTAGTACCGGTTGGTACCGGTTGTATGTACCTCTACCACTGGGACATATCGGTCTTGGCAACAACCAATTCTGAAACTGATACTGGTATATTAAACCATGGTGAGGGCATAAAGCAGAATAGGATGAAAAATCTGTTTTCTTCACTCAACTACCTGGTTGGGTCACACTTTAGGAACACCATATTTCTTGACAGCAATTATACTACTAAATGTCTTCTATTAATCGATTTGTTTTAAGTGTTGATTTATTCTACTTCATTGCATGTTATGAGGTTGTTGACATTTTGATTTTGGCAATAATCTAGATCAGGAGCATGAGAATAGCTTATCGAAAGATATTCATGCCCACGGATGTGAAGTCAGGGTGTTTTGAAGACCGTCTTGCTGAAGTGGTACTCACATATTTGCTGTTCCTTGATTACTACATACAAGGAAAAAACATTTCAATAACAGTAAACCAACTTCGCAGGAGCTACGTGAAGATTTAGCCAACTTTGCTGTGATACGCTCTATGGTACAATCTATCCGCAATTCCTTTGAGGAAAGCCGTCGTGGAATTTGCAAATTCAGATATCGGACTGGCTCTTGAAGACAGGGTATGATGAATTGCTGAATCTGCATTCTCCATTGATCTTTTCAGGATTCTAGTAGCTGAAAAGATAAGGTTGACTCTACTATTTTATTTTTGTTGCATCTTTTCTGTCTAGCAAGAGTTTCCAAAGTCTAATCAGCAATTTCATTATATTCTGGCTTCCTCTGGTACAGACAATTGCCCGGTATGAGTGATAATCCTTCCCAGCAGCTAGTGGCCTGAAGTGAGACTTTTAATTTAGAGAAGGGTTGGAGGCGGCTATTCTTTCTAAATTCTACTAGTGAAAGCTCTTGTCTGAATTAGGTAGAAACTAAATGATGTTCAATGTGACTAATATTGAAGTGAATCTCTATATGGAGAAAGTGATTGCATTAATGTCTGTAAAATCTGTTTTTGCAGCAGCTAATGAGTTCCTCCTAATCCAAATTGTATCTTCTTTAGTTCTCATCTCTTATGCGGCTCTTTTTGTTTTGATCTTTCCACGTTTTATATGTTTGACAAAGTATGATGGACTTGCTTTTTTGGGTATCATGTTCTTGTCTTACAATGAAGAACATCTTTACAGTGTATTTTCAACCTTGTATTCTTCTATTTTATAGTAGCATATTGATATCCATCTGGTAATCAAATAAATATAGCTCCAAAGATTAGCTCGAGGATAGAACCTATTTTATCATTTTATTTCTCTCATTTATACTAGATTTGTTCTCATTGCTCATATTTCTAAATTTTATAGGGCACTGCGATAATATTTTATTTTTGGCAGGAAAACTAGTGAATCCTTGTTGGTTCACCCAATTATTTCCTCTCACAGTCTGTTTCTCTTGGTTATAATTTCTTGCCTAGGTTGTAAATTGTTTCAGATAGGTGCTCTCCAGGATGATTCATCAACCAGGCAACAAATTTTCTCTACTTTATTTGATACATATATATATATATATATATATAGACTATAGAGGGTTTTATATGTTCCTTTCCTATCATAATTCTCTGTGAACCATGGAACTAAAGATCTGAAGAATTGAAATTTTTTTTCTTATTGATGATTCGGTGATTTAATTAAACGGTCACATGTCACCTGCTTGACATATGGATCATGGGTCTAATGGGTCATTCGACCCGGCTCGGTCTTACCCAATCTAACTTAGTCTGATCTGGTTCGACTCGATCCAACCCATTGTGAGATTTACATGCATTAGATATTTTGTGCGACACCTTCTACATGTGACTCACCTTTCACATGGCATCTCTTCATTCACCCCTTAAAGGCAAAGTCACTTGATGGTCAACTCTACTTGAAGACTAAGTCAAGAATATGAGTTATTTACATTGGCACATGGCATCTTTCCATTACCCCTTGAAGGCCAAGTCACTTGATGGTCAAGTCTACTTATAGGTTAAGTCAAGAAAAAGTTTAGAAAATGACAGCAAGACACAAACATTAAAAAAAAAAAAAAAAAAGAATGAATGAAATTTGAAAATCAAACAAGAGAAAAAGCGATTTGAGAATTTGAAAATTGCAAGACGATGAGAAGAACTGAAGGATTAGAAGGAAGAGAGAGAATGCTACTTGCTCATGCTTGAGACCTCTTGTATCCGAAGGAAACATCTCTTTCTTTTTATCTCTTATCTCTTTCTCTTCCTCATTTCTTATTTCTTTCTTTATTTCCGTATGATTGAGGTTGTTCATTGTACTTCTTATACTTTTAAATAGTAGAAAAGACTTCATACAAGGCGACATTTGTGGACTAGGCCTATTGACGAACCACGTAAAAAATTATGTGTTCTATATTAGCTCTCCTTTCATTTTTATATACGTTTGTTGATAATCGGCGTCGCGTCGCCTGAACGGCCACGCGACAGTTTAGGCTAATAATTGGGACGCTCCACGTGTCCAAACAAGACCTTATCCAACTCTGAGCATTGCGGAAACAATTGAAATACGACATTGTCACATGCTTACGCTATATATGCCCATTTAAGCAGCTCAATTCTTATTAGTGGCTTAAAATAAGTTAAAGCAGCACAATTTCCGCATCAACACTATCAATTCAAAGGAAATACTACTAAACTTGCCTTGACTTGTCTGGAATTTTTTAAATTCAATTAGTTGCTATATGTAGTCTAAATGATTTTTGATTTGAATGTAGAAAACTACAAAAGAAGAAATATCTTCTCGGTGGTTCCTCATAGGGAGACCTTATCTTTGTAGTTTCTGGGGTAGTCATTCAGCAGCCACATGGTCGTCACCCTTTCTTGATATATGTTATTAGGTTCATTGTACTGATCCAGGTGTTGGCAAGATTTGAAACTGCCAATAGAATATCTGTTGCAAATTCTGCAATTGAATGGAATTTGCTTCTTTTGTCAGAAGTAAAGCCACTTCCCTTTTTTGATGCATGTATCTTCCACTAGATTCAACAAATATCTAAGTCATGCTTTGTCCAATATTGAGAAGTAAAAGTCATTGATTATTCTTTAACAGTCAAAGAACACGGCTCTTTCTCTATTTCTAGTTTCTTTTTGAATTATTGGATATTCTGTAGTATAGTTCAAACAGAATTATATGGATGATTAGTAGCTTAAACTTTTTCATAAATCTCTCTATAGACTATAGAGAAAACAATTGTGGACGCTGCAACAGTTTTGTTCTAAAATTGGAAAGTGGTTTATGATATAATCTTTCTTATTTATTGGTACTTGGTTGATGCAACACTTCATTGGTTAGTGGGAGCAACAAGGACAATAAATGACAATTTTGTGTTCATATCCAATCAATTCTTCATCTAGTATGCCACTTTCCCCTTGCTTATGCACTGTAAATTATGGGGTTTATGATGTTCAAATCTGTAGTGGCCATTCATTATAGTACCACATGATTTACTTAATTCCCAGTTAAGAATGCTTGTCTTCTCTAAGTGGGTGCTGCAGATGCTACTTCAATGTGGATTTGTTTAATTTGTGGCAATCCTAGGATTGCAAAGCTCAAATTTGACAATGCTGGATGATTTTAGTTATGCTCAGGGGCATTTTGATCAGGAGATGAGAGTGCCTGCCTTTATGGATAGGTTGACAGGTTTCATGTATGTGATGTCATGAATCTGAAGTGCATGGTGGGGTTTTGGAGGATTCTCCAATAAAAATGGAGGTAGACAATGACGTTACTATGATATCACTATTAAATGATGATTTTACTGCATTAATACAAAAGTGTTATTGTACTTACAGAAGGCTCTTCAACTAAAATTTAAAACCCTGTGTTGCCTGATATATATGCAGACCCCCTCTATTTCCTGGTTTCATTCAAATCCCCTTCTGTTCTGGTGTCAGTTTATGCAGATCTTGTCATAAAAGTAGTTTTTTTAATCCTAAATTGCTCTTATGCATTCATTGTAAGCATCATAATATTTTTCTAGTAGCATAATGCTTGATCATCTTTAAACATTTTTCTTGATTGTCAATGTTGATGCTCCTTTAAAACATCTTGTTTCCCCCTCCAAACTGGTCTAAGCAACAGAAACACTTGGGGTTTTAATAAAAAGCCCAAAATTTTAAGGACCCTTTCAAGTGCAATGCTTCTGCAGTACTGCCATCTTTATTACAAAAATAGAGAAAACCCCACTTGCATGTTGAGGTTTTCCACTTCAAAAGCACTTCACATAAGATTCAAAACTACATACATATAAAAAAAATTAATAATTTAAAATCAAGTCAAGGAAGTATAGATAGTCTTCCTCAACACCTTTAATTTTTTTTTCCCCTTTCTTTGATAAAAGATTCCCCTCCATGCTAAAAAAAAAATGGATGTGAATGTGATAGGCAAAAGGAGGTGTTTTCTAGTTGAATTAGTGAGAAGCACTTAAAATATGCTCAACTTGATCTTTAAATATATTGGATTATGAAAAATATTAATTATTTATACACTTTAACAAGCTGGCCTATGTATAATATTACCACTAAGTAAGACAAAAGCAAGTTAGGGAAGATGTCTTATCTGAAAAGATATAAGCATACTTGGTCCAACCAAAAGAATAAAATAAAGATGGCCAATATATGGGGAATGACTATCTCTTTCTCTATTTTTAATCCCATATATTAAGCATGACATAGCAGGGAAGCCAAAGTCTTTGGAATGCATAAAGTAAAACCACACTGCTTTGAATAGTGTTTTGTTTTCTTCTTTGTTAACTTTGGAAGATTAAACTAAAGAGGTAGAGATAAGGAGAGTTGCCATGCAGTATCAGCTGTTATTCATCCAAGTACAAGTGTCTGCAATCTAGAGTACCCAATTTGTGGGCCATATTTCCTAATTGACCTCATTCTGATGGGTGCATTTAATAGGTCTGGACTATTGGGAAAGGACTGGTTTGGATGTCTATTATATTGAATGGCTCTAATGGAGTACTATTCCAAAGAAGAAAAGGTTGAAAGCATTTTGGATAAATTCAATATTGGCTCAAATTTTTTTACTTGCTTACATTTTGGTTTTAATTAGATTACAATATTAGAAACTAAAGATTCAAAGCTACCCTTTGGGGCAGAGTCTTGAAAGCATGGATATACTTGTAGGAGATTTCCCATTAGAGAGGTGTTGGTTGATCAACATCACCTTTATATGTTCTCATTTTCTATCCCTCGTCTCTATATCACTCCACCCACCCACCTCCAGAACCATTGGTGGATCTTTCCTTCTCCAACCACTCTCTCTCTCTCTCTCTCTCTCTCTCTCTCTCTCTCTCTCTCTCTCTCTCTCTCATTTATTTACCATTATCTCCATAATCTAAACGTATATATATATATGCACACACACAAACAAGATACCTATATATTGTAAAAAAAAAAAAAAAATGTAAAACAAAGATTCGTGTACACTTTCTAAAGCTATAACTTTCCACATACTTATCAATGAGGATTTCATTATCTCTTCTCAGCATGTGCAAAATGATGATCAAAAGAGCAGCATCTAGAGGAGTGCATGGCATTTATAAGAGGTACCATAAACTCTCAAGTCTCTTACCACATATGTATTTATCAATATGCTTGGTTGTATTAATGGAAATAAATTACAAGGGGTCCCCCCCTTCATGTCTAGTACATAGTCTATGGCATAAGCTTTAACTATACAGAAACAGACAAGAAAGAGAGAGAGAGAGAGAGAGTTGTACAATTGTATTTCCTTCTGTTAATAGATCCAATGTGAGAAAATATCCAACAAAAACCTGTCCAAAGGTCTTTCCAATCCTCTTTTGTTGGGATTACAATCTTATTAGTGGACTCTACCTTACCATCTTCATATACCACGTTGCATATCAATTATTACTTAGTCCTCTCTCTCTCTCTCTCTCTCTCTCTCTCTCTCTCTCTCTGTATAAGGTATCGGTGGTTGGTTGTGAAGAGTTGTCTGGGCTAGAATGGGTAGAAAATGCTCACACTGTGGGAACATAGGCCATAATTCAAGGACTTGCACTGCTTTCAGAGGAAATGCTGCTTCTGGGCTGAGGCTCTTTGGGGTGCAGCTTGACATACCTTCATCTTCTCGTGCCATGAAGAAAAGTTTTAGTATGGATTGCTTTCCATCTTCCTCAATAGCCTTATCCTCATCTCCTTCATCATCTTCCTCCCATGTTTCCACTGATGAGCATTCGGATAAAAATTCTAATGGGTATCTCTCTGATGGCCTCTGTGGTCGAAACCAAGACAAGAAAAAGGGTGGGCATGAACTATGTTGTATTTATAATAGTTGGTTTGGTTATAATTGAATCTATCTGCTTTCTTTAGTATTATCATCTTGGTTTGGTTATAATTGAATTTATTTTCCTTCATTTTTCTCTGCTTCTGACCTTAGATGAATGATATGGTCTCTGTATCCTTTGTTGTCCTAAATTCAATTTACTGAATGTAACTATGTAAGGTGCAGAACCCAAGTTTTGTTTTCGAAAGATTGTGTTTGAGGACAAATCTCTCTCTCTCTCTCTCTCTCTCTCTCTCTCTCTCTCTCTCTCTCATTTTGTGTGTATATGTACGTGTATTGGTTGGTCTGATTCATGTATAGCTGCTCTTTTATCTGCCTTCTTAGTGCATTCCTTCTGTTCTTTTCTTGTGCCTTCCAATAGTCTTTCCTCATGAGACTGCTTAATTGTTTTCCTCTCAAAATGTTTATGCCTCAGAGGCTCTGATTATTATTGTTCATTTGGTCCAGCTCTTCCAAAACTTTCTATTACTGCTCCAGTAATATTTAGGGTGTTTTTTTTTATGAGGATGTGTGGCTGAATTATGTTTTGGTTCATAGAACATGAAGTAACTGCCTCTTCTCTGGTAAATCTTAATATTTGTGCTAAACTTCTCTGGAATGAGATTTATAAATGGAAAGAAAGAGTTCTAATAAAGTTCTCTTTAGCAATTTCAGTCAAAGTAGTTCTTTGTTTGTCTTCTCTTTTCCTTTTATTCTTCCTGGATAACATTTCTTTTTTTCTTTTGGATGGGTGGGATCATTAGGAGTCCCATGGACAGAAGAGGAGCACAGGACATTTCTTGCTGGGCTTGAAAAGCTGGGAAAGGGTGACTGGAGAGGCATATCAAGGAATTTTGTGATTACAAGAACCCCAACCCAAGTAGCCAGTCATGCACAGAAGTATTTTCTCAGACAGACAAACCTCAACAAGAAGAAGCGCCGGTCGAGTCTTTTCGATGTGGTATACATAACAATTCTTGATTTTCTTACTGTTCTACCTTGAATTCTCACTACTGCATCTGTTTACTGAATTCCTTCCTTTCGTTTATTCTAAATTTTTGGCTTAGCAGGTTGAGAGCAGCAACACAGCAAATCATCATCGTAATACTACCAATTCTAGGCCTAACAATCCTTCTATTTCATGTGGGTTATTGCTCAGCACAAATTCTCACCATGAAGGTCATCAAGACAGAACTCTGCCTCTCATTGACCTTAATTCCTTACAAGAAGATGTAAAATTGGGAAATCCAGAATCCAGCCACTCTCAAGTGCCTGTTTGGGAAAATGGATCATTTGATTCGGATTCGAGGTCTTCTGCCATTGTTTCAAATGCAGCACCTGATCTAGAGCTCACACTTGCTGCCCCAAGGCTATCGGATCAAAGAAAATCATCCCCTGGTTCCATCCTATTTGGGCCTATTAGTGTGATCTAATAGTTAGTTAGTTATCCCTCAACGACACGACGATGAAAAGGAATATATTATGGTAGAATGCACTGAACACAGTAAAATACTCTTTTGTTATCTAAGATGAATAAACAGTTGAATGATGCTTAAATAGAAGTTAAATTTAGCAAGAAAAGGAGTCCTCTTTCGTATGAGGATGACTTTATCATGCCATGAGAATCATCTATTTCATGTAGTGATGGGACTTTTGTGGTCCATTTCATCCTTGAATAAGATGGCATATGGGATCCTTTTCCTCAGTCTTGTCCTCTAATTGCTTGGTAAGTAATGGCTGAACCCCAAAACTCAAGGTTGCAGCAGAAAGCAGCATTGGATTGAGCTACAAACTCAATTGCATCTGGCCTCCTCTACATCTTTTCATGTTATAAAGAGGTAGCTGCATCAATAACTGCAGAAAAAGATAAAAAAAAAACCAATTGATTTGGCCTAATGTATTTTTGACCTACTGTATTAAGATCTTCGAACTGATCTATCTTGGTCTTACTAACATTGCTCAAGTCATCATACCATGAAAAATACAAATACATATAGAATCACAGTTAAAAGTTTTTTTCTGAATGGGACAGATCAGTCCTGATCATGTGTATAACCCTGGTTCACCAAGTATTATTTTTGCAGAAAACAATGGCATTGCAAACATTTAAAATACAGTTTAGCAAGCAGAAATCAAATTTGAAATACCTGAGACCATATGACGTTGAATTCGAACGCCGACTGAGCCAATTTGGTATGAGCATATACTCCAAGAGGGAAGGTTATAGGATCAAGTCTCACCAGGGTCAGTAGTGGTTAAATCCATCTGGAGACAAGGTATCAGAGAATTGTAGTTAATCTATCTGGAGAACTTGGTAATCAAAAAAAAAAAAAAAAATTAAGAACTAAGCTTTTAAGTACAAGGCTTAAAGATGTCATTAACATTAGATGATAGGATGAATAGATAGAATGTGAATTGTGTGACCAACAAACTCACACCTCCAAGGTTTCTGACAAAGTATCATGAGGATAAAGGAAATGAGTAAGAGCAAAGGTTGCCCACAAGTTGTGAAGGAAATACACCATAAATTTTTTCTGTCTTGTTATGCCATCCAATCTCCCATCTGTTGCTTGGGAAACCATTGAAGGATGTGAGGGGGACCTCTCTTTGATCTGTTTTCTTGGTGGGCACTACCTTTGTTCCCCTTTTCTTTTGATTTTGACCTTTGAAATGTGCTTTTATTGTTATCTTTTTTTTTTGATGAATAACCAATGATATATATGAAAAGAAAGAGGCAACAACGGGCCCTAGTGTTCGGTGAACACAAGGCGCCAGAGGACCCAAAATACAGAAAAGCAGAGAAAGAACAAACAAAGTAAACAAGAACAAGAACAAAACAACAAAAAAGAGCAAAAATAAAATCGACAACTGATCACTCATCAACCAGTATGATCATGTGATAGAGAGTCACCAACACCTCAATGGATGGAAGACCTGCATACCAGTCCTCCCTCTCCACTCCTGCCCGAGCCAAACGATCAACCAAGTAATTCCCAGACCTAGGAATGTGTACGAAAGTGGCGACCAACCGCAGGCCCAGAAATCTAGCCAAATGGACCAAATGAGCCCACCTCCAAGGGCATGAGAATGGCCCTATCATCCAAGAGATAACATATGCGGAATCACTCTCAATAATGATATGATAGATACCAAGGCCAGAAGCCTCACTCAAACCAAGCCAGAAGTGCCAATAACTCAGCTCTCGTAGAATCTCCAATGCCGATCGGACCCGTAAATATGTAAGATATATGACCGGAATGGTCACGAAACACACCACCAATCCTAGACGGGCCCAGGTTACCAAAAGATTAACCATCAAAGTTCATTTTTATAGAATCAAGACTCGGGGCCCTCCACTCTGACACAATCTTGATCGGCCGAACAGATGACTGCGCAATCTCAAACCATCTGGAAGAAATCTCAGTTTTGGATATCCCTCTGAATGAAGATAGAACCACTAACCAAGAACCCACCATAGTACAAATGGACTCAATAAGTGAGGCGGTGGACCTGCGCCTGTCCTCAAAAATCCTGGCATTACGCTCCCCCCACAAAGATTATCTTTAGCAGTAATCTTTGAATGATAAGAATCATTTTTATGAGAGCTTGAATAAGTGATTCAAGATCCATGCAATATGAGAATTCAGTTTGGAATCTCTTTTATGAAATGAATTTCATAAGTTCATTTCTCTTCTTCTTCTGAACAGTGATTGAATGAGATAGTTAACTTATTGCTGAAGCATTCAAAGTAAAAACATTATGGAAATGCACCTGACAATGTAACAGTAATTAATCCCATACTCTAGTCAACCAAATCTGTGTGTGTGTGTATTCTTGTTCTTGAAATAAAAATGATCTGTCATCTTCAACACTTTTAAGAAACAGTGACCTGAGAACTACTAATTATGTCTTCTTTATTGCCTGTAACTATCAATGAGAGGTCATATTGAAGATAATGTTCTTCCTGAAGCTTCCCACATGCTCATGGTAATATTCACATGTTTTTGTGGACTAGACTGTAACAAATTTCCCAGAGGGACCAAGTCACCTAACATTAGCCATCAAACGGCCATCTCCGGGACTGGTGATGGCGCTAACGTAGTGGATGCTAAACAAATCTGAGTTTCAACCACCACCGGATCCATAATTTGACCAGGTTTCTCAGACTATTCATCCCAATTTCTTCCAATTTTTGCTCCTGGGTTGACCTTTAATCATGCAAACCAATCTGTTTTGCTTCTGGGGTACTACAGCCTATCCATGAGATGGCTCAACCATTAATGTGTTTGGCCTATGGGTTGGCAGGTCATATATGTAGTATAGTCTGAAAAACACAGCTTCTTAATAAATAAGAAAATAAAGTCTACTGAGATAGACTGAAACTTTATTATAATATAAATGAAGATTCCAAAACATGAGCAAACAAGAGGGTCAATCAATCTTACCATTAATCATCAATTAAGATATTCAGACATCTAAATAAAGGATTTATATATATATATATACAAATTCATAAAGACAAAAAGAGTATGCTTAATGCAGAAGACTACTTTGAAGCAATTATCCTGACATGAGAAAGAGGTTACTGTTTTGACATTTGGTCCTTACTCCTGACTTTAATCACCAAGCAGAATGGATCAAATTCAATCATGGAAAATGTATGGTTTTGATAATGCAGATATCTTAATGCCTTTAATTAATCACATTTAAAAATAAACAGCATCTAACTACAAGACTTTCATTTATGACCTAAAACAGGGAAAAAAATCCCTCGACTTGCAAAAAGTATTAGTCAGGGACATAATATTAAATTAACGTTCTGATAATAGAATTGTTATGTTGGTATGGGTGCGGATTTTCCTTAGGGGAGTTTCAAGATTGAATACAGTTGAGGAATATCCCATGACGGTGATTTAAAACAAAAGAATTAATTGATGATGATGGTGATTTAAATTGTTGTTTGCTGTGGGTTCCCTAGTAACAGCCTTAAACAAATAAGTTGAAACCTAGTAAGAAGCAGAACAGTTTTAGTACCTTTTTTTTTTTAAAATAATTTCAAATCCTCATTGGGGCTATTCTCTCTCTTGTCATCCACGGGCAGCCCAGCCGGCTGGTCGGAGCAGCCTGGTATTTGACCAAACTCCACTACGCTAAAGTTACTTCCATATACTTGGTCTTGACTTATTTTATAACTTTTAATTCCTCCACAGTCTAGGTTTTTTTTTTTTCAAACTATTATTATTACATTTACTCCCTCTAGTATAACCCACAAAAAAAACCTTGTAACCTAAACATGACATATACCAAGGCACTCTTCTTGAATGTGTAGTAAAACCAGATTGATTACTACTTGAAAGTTCGATAAAAGTGGCATGTCAGGGCTTTTTGGCCACTTGGTGGATCCCTTTGAGCTGATATTGACACCATGAAGAGATGCCAAGTCGAAAAATGATGGGGCTTTCTTTAGGCCGCAATCAACTACAATGCCTTGAAGGCATCCATTCAGAATATGCCGCCATGTCCAAAGAACTAGCAGTCTAAATGTTTTTAAGGTTGATTCCTTCATATGTAAAATGCAAAGATTAAGACTGTGCCTGGTTGACTCTGGCCTAGACCTCTGAAGAAGCCTTTCATTTGGGAGTGTTTCTCAGTTCAATAAACTTTTAAGATCAGATCTTTGGTGGAATCTTACAAAAGGGATTTCTTTCACTTTTTTAAAACGAAAATGTTTTCAGGGAAACAAGGTGGTTTTTTTTTATCTCAAGTCCTTAGGTGCCTTCAGTTCACATTTCTTAAAGAGCCCTATATAATTGAATCCATTCCTCTTAGATGATTGTACCATATGTATATAAATAAAATCAAACAAGTAGAAGCAGAAAAGGCAGAAGGTATCTGCAATGATTCAATGAACCAAATGAAGACATACATTTTACAGATTTCAATTTCCCAACAAAATAATAAAAGAAAAAAGACATAAAAATGATCAATTTGAATTGCATTACAATGTGGAAACTATTTTACACAAAATCAGCGAGGAAAGAGTACCTGGATAACCTGAATTCATGCTCAAGCTACAAATTAAGAGATTCTTGGCATACAGATCACCATTACCACATTATCCAATTCGCAGGCTCAGTTTCCTTTGTTGCTGTGAACACAGACTGGGAAAGCAGTTTCTTCATTTGGCATCAACCAACTTCCAACCTCATTGAGTTTACAACCCTCTCAGAGGATCTCTGTTCAGTTGTAAACCATGTCTCATGTCCAGATTCATTAAAACTCACTCCATAAACTACCTAGACTTTCTGTTAATAAAGTAAACGTTATTGATAGATGTTCCTGTGGATCATTTCCCCCTAACTTTTGATAAAATATAAAGACAATGTTATCAGACAGTAGAAAAATTCAATCACCCATCTGGTGATGATTCAGGAAGCTCGTTATCCAGTTGTTTTAAGTTTCAAACACACATGAACTCGTCAAGCTTTTCGAATCATTACCCTCACCCATAGAAGAAGCTGCAGTCTGACAAAAACAAGGACAACCAAGAGCTCAAGCTTTTTGAATCACTTTCCCCATCCAATAGGCAGAATGAATGGAAAAACACGTGCAATGTATAATCTGCAAACATGATTCTGAAATATTATTCAGTGAATTGTAGTAACGATCCCTTTGTAAATGCAATTTTGCATGATTTATGTTCTACATTCTTTTGTTTTATATGCGTGTATATACCGACTGTTGAATGATGCATATATGGAGCATAACAATGGTGGAGTAGATTAATCAATCGATTCAGCTTGCAGAGAAGCTTTTAGAACTCATGAGTGAGAATCTAGATTCAGAGAAGGGCTACTTAAAGAAGGCATTCTCGGAGTTGAAGGTCCATATATGGGGACAAAGGTTGCAATTGCAAAGTATCTACAGAGTCCTCAACCTGAACTTGTCAAGGGACTCCGGGAGCACACAAGTAAAGGTGGGATCATTCTCTTGCTCCAAGATGACCAAGTCCCATGTTCCCCTGCATACTCTCCAGCTATATAAATTACTCTGTCAGAAACATCGAGTTCATTAAGTTCATGTTTCTATGAGCTAAACTTTTATAGCTAAGGTCATGTTCCCATGTATTCTCACTGCCTACACAAATTTCTTTGCATCATAAACACGGAATCCTTATCTATTAAGCTCGAGTCCTACAGGCTAAAATTTTATAGCCTAGTGTTGAACAATGGTATATAAATATCTATCCAAATATAAAAAAATCGAATTCAGAATATCATAATTCATAAGAAAAAATGGCCAAAACTTATGGTTTCTGACAACAAATTATGGTACTTTCAAATCTAACATATGGTTTTTTCAACTCAAGAAGCAAGACTAAAAAGTGGCTTTCTTTAATAGTAAAGGCCAAGGTTTTAAATTTCAGTTTGCCTGAGATCTCGCCAGGGGGGGCGAAATTTCGCCGAAATGGGGAAATATCGCCCCCATATTTCATGTCGTTAGACTAGAAAATGTCAATATTTCACCGGCTTGCTGCGAAATTTAAAACCTTGGTAAAGGCCAAGTCAGTCAATACTCCACAAGAGGTATGAGCTACTTCGAAGCGAAAACCCTGCCCTGCTTGTTAGAGAGTTTGTATTTTCTAATTTCTAAATGGCTCATTAGAACACAATTGTAGAAAGAATTCAGAAAAAGAATTGGCAAACAGATTCTATAGAAAAGTTACAAGCCAGCCAGTTTTGATAGTATGGATTTGGTCACAAAAGTGTCAGTCAGTTCAACCGCTTTAATAAGTGAAAGCTTATGAAGCTCAAGTAAAGAAGCACATTTTGTGACAAAACACAACAAAAAGTTAGCAAACTTGAGAGATTTGGAAAACCTCTCAGCCAATTTCTGAACCTCGGAAACAAGACCATCAACTGAATCCTGAGTCAAATAGACATTATGATTCAAGATGTTCTGAAACAGGGTAAACAATGGTTCTGTCCATACCAATTCGTCGGATATCAGACTTTTGTGGCAAGGAAGAGACACCAATCGCCTCGTCTCTTTCTCTCCGCAAAGCAGCTTCCAGCAGAATGCAGAAACATGAGCTGGGTGCAAGCATTCTTTTATGATCCTTGTGGTGACATCACATATAGGAGTGTTGATCCCTTCCATGCGAAGTATCAAAGGAAACAAGAGAGCGACAACAGCGACACTCTGATGGAGCTTGCAGTAATTAACCGTCGCAGTCACTAGAACACGAGAAGCCGGTTCCTTTAGAACTAACAGTTTGGGCAGGATGACTGAACAAAGAACCTGGCTAGGCCATGTAAGGTCTTCTTCTCTCCCACCCAAAAGATGAGAAACCAGAATAGAGGCAGTCTCATCATCTCCTTCCCAGGGTTCAATCAGACCCAGAACTGTGAAAGCATTTCCGTGCCCTCCTTGATGAAAGCAGAGTTGGTGAATTTCATTTGCAAGACTAATGGTCTTGAATGCAGACTCAAAGACTAAAATTTGGGATTTCAAAGAAGCAGCTCTCTTTTGAATATCAGGATCAAGAGGGTCATTGTTCGAACCAGTAATCTCAATTTCTGCAACCCCTTCATTCAAATCTTTCTCTTTTTCCTCTTCTACTTCAACCACTTCATCAACTAACTTCATTGAAACTTCATCTTGCTTCTCCTGTGCAAAACTAGATATTGAAGTTCTCAAATTCAATTCATCATGGGAAATAGGTAGCCATGGAAGAACCGAATCAGTGGAACCGGTTAAACTCTTAATCCAACTGGGTAAAGTCTCAAACTCCTCTTCCAAACTGTTTTTAATCGAACCCAAACCAGAACTTGAGTCAGAGACTACATCGAGCAGGTTGTGAGCAGCCTTCTTTACCCAAAAATCAATTTCTTGATTATCTTTCAGAATATTAGTGGCAAGGGAAACCAAGTCCCGGGTACAAAATCTCGGACTCTCAACGGTTAGAAAAGACAGAATTCGGGACTGAACTACATTAGGGAGAGTCTGTATCCACATAACTCTGTTGAACAAAACGAGACCCAGTCCTTAAAATCCATTAATTTTAACAAAGAGAATGAGAAAAACATAAATAAACAAAACAAACAGAAAGAGAGAGAAACAAAGGATTGCTGGTACTTACGTCTTCTTGTGAGAAGGCGAGATAGGTGCAGTAGAAGAAGAAGGGTCAACTACAATGGCTTCCGAGGGCTTTAAAAGCAACGAAAGAAACGAGCTCGTCGTGATGGTGGTGGTCGCCGAGGCATCGAAAGACTGTCGGAGCCAGAGAGATGCCTCTCCTTCCGGCGACGGAGAATTCAGGAATATATCAAACAGCGGAACCCAAGACTCCATTTTTCTTTTCTTCTCCCTCTCTCTTTCTCTCTCTGTGAAACCAACCCGCTTTTGTTTATCTTGGTCATGGACACACGTGTCCAATTAGCCACGTGGCAAATCCTTGGACGAAGTAGCGTTTGTTTAGAGCTCATAACTCATGGACACCTGTGTACATTTAGCCACCTGGCAGATACTTGGACAGAAGTATTTTGCCATGCACGTGCGTACTTGCCACATGTCTTGGGAGAAGTACCATACTCTTAAGGAGCATAGTAATTAACTAGCCACCAATCCATGACGTTAGGTACACCATGCATCATTCATCATAACCGTTCATCAAATAATAACTGATTTTTTTTCTTAATCAAAAGGCTAATATCTTCCAATCAAATCAATTTTGGAAAATTGATGGGCCCAGTCATCTGGAGCCGAATCCTCTGTTAACTACCCTGTTAACAACCCTGCTAACAGGGTAATATTGCAACACGTGGCCATGGGACCCACGGTAGTTAACGTTTGCAAAGAAAAGGTTAACAGAGCCGGAGAAAACGGAGGTTACGTTCTCTCCGTTAACCAAATTCAAAATAACATCCAAATTCAAAACTCTCCAGATTTCTGAAACAACCAAAAATGAGAGTAGAGAAGAGAACGGGTTTGCCGAGAACGAAAGGAGTAAAGGGTCTACCAGGAACGATAACGAGAGGTGCTTAT
>JAUPMG010000010.1:2647888-2676067 GCA_031762675.1 Pachysandra terminalis
AGTTCAATTTTTTCAACTCCTTAAGAACTTTTTTATTACTCACCATCTTCTCCAAGTGTCTGCCTTCAATAGCCAAAAAAAGGTCACAAGCTTGAGCTTCAAAACCCTCCCAGGACAATCCAATAAAACACCCAAAACCTGAAATTTTATCTAACATCCAATCTGACATCCCGACCTGGTCCAAACCTCTAGCCTTCGACGAGAAATCTGCCACCAAAACTTCCAACTTCTTAGCCTTCGCCAAATTGTACTCCTCCTCTGAACAACACGCCAGCGGCACAGGCTCAATAACATCCCCAATCAACCCTGTGATATTACCCTCAGCTAATTCTTCAGCAACGTTCCCCAACCCTGAATAGCAAACCAACCTGGATTCCCCATCTGCACAGTCTGCTGTCCCCTCTTCCCCCGTAAAACCAAAGATGCTATCCCCTCTTGACAGAAAAACAGGAACATTGTCCCCTGCCACCTGAATATCCATTAATTTCCCCGAATAAGAAACTTCTCTGTCCTCAACAGGGAGAAAAGGAGAAGGAAAAATAGGAGGAGAAGAGGAAATATTTAATGAATACATCCCCCTAAACTTCTCCACCCCTTCGGAACTCTCCACGCCATGGAAACTAAGGTGGCTGGGATTCAGCATACCCAAAAAATTACCAGATCCCATCCCCATCTCCTTAAAAGAACGAAAGTCGAGCCGACTCAGAGCACTGAAAACAGGGTCCTTCCCCTCCACATCACGTCCTCTAACCTTTGAACAATCTGGCTCAGAGGGCTCGATCTCCATCACGGCCTTCGACGAGGCTGAAATCGCATCCTCTGACAACTTGAACACCAACCCTTCCGCCGCTGCATCGAAACCAATCGACGGAGATGGACAAAAATCACCGCCATCGCTGCTCTCCCTACATAAACTGGAGAAGATGAGTTTGTATTCATCTTCACCACCCCCGATCCCTATAGAACGAGCCTTATGGGCCACTGATAAGAGCCCGTATCCCTTCACTAGATCCAAACTAGCCGGAGGGGCCACTCCACAAGCCCCGAAGTCCCCTGAAGAAGAGGATAAGCCCATGACGGCCTTAGCCCCACTGTCCAATAAAAAAGGGCTCCCCACCGTTTCGAATTGGGTCTGATCCAAACCCCCTTCCAATCCGTCTGAAACGGGCATCAAAACCCTGGCCCATTTATTGGAAAAAGAAAACCCATCTTCTGGCCCTCCTACAACCCCGCCCCCCTCTTCTGGCCCTCCTACAACCCCGCCCCCCTCCTTCTCCCTCCTAACAGAAGAACTCAAATTTAAAAAATCTTCCACCTGGGGCCCACTCCTCGACTCATTCGTACCCCCATTCCACAATGGATTTGCCACCATATCCCCCCTCCTTAACCACCGTACCTGCCCCTATACCCCCCAAACTTTCTCTCCTCTCCACCTCATCATCCCTAACCTCTCCTTCCTTTCCGGATGAACTGAAGCCAAACCAACCTCTCTACTCCTGCTAAGAATCGGTTGATCCTCCCACCACACCGGACATCGGAAACTAACGCCATGATGCTTCAGAAGTACAAAACGCCTTTTAAGTCTCCATTGTGGTTTCTTAACAAGCAATCTGACCCATTGCAGGATGGATCTACTAGCAGTAGCCTCATCAGAGCGAACAAAGCCTCCACAAAGATCGCCAATCGAGCGGAAAACGGAGTCCGACCATAAGTGCAAGGGGACTCCCACCACCCTCACCCAAACCCGATCCTCCGGCGTAACAACCTCCACACAGCCGGACTCCGATTTCCACCAATCAAGAAACAGGAACTGGGAGCCTAAATATATAATATTGGCTTTTTTCTATGATTCAAGTATTTTTCAAGAATATAGACTTTGAAATTTGAATATATAATATTGGCTATTTGTTTTCTATTATAAGAAAGTAACCTGAACTGTTTAAGAAGGCATTGGAGTTTTTGGTGACTCATCTTCAAACACAGATCTTCAATATAAGCCCCAACAAGAGGTGGACCTTGTTCCCCTGCATACTCTCCATCTATATAAATTACTCTATGTCAGAAACAACGATCTCATTAAGTTCAGGTTTCTATGAGCTAAAATTTTATAGCTAGGTCATGTTCCCATGTATTCTCACTGCCTACATATTTTTTTCTTTTGGTGACGTGGAACCCCCGACCCCACTTAGTGGGGACAGGGTAAACCCCGGATACATAACCCCCCACCCACAAGGACCATATATCAGGTAAGCCCGGGGACTCGATACCTCCATTTCCTGAGCTGAAGAGCCTACCAGTTGAGCTAACCCATGTGGGTTATCATAATTCGTAAGAAAAAATGGCTAAGACTTATGGTTTCTGACAACAAATTATGGCACTTCCAAATCTAACATATAGCTTTTTCAAATCAAGAAGCAAGACTAAGAAGTGGCTTTCTCTGATAGTAAAGGCCAAGTCAATCAATACTCTACAAGAGGTAGTTAGAGAGTTTGTGTTTTCTAATTTCTAAATGGCTCATTAGGACACAATTGTAGAAAGAATTCGGAAAAAGAATGAGCAAACAGATTCTATAGCAAAGTTACAAGCAAGCCAGTTTTGATAATATGGATTTGGTCACAAAAGTGTCAGTCAGTTCAACCACTTTAATATGTGAGAGCTTATGAAGTTCAAGTAAAGAAGCACATTTGGTGACAAAACACAACAAAAAGTTTGTAAACTTGATAGACTTGGAAAACCTCTCAGCCAATTTCTGAACCTTGGAAACAAGACCATGAGCTGAATCCTGAGTCAAATAGACATTATGATTCGAGATGTTCTGAAACAGGGTAAACAATTGTTCTGTCCATACCAATTCATTAGATATCAGACTTTTGTGCCGGGGAAGAGACACTAATCGCCTCATCTGTATCTCTTTCTCTCAAAGCAGCTTCCAGCAGAAGGCTGAAACACGAGCTAGGGTGCAAGCATTCTTTTATGATCCTTGTCATGACATCACATATAGGTGTGTTGATCCCTTCCATGTGAAGGATCAACGGAAACAAGATAGCATCCACAGTGGCCTTTTGATGGAGCTTGCAGTAATTAACCATCGCAGCCACCAGAACACAAGAACCTGGTTCCTTAAGAACTATCAGCTTGGGCAGAATGACTGAACAAAGAACTTGGCTAGGCCTTGTAAGGTCTTCTTCTGTACCATCCAAAAGATGAGATACCAGAATAGAGGCAGTCTCATCTCCTTCCCAGGGTTCAATCAGGATCAATCTCAATTTCTGCCAACCACTCATTGAAATCTTTCTCTTTTTCCTGTTCTTCTTCAACCTCTTCATCAACTAACATCATTGATTGAATCCTCATCTGGCTTCTCCTGTGCAAAACTTCGGATTTAACTTCTCAAATTCAAATCATCATGGGAAATAGGTAGCCATGGAAGAATCGAATCAGTGAAACAGGTTAAACTCTTAATCCAACTGGGTAAAGCCTCAAACTCTTCTTCCACTGTTTTTAATCGAACCCAGATCAGAAATTGAGTCAGAGACTACATTGAGCAGCCTTCTTTACCCAAAAATCAAGTTCTTGATTATCTTTCAGAATATCAGTGGCAAGGGAATCCAAGTCCCAGACCCAAAATCTCCAACTCTCTACAGTTAGAAAAGACAGAATTCGGGACTGAACAGTATTAGGGAGAGTCTAGTCCACATAACTCTGTTGAACAACAACGAGACCCAGTCCTTAAATCCAATAAATTTGACAAAGAGAATGAGAAAGACATGAACAAATGGAACAAACAGAGAGAGAAACAAAGGATTGTCGGTACTTCCATCTTTTTGAATAGTGAAATGTATATAAACATTCATATCACAATTTTTTTTATCAGTAAAGTGTGTATAAACATTTACATATCACAATTTTTTTTATCATTAAAGTATTTATAAACATTCATACATCACAATCTTTTTTTATCAATAAAGTGTATAAACATTCACACATCACAAAACTTTTTTTTTTATGAGTGCGTATAAACACTCGCACAACACCAAAAAAAAATCAGTAAAATCTGTATAAACATTCATACATCACAATTTCTTTTATCAGTAAAGTGTGTATATTCACACATCAAAAAACTTTTTTTTATCAATAAAATGTGTATAAACATTCACATAAATTTTTTTTTTCCAGTAAAGTATGTATAAACATTCACACATCACAAAAAAAAATTTATCAATAAAGTATGTATAAACATTCATACATCACAATTTCTTTTCATCAGTAAAGTGTATAAATATTCACACATCACAAAACCTTTTTTTTATTAGTAAGGTGTGTAACCAAATCACAAATCTCAAAATGTTTGTTTTGATCAATAAAGTGTTTATAAAGATTCATACATCACAATGTTTTTTTTTATCCGTAAAGTATGTATAAACATTCATATATCACACTTTTTTATCAGTTAAGTGTACACAGCACAATTCTTTTTTATCAGTAAAGATTGTATAAACATTCAAACATCACAATTTGTTTATCAGTAAAGAGTGTATAAACATTTACACATCACAATTTTTTTATCAGTAAAGTGTGTATAAACATTTACATTATAATTTTCTTTTGATCAGTAAGTGTATAAACATTCAAACATCACAATTGTTTTTATCAGGAAAGTGTGCATAAACATTCACACATAATAATTTTTTTTACCCGTAGAGTGTATAAAATATTCATACATCTCAATTTTTTTATTAGTAAAGTGCGAATAAACATACACATAAAAAAAACATTTGTTATGAGTAAATTGTGCATAAACATTCACACATCACAATTTTTTTATCAATAAAGTGTGCATAAGCATTAATACATCATAATTTTTTATCTGTACAGTGTAAATAAACATTCGCACATCACACAACATTTTTCTTATCAGTAAAGTGTACAAACATTCACACATGACATTTTTTTTTTTTTGAGCAATTAAGTTTGTATAAACATTCATACATCACAATTTTTTTTAATAGTGAAGTGTGTAAAACATTCACACACCACAAAAAATAAATTGATCAACAAAGTTTTTATAAGCATTGATATATCACAATTCTTTTTTGATCAATAAAGTATGTATAAACATCCACACATCAGGATTCGTTTTATTAGTAAAGTGTATATAAACATTCACACATAACAAATTTGTTTTTTGATCAGTAAAGTGTGTATTAACACTCATACATCATAATTTTTTTTTATCAGGACAATGTGTATAAACATTCACACATCACAAAACATTTTTCTTATCAGTAAAGTGTACAAACATTCACACATTACAAAAACAAATTTGAGCAGTAAAGTTTGTATCAAGTAAAGTTTGTATCAACATTCATACATCACCAATTTTTTTATCGGTAAACTGTGTATAAAACATTCACACATCACAAAAAAAAAAAAAAAAATGATCAGTCAAGTGTACAAACATTCGTACATCATAATTTTTTTTAATAGTAAAGTATGTATAAACATTCGTACATCACAATGTTTTTATCAGTAAAGTGTATAAATATTTACACATCACAAATTTGTTTTTTGGTTAGTAAAGTGTGTATAAACATTCAACCATCACAATTTTTGTGACCAGTAAAGTGTTTATAAACATTCACACATCAAAATATTTTTATTACTAAAGTGTGAAAAAACATTCACAAATCACAAATTTTCTTTTATCAGTAAAATGTGTTTATATTCACACACCACAATTTTTTTTCCAGCAAAGTGTGTATAACCATTCATATATCATAATTGTTTTTCAATTAATAAAGTGTGTATAGACATTCATACATTATAATTTGTTTTTCATCAATAGTGTATAAACATTTACAAATCACAAAAACTTTTTTTCATCAGCAAAATGTGTATAAACATTCGCATATCACAAAAACATTCATCAGTATAGTGTGTTAAACATTCACACATTACAATTTTTTTACTAATAAAGTGTGTATAAGCATTCACATATCACAATTTTTTTTTATCAGTAAAGTGTATAAATATTCACATCACAATATTTTTTATTAGTAAAGTGTGTATAACATTCACACATTACAAAATTTTTTTATCAGTAAAGTGTATAAATATTCACACATCATAACTTGTTTATTTGATCAGTAAAGTGTGTATAAACATTCACACATCACAATTTTTTTGATCAGTAACGTGTGTATAAACCTTCAAACATCACAATTTTTTTTATCAGTAACGTGTGTACAAATATTCCGACCTCACAAATTATTTTTTATCAGTAATGTGTAAAGAAACATTCACATCACAACGTTTTTTTCATCAGTAAAATGAATAACATTCACACAGTACAATTTTTTTGATGAATAAAGTGTGTATAAACATTCATACATCACATTTTTTTTTATTGATTAGTAAAATGTGTAACCATTCACACATCACAAAAAAAAATTTTATCAGTAAAGTGTATAAACATTTACAATCACAAATTGCTTTTTATCAGTAAAGGGCTTATAAACATTCATATATCACAATTTCTTTTATCAGTAAAGTGTGTATAAACATTCACACATCACAAAAAAAAAATTATTAGTAAAGTGTTTATAAACATTCATACATTACCATTTTTTTACTAGTAAAGTGTATAAAACATTCGAACATCAAAAAATATTTTTTTTATCAATAAAGTATGCATAAACTTCATACATCATAATTGTTTTTATCAGTAAAGTGTGTATAAACATTCAACATGACAAACAAAAATTTATCTGTAAAGTGTGTATAAACATTCATACATCACAATTTTTTTTATCAGTTTAGTGTGTATAAACATTCACACATCACAAAACTTTTTTTTATCAGTAAAGTATATATAAACATTCACACATCACAATTTTGTCATACAAACATTCAGAGCTCACAATTTTTTTTTATAAGTAACACGTATAGAAACATTCACACATCACAATGTTTTTTTCATCTGTAAACATTCACTTTACAATTTTTTTGATCAATAAATTGTATATAAACATTAATACATCACAATTTTTTTGATCAGTGAAGTAAGTATAAACATTCACGTATCATAATTTGTTTTTAAATTATTCTTTTTTTTTCATTGAACAGAAAAAGAATGAAAAGAGTTATTCATTTTTTGATCTATCATTGGATAGAAGGGAAAGAAAAGGAAAGGGCCATTAATTTTTTATCAGTAAAGTGTGTACAAACATTCACACATCACAACTTTTTTTTTATCAGTAAAGTGTGTATAAACATTCAAACATCACAATTTTGTTTTTTGCTTATTAAAGCATGTATAAACATTTACACATCGCAATTTGTTTTATCAGTAATGTATAAAAAAATTTAAACATTATAAATTTTTTTTTATCAATAGTGTATAAACATTCAAACATTACATTTTTTTTTTTTTTTGATAAGTAAAGTGTATATAAATATTTACACACCACAAATTTTATTTTTTTTAAATTAGTAGAGTATTTATAAACATTCATACATAAGGAACTTTATTATAAAGACACAACTTCTTAATAAATAAGAAACTAAAGTCTACTGAGATAGACTGAAACTTTATTATAATACAAATGGAGATTCCAAAACATGAATAAACAAGAGGGTCAAGCAATCTTGATTATGATTCACACGTCCCAATCTATCATATAAATAATACTATAGTCTTTTACTTAGTTTAGGATTAGTTAATTAAGTTAGATTGATTTACAGTCCTTAGATTAAGTTTAGTTAATTTACAACCTTTAGATGAGAGGTATTCTAATTCCAGTTTGAGTTAATGATTAGTCTTATCTTGTCTTATCCTAATTGGATTAGGTTCTGTCTTTTAATCTTAGCCATTGATTAGTCTAAATAATCCTAACCATTGGTTTTAAGTCTTTTAACCATATTAGGAATATTAGAGGTGGTTATATCTTTAGTCTAAAGTCCTAGTTGTATTACAACTTGCCTTTAATTATTTATTATTTAATTAGAACGAAAATTAGTTATTTAATTAAGTTAATTGGGCTTAAGTTTAGTTGGGCTTTAATCCTATTGGGTTTTACTTAAGTCCAACTAATTAATTATTAGAACTAGATCCTGTTTGGATAGTTTTAGTTTAATCCATTAAACTAGTTTTCTATTTAAGCTTAAATGTCCTTTGTTTATAACCTATAGTTTTGATTTATTAATTACTTTAGGTTATAATATTTATTAGCTATTAAATTATGATTTAGATGTCCCTAAAATATCTTATTCACACATTATAACTTAAAGGGTTATGATTGTGTGTGAAGCACTTTAGTTTCCCATTGTGCAACCCACCAATCACAAACAGTCAAAGTCAAACATGTAAACTAACTTCTAAAATTTTAAATTACCCCTATATTTTAATTAACTACAAATAAATCCCTATAAAAGTTTAGGTTATTACACATGCATATCTTTCACTTTGGAAAAATTAGGAGGCCAATTGAGGCCTTACTTTTTTTATAGGCAGCCATCTGACTTGGCAACCTGTGCAGTCCCATTTCAGTGCCATGACTTTTAACAAACCAACAAGAACAACAATAAGAAGATATATTATTCCATCTTCTTGAGCTCGGTAACGTGAATGTTATTTTGCCTTCCTAACCCATCGAAACCATAGAATTTAACCAACTCTATCTAGGTCTTTTTATCTCTTTCTCTTGCCTTCTTAGGTCCTCCAATATGCACCTTCTTGCAATTTCCCACAGTTGCCTCCTTAAGTCTTTGCTTTACATGCCCAAACCATCTTAACCTGTTTTCCTTTTATCTTATCTCCTATTTGCCTGCTTAAGTCTTCACCTAACATTTTGTTCCATACATCATAATAGTCCTAATAACTATCCTATAGAATTTGTCTCTAAATTGAGTGGAGCACAACAAATAACACACTAGAAACACCTCTACAGTTAAGCTATCTAGCTCTAATTTTTTAATAACAATCCTATAGATAGTAGATCCAAGATTATGAAAGTGATTGCTTTTAGAAATCACAACTTTTTCTTTAATCAATAAAGTGTGTATATAAACATTCACATATCACAAATTATTTTTGATCAATAAAGTGTATATAAACACAAACATCACCAATTGTTTTTAGATCAGTAAAGTGTGTATAAACATTCACACGTTACATTTATTTCTGATTAGTAAAGTGTGTATAAGCATTCACACATCACACAACTTTGTTTTGATCAGTAACTTGTGTATAAACATTCATACATCATATTTTTTTCAGTAATGTTTGTATAAACATTCACACATCACAATTTTTTTTAATCAGTATAGTGTGTATAAACATTCACACATCCACAATTCGTTTTTTTTATCAGTAAAGTGTGTATAAATATTCACACATCACACAATTCGTTTTTTTGATCAGTAAAGTGTGTATAAACATTCACACATCACAAAAAAAAATTTATCAGTAAACTGTATATAAACATTCACACATCACAATTTCTTTTTGATTAGTAAAGTGCATATAAACATTCACACATCACAATTTGTTTTTATTAGTAACGTGTGCATAACCATTTACACATCACAATTTTTATTTTTTAATCAGTAACGTGTGTATAAACATTCAAACATCAAAAAAAAAAAAATTATCAATAATGTGTATATAAACATGCACACATCACAAAAGTTTTTTTGAAATACACACATCACAAAATTTTGATCAATAAAGTGTGTATAAACATTCACACATTACAAATATTTTTATTCCAGTAAATGGTGTATAAACATTCACACATCACAGATTGTTTTTTATCAGTAACCTGTGTATAAACATTCACACATTACAATTTTTCTTTTTATTAGTAACGTGTGTATAAGACATTCACACGTCACAAAACTTTTTTTATCTGCAAAGTGTGTATCAATATTCACATCACAAATTTTTTTATAAGTGTGTATAAACATGCATACATCACAAAAAAAAAAAAAACAATTCCATCAATAAAGTTTGTATAAACATTCACACATCATAAAACTTTTTTTTATCAATAAAGTGTGTATAAACATTCATACATCACAATTTGGTTTTTGATCAATAAAGTATGTATAAACATTCATATACCACACAATTGTCTTTTGATTAGTAAAGTGTGTATAAACAATCATACATCACAAATATTTTTTTATCAGTAAAGTGTGTATTCACACATAACAAAACTTGTTTTTGATCAGTATAGTGTGTATAAACATTCACACATCAAAAAAAAAATTTGACAATCACATATCACAAAATTTTGATCAGTAAAATGTGTATAAACATTCACACATCACAAATCTTTTTTTTATCAGTACAGTGTGTATAAACACACATCAGAAAATGTTTTTTAAACAGTAAAGTGTATAAACATTCAAACGTCACAATTTATTTTTTCATCAGTAAAGTGTGTATAAACATTCACACATTACAATTTTTTTTATTAGTAGAGTGTGTATAAACATTCACACATCACAATATTTTGATCAATAGAGTGTGTATAAACATTCACACAACACAATTTGTTTTTTATCAGTAGAGTGTATAAACATTCACACAATTGTCTCCTTGCACCCTCTTGTTTTTTATCAGCTCGGCAACGTGGATTTTAATCTGCCATCCTAACCTGTAGAAACCATAGAATCTAACCGACTCTATCCAGGTCTTTTTATCTCTTTCACTCGCCTTCTTAGGTAAACCCATATGTACCCTCTTGCACTTTCCCACAGTTGTCTCCTTGAGTCTTTGCTTTACATGCCTAAACCATCTTAACCCATTTTCCTTTTATCTTATCTCCTATTTGCCTACTTAAGTCTTTGCCTAACAATCTGTTCCATACATCATAATAGTCCTAATAATTATCTTATAGAATTTGTCTCTAATTTGAGTGGAACACAACAAATAACACTCTGGAAGCACCTCTCCAATTAAGCTATCTAGCTTTAATTTTTTAAATAACAATATTATAGATAATTGATCCAAGATTATGAAAGTGATTGCTTTTAAGAATCTCCTCGTCCTCCCACTTCTTTCATTGCTTCATATATCCTACTATTTACGCTGAAGTTACTTCCATAACTCGGTCTTGACTTATTTTATAACTTTTAATTCGTCCATTTTCTAGTTATTATTATTATTATTATTATTATTATTATTATTATTGTTTTTTTCTATTACTCCCCATAGTATAATCCAACAAAAAAGCAGTCTTGAATTATTTTATAATTTTTAATTCCTCCATATTCTAGATTTTTTTTTATTATTATTATATTTATTTCCTCCAGAATAATCAACCAAAAAAACCACGTAACCTAAAAATAACATATACCAAAGCACTCTTCTTGCATGAGCTGTAAAACCAGATTGATCGGAAGTTCAATAAAAGTACCATGTCATGTCAGGGATTTTTTGCCACTTGGTGCATCCCTTTGGGCTGATATTGACACCATGAAGAGATACCAAGTGGTGAAATGATGGGGCTTTCTTTAGGCTGCAATCAACTACTATGCCTTGAAGGCACCCATCCAGAATATGCCGGCATGTCCAAAGAACTAGCAGTCTAAATGTTTTCAAGATTGATTCCTTCATATTTATAATGCAAATATTAAGGCTGTGCCTGGTCGACTCTGGCCTAGACATCTGAAAAAGTGAAAGGGACTTCTTTCACTTTTTTAAAACGAAAATGTTTTAATGAAAACAAGGTGGTTTTTCACCTCAAAGTCCTTAGGTTCCTTCAGTTCACATTTTTAAAGAACCCTAAATAATTGAATCCATTCCTTTTAGATTTTTTTTTTTTGGTAATGAATCCATTCCTTTTAGATGATTGTACCATAAGTATAAAAATAAAAAAAATAAAAAAAACACGTACAAGCAGAAAAGGCAGCAAACATCTATAATGATTGAATGAACCAAATGAAGACATGCATTTTATAGATCGGGAATAGCACTACCAATTCAATTTCTAACAAAAATAAATAAATAAAAAAAACACATAAAAATGATCAATTTGAATTGCATTATAATGTGGAAACTATTTTACACAAAATTGGTGAGAGGAAAGGGTACCTGGATGACCTGAATTCATGGTCAAGCTACAAATTAAGAGATTCTTGGCATACAGATAACCATTTACATCCAATTCACAGGCTCAGTTTCCTTTGTTGCAGTGAACACAGACAAGGAAAGCAGTTTCTTCATTTGGCATCAACCAGTTCCAACTTCAATGAGTTTACAAACCTCTCAGAGGATCTCTGTTCAGTTGTAAACCATGTTTCATGTCCAGATTCACTAAAACTCACTCCATAAACTACCTAGACTTTCTATTACTAAAGTAAACATTATTGATAGATGTTCTTGTGGTTCATCTCCCTTAACTTTCAATAAAATATAGATACAATGTTATCAGACAGTTAAAAAATCCAATCACCCATCTGGTGATGATTCAGGAAGCTCGATCTCACGTCCACTCAAGTCCTGAACTGTCAGTTCTGTCTTGTATTTTGTAATGTGTTCAGAAACAATGAGGCTGACAAAAACAAAGGATATCCAGTTGTTTTAAGTTTCAACCACATATGAACTCATCAAGCTTTTTCAATCACTAACCTCAACCATCAAAGAAGTTCCCCATTCAATAAGCAGTATGAATGGAAAAACATGTGCAATGTATAATCTGCAAACAGGATTCTGAAATATTATTCAGTGAATTGTAATCCCTCTGTAAATGTAAATTTTCATGATTTATGTTCTACATTCTTCTGTTTCTTTTGTTTTATATGTGTCTGTATATACCGACTGATGAATAATGCATATATGTAGCACAACAATGGTGGAGTAGATTAATCAACCGATTCAGCTTGCAGAAAAGCTTTCAGAACTCATGAGTGAGAATCTAGGTTCAGAGGACTACTTAAAGAAGGCATTCTCAGGAGTTAAAAGGTCCATGTATGGTGACAAAGGTTGCAATTGCAAAGTATCCTAAGCGTCTGCAACCTGAACTTCTCAAGGGACTGTGGGAGCACACAAGTGAAGGGAGGGATCATTCTCTTGCTCCAAGATGACCAAGGATTTTGCCAAGGGGGGCTGGCGAAATTTCGCCAAATATCAATGAAATGGGGAAATATCGCTCACATATTTCGCATCGCCAGACTAGAAAATGGCGATATCTCGCAATTTAAAACCTTGGTAGAGGCCAAGTCATTCAATACTCCACAAGAGGTATGAGGTACTTTGAAGCGAAAACCCTGCCAGTTAGAGAGTTTGTTCTTTCTAATTTTTAAATGGCTCATTAGAACACAATTGTAAAAAGTTCGGAAAAAATAATTAGCAAACAGATTCTATAGCAAAGTTACAAGCCAGCCAGTTTTGATAATATGGATTTGGTCACAAAGGTATCAGTCAGTTCAACCGCTTTAATAAGTGAAACCTTATGAAGCTCAAGTAAAGAAGCACATTTGGTGACAAAACACAACAAAAAGTTTGCAAACTTGAGAGATTTGGAAAACCTCTCAGCCAATTTCTGAACCTTGGAAACAAGACCATCAACTGAATCCTGAGTCAAATAGACATTATGATTCAAGATGTTCTGAAACAGGGTAAACAATGGTTCTGTCCATACCAATTTGTCGGATATCAGACTTTTGTGGCAAGGAAGAGACACCAATCGTCCCGTCTCTTGCTCTCCGCAAAGCAGCTTCCAGCAGAAGGCTGAAACATGAGCTGGGTGCAAGCATTCTTTTATGATCCTTGTGATGACATCACATATAGGAGTGTTGATTCCTTCCATGCGAAGGATCAACGGAAACAAGAGAGCGTCCACAGCGGCCTTCTGATGAAGCTTGCAGTAATTAACCGTCGCAGTCACGAGAACACGAGAAGCCGATTCCTTCAGAACTAACAGCTTGGGAAGGATGACTGAACAAAGAACCTGGCTAGGCCATGTAAGGTCTTCTTCTCTCCCACCCAAAAGATGAGAAACCAGAATAGAGGCAGTCTCATCATCTCCTTCCCAGGGTTCAATCAGACCCAGAACTGCAAAAGCGTTTCCACCCCGTCCTCGATCAAAACAGAGTTGGTGAATTTCATTTGCAAGACTAATGGTCTTGAATGCAGACTCAAAGACTAAAATTTGGGATTTCAAACAAGCTGCTCTCTTTTGAATATCAGGATCAAGGGGGACATTGTTCGAACCTGTAATCTCAATTTCTGCAACCCCTTCATTCAAATATTTCTCTTTTTCCTGTTCTACTTCAACCTCGTCATCAACTAACATCATTGAATCTTCTTCATCTTGCTTCTCCTGTCCAAAACTAGTTGTTGAAGTTCTCAAATTCAGTTCATCATAAGAAATAGGTAGCCATGGAAGAATCGAATCAGTGGTACCGGTTACACTCTTAAGCCAACTGGGTAAAGCCTCAAACTCTTCTTCTATAATGTTTTTAATCAAACCCGGATCAGAACTTGAGTCAGCGACTAC
Organism: Pachysandra terminalis; assembly: GCA_031762675.1. Lineage (NCBI taxonomy): Eukaryota > Viridiplantae > Streptophyta > Magnoliopsida > Buxales > Buxaceae > Pachysandra > Pachysandra terminalis. The sequence continues at coordinate 2,662,396 of JAUPMG010000010.1, forward strand.
ATCAAGCAGGTTGTGAGCAGCCTTCTTTACCCAAAAATCAAGTTCTTGATTATCTTTCAGAATATTAGTGACAAGGGAAGCCAAGTCCCGGGCACAAAATCTCCGACTCTCTACAGTTATAAAAGAGAGAATTCGGGACTGAACTGCATTAGGGAGAGTCTGTATCCACATAACTCTGTTGAACAAAACGAGACCCAGTCCTTAAAATCCATTAAATTTGACAAAGAGAATGAGAAAGACATGAACAAACGAAACAAACAGAAAAAGAGAAACAAAGGATTGCTGGTGCTTACGTCTTCTTGTGAGAGGGCGAGATATGTGTAGTAGTAGAAGAAGGGTCAACTACAATGGCTTCCGAGGGCTTTACAAGCAACGAAAGAAACGAGCTCGTGGTGATGGTGGTGGGGGTGGTGATCGCCGCCGAAGCATCGAACGACTGTCGGAGCCAGAGAGACGCCTCTCCTTCCGGTGACGGCGAATTCAGGAATATATCGAACAGCGGAACCCAAGCCTCCATTTTTTTTTTCTCCCTCTCTCTCTCTCTCTCTTTCTCTCTGTGAAGCACCTATGTGTCCATTTAGCCACGTGGCAAATACTTGGACGAAGTAGCGTCTGTCCATTTAGCCACCTGGCAAATCCTTGGCCGAAGTATTCTGCCATGCACGTGCTCACATCCCACGTGTACCTTGGGAGAAGATACCATACTCTAAGAAGCATAGTAATTAACCAGCCACCAATCCATGAAGTTAGGTGCACCGCACACAATTATCATAACCGTTCATCAAGTACTAACTGCTTTTTTTCTTGATCAAACGCCTAGTAGCTTCCAATCAAATCAATTTTGGGAAAAATTGATGGTCCCAGTCATCTTCCCAATGCTTCCTGCACTAAAATTAAAAAAAAAAAATAAGAAAGAAAGAAAGATTCCTTTGAAAATCCGAACCAGAAATCTTCTTTTTCAAGCTCTCTCTCCCTTTCTCTACCCTACCATGGCGGTGAGCAACAACATCACAGCAATCCTTAACTTCCTAGCTCTTCTCTGTTCAATTCCCATCATCGGCGCCGGAATTTGGCTGGCATCGAAGCCGGACAACGAATGCATCCACTTCTTCCGGTGGCCGGTTGTAGTTCTCGGCGTGCTCATCCTTCTCGTATCTCTTGCCGGATTCGTCGGCGCTTACTGGTACCGACAAGGTCTCCTTGCTTTCTACCTTTTCTGCATGGCCATACTTATCGTTATCCTCCTTGGTCTCCTCATCTTCGCCTTCGTCGTCACGAGACCGGACGGCAGTTACGACGTCACCGGACGAGAGTATAAGGAGTACCGACTCGACGGATTCTCGCCGTGGCTAAGGAATCACGTGACGAATTCCGGGAATTGGGGAAAGATCAGAACTTGCCTTGCGGAGTCTAATGTGTGTTCTAAGCTTAGCCAGGACTACGTCACTCCTGATCAGTTTTTCTCGGCTCAGATCTCTCCCCTTCAGGCAAGCTCTCTGTTCTGTTCAATCTCTTTCTCTTTCTTTTTTCACTGCTCAATCCAAAATCTACGGTCTCTGTATAACTTGCAATACAAAAAAACCCTGTATTTGATTTGATCATACGATTTCAAGTACAAACCAACGGTGTGGATTGATGGGTAAGTGGGTCCATGGATGAGTTGGCTGTATGGGTAGGTGGGGAGCATCTTCAATTCTGCATCATCATCCTCTTGCCCATTCTTCTATTGGTGTCTCCTTGACCACTAGAGAAAGAAGCTATAATGCAATCAAAAGATTCAAAACTGAAATAATTGAAATCTAAATCAAAACAATATATATATATATATATATCCTTCGGTATCAACTTTGGCATGATTTCTGTGTTGCCATTAGTTAAGTGGGGTTTTTGTTTTTATTTCAATTATGCAGTCAGGATGTTGTAAGCCACCTACAGTTTGTGGATACGGGTATGTGAACCCGATATTGTGGATAAATCCGGCTAACCCGACAGCTGATCTGGATTGCTCCTTATGGAATAATGATCCTTCACAAATGTGCTATGGATGCAATGCCTGTAAGGCAGGGCTGCTAGGGAACCTAAGAAAGGAATGGAGGAAAGCAAATGTGATTCTGATTGTTGCAGTGGTGGCATTGATATGTTTTTACATCATCTGTTGCAGCGCGTACAAGAACGCGCAGACTGAGGATCTCTTCCGACGATACAAACAGGGTTGGGTTTAATCTTTACTTTCTTGATTATTGGTTTGGGATTAGATTTGACTCTCTTATTATGCGAAGTTTCTTTCATCAATAATGTACATATTCATCTGTACTATTCTATATATCGAGAAAGTTTTAGGCTAGTGAACAAGTTGGGAAATGATCTTTCAAAATGCTCAACTGAAATTGTTATTCAACAACTGGAAAACAATGAGAATAGAATCCCTATGCCAGTTCCCAGTTCCCTTCAACAGGAATAGGATTCCTCTGTTTCAGCGTTCATCGTTGCTGCTTGGTTTGCTTTTTTCTCTGCTTTCTCTAGAGCTGTAGTACTCGTTATTATATTAACAGAGACAGAGGAAACTTCTCATAGTGGTACTCAACAGCTATATTTTAATAAAAAACTGTGTATTGGGTATAAAAATTACAGCACATATAAAGATAGGGGGCACCGACGTTACCGACGGTAGTATACGAGCGATTTCCGAGGTTTTGAACTCCTTGATATGTGACAATCTATATCATTTTTTTTATGAATGATTCAAGAAAATGAAAACATTAGCTATATATTCTAATATTTCAAGTGTATAGTATGTTTATGTCTCAAACTATAGTGTTTAAACTCGGTTTCAGATCGGGTATCGTCCTGCTCCGAACAACAAATTTATTTATTTTTTGTTGGATTGTTTGGGATCGAGTTGGATCAAACGATCCAACTCACAAATACCGATACAACTCATTCGGATTGCCCGAGTTGTATCGGTATCGGACCGAGTCGAAGCATTTAGGAGTCTTTAGGGATCGGCTTCGACTCGGGGATCGTCCCCGTCAGATCCAAACTGGGATCGAACGATCCTTTACACTATGTCTCAAACTCCAACCTGTATATAGCATATTTACACTCGTTGACTATCTTATTAGGATTACATCACAAAACTTATCAACATACCCACAGTTACTATAAGTCAAGGTTCAACGAAACCAAATGTAGGGGGAATCAATGAATTCCCCCCATTTTGGCGAAATATAGCAAAATATTTTCTCAATATTTCTCCAACCTGGCAAAATATTTTGCAAAGGTCAGCGAAACATCGCCTAAATTTTGCCAGAAAAAATCTGACAAAATGTTTGGCGATATCGAAATTTAAAACCTTGCTAAAAGCGAACGACTTGTATATACTAGTCTATGTAGCCAAAGATGACAAACTTCCCATCCTTCCCCACTTTCACACTGGAACATTGGTAGTTCCCCATGCTTTGTTGGTCAAGATTTTAAATTCAGTTCTGTTGCTATTCCATAATCAGATCTTACAAAATGGGGAACCACCAGTTGGTTAGGGAATGCTGTAAAACCAAATCTGTATTAGCCAAGTTTTGTAACTACAAAAACCAAGAAATAATAAGACAATACTCAAAATATGGGGAGCTCAATAAAAGAAAAAAGTGAAGAACTAGTTCGATATTCTAAATGAACAGCATGCTTCAGAAATTACTTACTAGCAAGTGTGCTGTTGCATTTATGCAATAAAGTTGACAAATAAATGCAGCTATAGTTAATGCTTAAGAAAATGTTTAAGATGCCTTCACCATTTCAGGGAATTTGTGCTTTAACTAGTGACCAAATTTCAGTATATACATTGAACTACATAGCAAAGAAGAATGCAGAGCTCATTATACAATAAAATAACATTTTCCCTTGCAATGACTTGTCAATTAAAAGAATCAAATGCTCAAACCCAATAACCCTCTCTACCTTTTAATGCATGTTTAGGCAGAAGATAGCTTTCTAGAATACACAATATACATTGGATCTGATCGTCCGGGGTTGGGAGAAATATCCACAGCCTGCAAGTGAAAATGCAAATGCAATAATCACATACAAATTCATGAAATGATTTATCCTCAACTGGGGTTCTAATGTTCTTAAAAAATGTAAAATTACCTTGTATGCAACCAAAATCATCTAGTTAAATCTAATTTCCAATTGAGAGACTAAATTTCATTTGAGACATAAAACGGCTGAGACTTAAGCTATATCATGCCTTTTCTTTTATGACATTGAGATAAGAAATTTTGCACCTATGCCAGACAGCTATGCTATTACTTACAAAAGGGCAAAAAAAAACAAAAACGTATCTCAGATGTTAATTACCTGAGGAGGTTCAAAGCCTCCAGCATAATGGAAATAGGACCCAACAATGAAAGCATGATCATCATCACCAGTTGATGTCCATATTGAAATTGCCTTTGTCCAAAAGCAACGGTTGGAGAAGCTGATATACCAGAATCCAGGAAGTTGGCATAAATTTATCACAGAGAGGACAATCATAAGAAACTATCTTGAATCATCCCCATATATTTTAACTACACAATGTAAGTCAAAGCAATCGATATCTATCATATTGTAGAAATCAACATTCACTTACATATAAAGACCAAGGCTGTCCTCAATTGCTAAGCTCATGTTGTATGAGGGAATTCTTCTAAATGATTAGGTATGAGGTGAAAGGTTTTCTGGTCTATCTCACCAAGTTAGTTAATTGGTGAGCAGGAGTTTTCCTGCTCCATGGGGACATGATGTAGCTAATCCAGACCATTGACCTGATAGAGAACCCTCTGGATAGACCATGTGGACAACACTTCAACCCCAATAAGCCCCTTTAATACATGTACGGTAAACTTTGTCACGTGTAATATTAGCTGCCAAACTTTTTAGAATATTTTAAGTTGTTCAGGAAAGAAAGAAAAAAAGGGACGTTAGATTTAGGATAAGCCTTTTAGCTATCTAGCATATATATTGGGGGCTGAAACCTATGTTACATGGACTCGAGTGCGGGTTTGTGCCTAGGTGTCAGCCTCGTCTCATCTCCAAATCGTAGGATATGGAGACTCAGCCCATGTACTATATATATATTGAACTTATTTTATCTATACTAAGCAGTACCGAAATACTATACCACATATACACAATATTAACTTGTAAAATTGGTGACGATGCATATTGTATAGAACGAAGATAAAGGGGGCATATGTTTAAACTAGATGAAAAATCTGTTAAAGAAAAACTGGACATGGCTGTGAAGGATCCAACATGGATCCCATACCCATACCCATACCCATGTCATGTTGTGTCAACATGGATACTTAAAGTGGGGTCAAGTGCAGTATATAGTGGACAAATGGATTTCGCCAAATAAGCTGCCACATGTGAAATCCATGTCTCACCAGGTTTCCAACAATGGTATCTGAATAGTAAACAAACCTCTAGGTATAAATAAAAGGGTAAACTCCACTTACACCCCCTCACCTTTCTGAAACGCCACTTACACCCCCTGTGGTTTGCACTATAATGCAAAGACACCCCTTATGTTGACTTTTTATTTAAATATTAACAAAAGATATACAAATTTACCCTTTTAACCCTGTATTATTAAATCCCTACTCTTACAACCAAAACCACCCCACCACCACACTACTACCACCACCCCACCATGTCACCACCACCACCCCCACTACCAATACCACCCCACCACCTTCACCAACACCTCACCACCACCACCACCATCCCACCACCACCACCACCCCCACCACCACCACGCCACCTTCACCACTACCACCACCACTTCCCCCACCACCACCACCCTATCACCCCACCACCGTCACCACCACCACCACCACCCCACTGCCACCACCACCACCACCCAATGTGCATCCCTCGCACACTTAGGTGGTGGTGGTAGTGTCGGGGTGGTGGTGGAGGATATAAATGACTTTAAAAAAAAAGGGTATAAATGTATTTTATGACTTTAGATAAGGATAAATAGTAAAAAATTTGAATGACAACAGCACTTTTATTAATATTTAAATAAAAAGTCAATAGAAGGGGTGCCCTTGCATTACTGTATAAACCTCAAGGGGTGTAAGTGACGTTTCAGAAAGGTGAGGGGGTGTTTCTGCTTCTGTCAGAAAGGTGAGGGGGTGTAAGTGGAGATCAAGGAATCGATACTCAAATATATCTAAAGTTGTAGCAGGTGACACAGCTTGTGGTTGGATTGAAGGATTTTAAGTAATAAATAAAGTAATAAAGTGCAGAAAATTATCACCTCATTATAGCTAGACCTCCTGGCTTGAGAACCCGGCACATCTCTTTGAAAACATCAATTGGTTTTGTTAAATAATCAACACTAACCTGCAAATATAAATATTTCATAAAGAATAAAATCCAAAATTTTCTTTTCTTTAAATCACACACACACATATATATGAAGTGAGTATAACAAGAGGATGTTATTAATAACCATAATGGATAATATGCACACACCACATTAGTAATGACATCAAAGGAATTATCTTCGAGTTGAAGCTTGGGGTTCACGTTTAAATCTTGTACAACGTACTCTGTTAGAACCTGCAGACAGGAAATTTAACAACTCCATGAGATTTCTTTATCTTGTCATTATTAAATTATGCATGTATGATGCAGATTACTACTAAAGATATAATGGTATAGAATGTAAAAATGAAGATGTGAAAGATGTAACAAGGATTTTTAGAAACAATAGACTTGCAACGCTCTATATGAGCTAAATCTATGGTGTTATTAAGAGACCCTCCTACATTTCTTGGTTTCAATTTCGCTTGAAGCCTAACAAGTATGGACTGTTTTTCCAAAAATTACCCTCACAAGAGCCTTTAATAGAATAAATTTTTGGGGTAAATCTATAATTTCAAATTAACTTTCAGTTTAAAAATATGAGTAACTCCTCTTTCATATAAGATTTTTTCCATTTTAGCATAAAATATTTTAGTAGTTAATGCTTTTTGATCTATATATCGGTTGTAGTAATATTGGATCCGTTGGAACATTCTCATCGAGTTATTAGTGATATCCACGTCAATTATTTTTGTTTAGTGTTTATTTTAATATTTTAATTAAAAAATGTCTAAGATATATTGTTAATAAATTATAAATAATAAAACATAATCATTCAAGTTAAATTCCACGATCAGTGTATAAACACATGCCGTGAATAGCACGTCATATAATAGTTTCACATAAGAAAAGAATAATACTGAAGTGCCACATGTTATCTTCAGTATTTCTCGCTAGTACACTTGTGCAAATCAGGATATGATAAGCAGCAAAATCAGGGAAAATATAATAAAGAGAATAAGAGTAAAAAACTAATCGATACCAAACACCATTTTGAAACACGCCATGATGTATGATCCTTTCGAACATCTTGACAATAAAGAATGGCATTTTTCATAAATACTTAATCAGTATGAGTTTAAATGCATGTATATGCAATATGAACATACCGGATTTCGCTTCAGCTCTTCCTCATTCATACCAAAGCCTACTATCCTATCTTGCTTGTATCCTGGTGGATAATGGCTCACCTAGATATGGAGCATAAAGTCATTGGGTATATGATAATAACAAAAATTCCACACAGAAATTTTTTAGCATAAAGATCAGAAGCTTACCCAACTACTACACAAATCAAGTAGACTTACTCCTGGAGTGTTACTAGGAGGGAAAACCTTTACATAATACTTGGTAAGGGCATTGATAGCTGGATCATCAATATGTGTCACAAATCGTGGAGCCTCATAGAACGAAGAATCCGGTGACCTAATCAAAATCAACTCTTTCCTTACAAATTCACACAGGGATATTTTATATAGACTTAATGTTTGCAGAAAAGAATTGCAGAAAAACAGAAATTTCTTAATGAATCAGGGCATTTTCATGCTATTTGCATTGACATTACTCATATGTCAAAATGAACTAAAATGAAAAAAAGAAGGCACGCAGAACTGCAACAATTGAAATATAAACACCCTTTAAATTGAAGTTGTAAGTTAACGAAAGCCAAAATAATTGAAGTTCTAAAAGAAGATCCAAATGTTTTAGTTTCCACAATCATTAAATATGTCAGGATCATGCACTGACTTATCGCAGTTGTAATGAATGGAAGAATGCATAAAGCTGCTTCAAAACATCAAAAAGGATCAAATAAATGATTTTGAGGAAAGCAAGACGACATATATTTTATAGAGAAAAGTAAGATCTGGGTTTCAGTGAGTAAGAAGTTGAGAGATTTTACTCATCAAACCGTTGGAAATCCTCCGCCTTGAAAGGAAATTCTTCTGGCCAGTTTACATTCTTCAGTGCCTTCAAGCAGAGCAGAAACACCAAATCAGGCATCATAGTGATGAAACAAATTTCACAACCCAATAAACCTCAAAGCTATAAGAGATTCAGAACACTTTTATGTTCACCAATGGCTTTTAACACTTACAAAAAGTTAATGAAGATCACTGCAAACCTAGGAATTGGGTCAGAAAGTGAAAGATAGCTAACTTGAAAAGAGAAATGTATTTGAGCTTTTGTATGATAATAATCTATCCAACATTCTTTCAAATAAACGTGACTAGTCCTATAAGATTTTTTTTTTCTTTCTTTTTATAACTATTGTGAAGATAATCAACCATCTCACCCTGTACATTCTCCATATGAATTGACAAATTTAAACAATAATAAGTGGAGGCAATTGGTATGCATTTTTTTTTAATTTTTTTTTATATAGTTAAACTAATTAATTCTCAAAATATTATGGAGAATTGAACTAACCAAGTTGAACTCTTAAGTTAAGAAAATATTTTATTTGTTTAGGAAGGAATACTGTCGAAAATCAACATTTCAGTAGACAAATCCATTATCCATCATTAAAACAACCAATGTGAGGAGAATTTGAAACAAAAACACAGGAAGGAGAAAAAGAAAAACATAACAGACAGTAAGCTACTCAATCCCAATAATGGAACTTTGAATTTTTTTCCCTTTTTCTTCTTTTTCTGCATCAAACCATCATCAGTAACCCGAGAAACCCAGAAAGCAAAAAACGATTAGGAAACAACATTAGCCAAATTCAATCACTCCCAATAACGAAAATTTGATTTCTATAAAGAAATTTCAAGTCCACCACCACCAAATCTCACCAATTTAACACCAACCCAACATAAAAGCACAAATTCGAAGAAACCCCAGAAACCTAAATCACATAAAAATTTATTAATCATAAGATTTGAAGGATATAACCGAAAACAAAACAAAAAAACCACCTGTTCAACAGGAGAAACACCCTGTTGTCTTGCAGAAGCCATGAATGATTTCCCTCCAGCTCTATCAGGCATTCTCAAGAACTGAGCTAAGCTCCAGATTCCAATGCCTAATATCAGGCGACGAGGTGTTCTGCTTCCACTGCTCCACTTCTTTAGATTTGTGGGCAAATGAATAACAGAGGCAATCGAAGAAACAGAAGAAGCACCAGAAGAAATACCCGCCAAAACCTGGATCCTCCGTTGCTGCAAAGTGAATCCAACACGAAAAGGAACAGCTATGCCCATCGTATCGTTAATCGTTACCTTTCCCTCCACTAGGATATTACTAATTTATTTTATTTTGTTTTCGAAGGGAGATATCTGGTGCATCGCTTAACAGCTGCAATATTAAAAGATCATGTGGGTCCCAGAATAAGCTGATCCCAAAATCTACCGTTATTTCGAGTTATATTTAGGACGTGTTTGGTATTGCTTCTTCGGGCTTTAAAAATGATTCTCGAATCCAAAAGTGCTTCAAATAAATAAAGGGGTTGGTAAACCCAAGTGAAAGGAGATTCCATAAGTTGATTCATCCAAAAGTTGAATTTTTTGAAGCTATTATTTTCTACTTCTAAAATTATGTTTGCGGGAATCAATTTAGTTAGGGTTATGGGTTTTGGCTATGTGATATAACTTAGAAGTGCTATCAAAAAAAAAAATCTAACTTAGAAGCATTTTTTTCAATTGGTGTTTACAAAACATCTTTTATTCTTATGTAGCTCTTATGAAATGTTTCATAAGAATCAATTTTAAAGCAATCACTTCTCCTGCCAAGAAGCAATGCCAAACATGCCCTTGATAGAAGAAGAAAAGTGTTGTTGAAATCCCCAGAAGCTATTTAACTTGATAGACTGAGATGGATAGAATCCATCCCTGGTAGCTCATGTATTTATTGGTGTACACGCGGTATACGTGGCTATGTGATCTTCGTTCTGGAAGGGTCCTTGTAGGCTACTTGTCACTTCAGCTCTTGTTCCTGGTCCGATATGATAATTATTGGCCCAATGGGCTTTAAGCCAGTGGCTTTTATCCTGGCCTGCACATATGAGCCTGTGGATTGATCTTGGGACAGGCCTGAAACCCACCCAACTCATTTCTTTCTAAAAGGGCTCAAAAGAATTTGAATTAGCTTGGAAGTTTGAACTACCCATAGCACAACTTAGTTTCATATATATATATATATATATATATAATTGTCTACAATATTAGTTTTCTTTTATTTTTTTGATATTGTTATACAAAGTATTCAACTCCCTCAGTTTAAGAGTTATAAAAAAAAAAAAAAAAAAGATTTTGTCAGGGAGATACAAAGAGAATTAATTTTAAAAACATGTTTTTCTTTTTAAATTCTCTATTTTATTTTATAATTACAATTTTAAAAATTCAAATATTTCAAACATAGTACATCATATTTTCATGAAAAGATGAATATTGACAATATTTAAGTTTCTTGCAATTGATGAATGTAAGTTCTTTAGAATTACAAGAATAATTTTTCTAAAGCTAAAACGCTAATAGTCTGTTTGACGCAAGGATTTGGAATTGGTCTACAAAATTCTAAAACTGAGAATTATAATTCACTAAATTAGAAAACCTTAGAATTGTAAATATGTTGTTTGATTGACTTAAAACAAATTGAGCATTGATAAATTGAGTTGTTGAGAAATTTTATCAAAGATGTTGTCTATCGATATTATTAAAAATAGAAACAAAAATAAACGAAACTAATATTATTAAAACATATTGAAGGGTAAAAGAAAAAAAATAAAAATAATATTGTTAAAAATAGAAATAAAACAAAAAAATAATAATAGAAATAAATTTTAAATTAAATAAAATAAAATCAAAATCAAAAATTAAATAAAATAAAAAATATACATAAATGATAATATATTCATTTTTTCCTTATTTTATTTTATTTTGCATTTTTATTATTTTATTATTTTATTATATATTTATTTTATTTTACTTAATTTATTTTATTTTATTTTTCATTTCTATTTTCATTTTTTATTTTTATTTAATAATAATAATAATACAAATAAATTTAAAAGAAAAGAAAATAATATAAAAAGGAAAAAAATATAAATATAAAGAAAAGAAAATTATATACTAATATTTTTATTTTCTTTTATTTTTTCCTTTATTTTCTTTTATTTGTATTTGTATTTGCACTTGTATTTGTATTTTTATTTGTATTTTTATTTTTTATTTTCATTTTACTTTTATTTTCATTTTCATTTTTATTTTTTATTATATTTTTATTTTATTTTATTTTATTTTTTATGTTGTTTTAATTTAATTTTTCTTTTATTTTATTTCTATTTTTGTTTTTATTTTTAATTTCTTTTATTGTTATTTTATGTATTTATTATTTTCTTTTCTTTTGTTTATTTTTATTTTTTTATTTAATTTTATTACATTTTTTACTTTTCTTTTCTTTTCTTTTTCTTTTTATTTTATTTATTTTTCTTTTCTTTTTATTTCTATTTTTTTGCTTTTTTACTTTGTTTATTTTGATTTTCTTTTATTTTTAATTTTCCTTTAATTTTATTTCTATTTATATTTTATTTTCTTCTATAATTAGTTTTTACTGTCTTCTGTTTCTTCTATTTTTATTTGATTTTAAATAATGTTTTAATTATTTAATTATTTATTTTAATTATTTTATTTTTTCTTTATTTTATTTTATTTTATTTTTAGTTTAATTATCTTTATTTTCTTTTAGGACCGATTTGAGAAGGAGAAGAGAGAGTCATGCTCTTGCAATTCTTTGGCTGAGAATTACAAAAAACAAGGGAACATGTGATAATTGATAAAACCCAATTTACCTTATAAACGAATTCCACGGAATTGCGGCTAGAATTCTAAATCCAATTCTTGATACGCCATTAAACAATAAAATTGACATTCTCAATCCCAATTCCAATTCTTAACCCTAATTCCACCCTGAATTCTCTACGTCAAACACAGCCTAAGATTTCCTTAGATTTTTATTGATTTTTTTTAACCTATGACCTATAAAATTTGAATAATTTAATCAGTCTTATTAAATAAATATAATATTAAACTTGAGATTTCTTCATCTAAATTTTCTTTGTCTTATCACATTCTGTTAACAATGACTGAAACTTATTATTATTATTATTATTATTATTATTATTGTTGTTATTATTATTGTTGTTGTTGTTGTTGTTGTTGTTGTTGTTGGATACTGAAAAGGCATTAACCAACTTAAAAAATGATTCAATGATAGATTAAATGAGCCCATGCAAAAGAACAAAACAAAATCAATGACATATCAATGCAGAGAAGTAGGTAAGGTGAGTCAAGAAGAATAGTTGGACAAGAAAATTCCAAATTTGACAAAAGAACAAACCATCCCTAGCTGAATGGAGATGGAGGAAGCAATAAAGCATAAACAAATGAAATCTGCAAGCTTGCACCAACTATATATAATATTCTTTGGAGGTAACTGTGAATAGTATCTCTCTCTCCAATTCCATCCATTGGCAAAAGGCATATGTACTTGTATATTGCTTTGCATGTGAAGAAGCCACTTTCCTTTACCCCAAAAAGAATAAAAAAAAAAAAAAAGCTACTTCTTTGTAAGAAATAGTGGCCAATCTGAATTCTCTCTCTATAAAGGCACAAACTCCACCCCACCACCCTATCCTAATTAGCATGGTCATCAAGACTTATTTTTATTTTTTGGTAAACAAGATGCAATGTCTCATAACTGGTATTGAAGCACAAGATTAAGGGATACTTAGCTCAACTTGCAAGCGCTCCAGTTCAAGAACCGGAAGTTCTAGGTTTGAATAGATATACGATCCTTGTGGGGGGAGTCATGTATCTAAGGTTTATCCTGTCCCACTAAGTGGGGTCAGGGTTCCGTATCAAAAATAAAAAATGTATAGATATGCTTGCACCGACCTAATCTCGTAGGGGCTATTAAATTGGTTTTACACGTGGTGCTTTCTTAAAAGCGTGTATACGCATTTTGGGTATAACCACATACACTGAATCATTCAATAAAGTTGTAAACGGCTGTACAGCCATCTTTCACGTGCCAGCTATCAACAACTACTGCGTACGGTGATTAAACCATTTAGTAAAAATGTGATATTTGAACCGTCATGATATCTGACCGTCCTTATCACCAAAAAGGAAAAAGCTTCTTGGAGAAGCAGCCTTTTTGAATTCCAGCTTGTGAGGGAACGCCACGTGTCCCAAACTTCACAAACACAAGCAATCTTCTCTTTTGAAATATTCAAAAGACAAGGACTTATGTTCCTACG
>JAUPMG010000010.1:2685110-2700968 GCA_031762675.1 Pachysandra terminalis
GAGCTGTGGTGAGACAGGAAGGCACGGCACGGCTTCTGTTGCAGACGATTTCGCCGGATTGCGACATTCGCGTGTTCTACTGCAATTCGTCGTCTTCTTATGAATGTGTTTAGATTTTGGAACCATTTGAAAATATTGATTTGATGATAAAAACAAAGTGAAATTGATGAATGAATGGAAATCTCATTTCCGACTTTCTATCTACCATTCTAATTAGAATTAGAATTAATCTTTAAGGATTATGATCCTCCTCCTTCTTAGTTTGATGAGATCTATGTTTTAATCCATTGAATGGAAATGGAATGTTCATCAAGGATAGCTTGGTAGAGAAAACAGAAGATCTTACATAGTTAAACTTGATCTACAGTAGCTGCTTGTTCCATTGCAATTCATCAACTTCCACTACGTGTAAAAGGTCTTCTTCTTCTTTTGTTTAGAACCATTGATTGATGATGAGGAAAGACGAGATTGAAATTATTGAATGAATGTCAACCTCATATTTTGCCTTCTAATTTGAATTTGTCTTTGAGTTTTGTGCTCTTGATTTGACTCAATTAAAGAATATCGTCTTTCTTCTTAATTTTGGTGTTCTCTTTGCTTTTTTCTTAGAATAAATAGTCTCTTCTATTTGTTTGAAAAATTGAATTGTAAGTCTCAGCTAAGTTTAACCCACACGGATTAGCTCAACTGGCAGGCTCTCAAACTCAGGAACTGGAGGTCCCGGGTTCGAGTTGATAGATGGTCCTTGTGGGTGGGGTCATGTATCCGGGGTTTACCTTGTCCCCACTAATGGGGACCTGTTTAAATGAATCCGACAGTCAAATGAATTAGGTTTGTACTTTGTAGGACTAAACATTTTAGAGTACATGATGGTATAATATTTTCTAAGACAGATGAGGAACAATCTGGTCATATACTATTTGCATTGCTTGTAGTACATAATAAATATCTTGATTTTAGTTGTCCTTTGGGAGAGATTGTTGGGGCTGGGGGTGGGATGGGGTTCAGTAATTGTATCATATATGGTATGTAATTTTTTATTTTTTTTTTGGCAAGACTAAATGGTATGTATAATTTTATTGGAGAAGTAATTTTTTTTTTATTTTTCTTTTCTCAAATATAATGGAAAAGATGTAGAAACAATTATTTATTATTTATTCATGTCTAATGACCAACTAATTATCAATATGAAGATTCATTAATAACAGAGCAACAGGCAACAGCAACAAGTAAAATGCACAGAAACTTCCTTTGCATCTTTCTACGGTGTGGGTACAAAAAAGGATCCCATTGTAACCAAAAGGAGTACAAAATTCAAGAAAAAATACAGTGAACAAATTGCATGGGCAATTCAATAAACTAAAACCTCTGTTCGCATAGTTTAGGAACATCCTCCCCTCCTGATATCACTGTCCGGTATCCGGCGCATGTCTTCGATCCTGCACAATGCCCTCGTAGTTGGAGATAGATCTGTTCTGGACCTTGCAGCTGCGGCTCAACGCTATTTGTCTCCCCCTCCAAACATCCCCATCATGTCTTTAGATCCCATTTGCTTCATCAAGTTTTGTAGGCCACCCATGCCGCCGATTTGCTTCAGCATTTGCGGAGGAAGGACCTTACTCATGTGCTGTGCATTCATATTTCGCGATAGTGCACTCATCTCACCCTTCTTTGGAATCTTGAGCCCCTTCATCTTGCTCCAGATCTTGGCAAGGCGCTTATATTCTTCCAACATCTCCATCACTTCTCTAACATGGCGACCAGAACCTCGAGCTATCCTCATCATCCGAGACTCATTCATAAGCTTTGGGTTCGAACTATCCAATTCTGTAATATTAGCTCTTAGAAGCAAATTAACAAATTCATAAATACAAACAAACCTCTCTTTAAAGGGAAGTAATAGGGTAAAAGGGATGGCAACGAAGCAGGTTCGGGCCAGATTTTGACAAACCCTAACCCGTTCCTAACCTATTGGAGGGGTAGAGGGACGGGTTCGGCTAGGTTGTAAAGGTCTATTAAAAATAAATTTCTTTTCTCAAGTCTTCACTTTTTTAAACATATTTACTTATAAAATATATATTTATGTATAAAAATACATATTTAAAATATAGGTGAATAGCAATGGGGCGGGGCGAGGCGGGTGTTACCCATTTAACCCGCCCCATTGCCATCCCTAGGAAGTAAGGACAGCCACAGGTCAATATATGCATGAAAACCACATGGAATATTTTGAACTTGCCTTCATTTGTCATCGAGTCCATCATGGTCATGTACCGCTTGATCTTCGCTTGACTTTCCTTTTCACGACCTTTCGGCATTAACTCTGAACTAAATCCTGGAAGCATAGAGAATACCTATACAACAACAAGAATAACAATAAAAAACCGATAGAAGGCATTCTTGCAATTGAAAACTGAACAAAGAAACCAAAATGAACTGCTATAAGAGAATAAATTAATTAGGACAAGAAAAGGCAACTAAGTACTTATAATTAAGCAGTTTAGATTATTCCAGTCCAAGGAATTTTTGCAATCCGCCTTCCACAATGAAAAAAAGCTCATGTCCAAGAACTTGGATTATTATTATTATTTTTACTTTTCCTTTTTATTTTAAAAGAATTGGACTTAGGTTAATCACTTATTTGAGAAACAACACTGACGTCTGAGACTTGGTAACTAAAAATTCAAACACATATTAACTTGATAGCGTGAAAAAAAAAAAAAAAAAATCAGCAAGACATCTGGGAGATACAACAAAATCATAAAAAAATGATAATGAAGTTGGTATTCTTCTTCTCTAAACATTTTTTTTTTGTAAACATATAATAGAATACGGATAAACGACAACGCGTGCAAAAAACAAAGCGATCCCTATACAATTCAGTTGGGCATTTCCTAATGGAACATGTAAGAACATACGTATAATTGCATCACATAGTAATTAATTAATTTATTTTTTATTTTTATTTTTTTTGCTATCTTTTATTTTCATAAGCATAAAAGTAGAGCAATCAAGTTTTTAATCAAATACAGCTGGTAATATAGCAAACCTGGCCTATAGGACCCATTTTGAGTATGTTCTGAAATTGCTCATACATAATCCGTAAAGTAAAGGTCCCTTCAGAAAGCTTTTGCAAAAGCTCAGGTTGCTGATCCATAGGCACAACTTCATGAATTTTGTCCATGAATCCAGACCAGTCACCCATGCCTAGTTAAAATGAAACTTGGAACATTAACACTTGAAATGAACTTTTAGAAGTATTCCAGAATAATAAACTTTCACAAGTCTGGATAGCTACATCATATGTAACGGTAGCACTACAGGAAAACGGAGTGGAGTCAAAGCTCACCTAGAAGACGGCTGACAAATGGCTTAACATCAAAAACTTCAAACTCATCCATATGCTCTCCAGTTCCGATGAATATGACGGGACTCTTTGTAGCCGCAACGCTGCAAATGTGAAGTGACATTAAATTGAAGAACTGATGCTAACAAGAGAGAGGCTTACTATTTAGACACAATCCAAATACTTTATCACAGTCCTGTAATAGTGACGATGCCTATAAGATCAATCGACTCATAAGTGACTCCAAGCTCTATTGTTTAAATAGGATCAGTACTGCTTACCATTTCTTATAGTAGCTTACATACACATATATGTACATCACACACACAGACAGACACACACAAAGAGAAAGACAGGTGACAATTATAAGAAGTGCCTGTAGTCCAATTCAGAAAAGCTTTATTAAAAGGAAGCATTAATGATGGTGACCTCCGATGAAAAATGCACAATCAGCTTTGCAATTACAGGGTTGATGGATCGGTTGACTCAGAAAGCTTTAGTAGAAACCAAGTGAAAAATTTACTACCCTTCATGATTCTAAATTATTAAGATTGCTTGATGGTAATCACATATTTGTTCAAAATATTCTGTTAAATAAACATTAACAGGAAACGTAAAGAGCATATCCAACCAAACGGTTAGCATTATAAAATTTATATTTTAGACACAGCATCATGAGTTATAATTATCTAAACCCTATAAATACTGAAACAACTGGGTAATAGGTGACAACTGCTTCACCCAAGTTAAACATGTAGAATTTAACTGAAAATAAATCACAATATGAGTCTTCTCTAACATCCAACTACTCCCTCAACCAGGGCCTAACAACTATGACCAATGAATGCACTACAAGCGAGTGTACATGTACATGCAGATATACGAAGCCTAAATCATTTGTAGATGCCCTTAATTAATTAATTGTATATATGCGTGCACACACACACACACAAATGAAAATCCATAGAAAATATTATGCAATTAAAAAGCAACAAAAGCACTTCAAACCACTATAGGAAAAGTTATAGGAACGTAATCAGATACTATAGAAAAAAAAATCAAAAAATCATAGCAAATATTATGCATTTAAGAAGCAACAACAGCACTTCAGCAAAACATTATAGGGAAAGTTATAGGAATGCAGTCAGATACAATTGAAAATCAGTCAAAATGACAAAAAGCACAAGAATGGCAAGTATACTTACGCACTTAGAGCACCACCACCTTTTGCATGACCATCCATTTTGGTAACAATCACAGCTCCAACAGAAACACTTTGTCTGAATGCTTGAGCTTGATCAAATGCAGCTTGACCAATACTGCTATCCATAACGAAGATAACAAGATCGGGTTTCTGG
This sequence comes from Pachysandra terminalis, assembly GCA_031762675.1. Classification (NCBI taxonomy): domain Eukaryota; kingdom Viridiplantae; phylum Streptophyta; class Magnoliopsida; order Buxales; family Buxaceae; genus Pachysandra; species Pachysandra terminalis. The sequence continues at coordinate 2,689,815 of JAUPMG010000010.1, forward strand.
GATATGGAAAGAAATTCGCAATTACTACTCTAACATACAAAGATAAGCAAGGCCAGGGGATAACAGAAAATACCGTTGCTTCAGAAACTTGACGCATTTCTTCAAAGAGTGCAGCTTCCTGTTTGTGGCGTCCACTCGTGTCTACAATAATAAGATCACAGTTTTCCTTCTTAAACGTTTCCACACCTTCAACTGCAATTTTCACAGGATCTGACTCCATGTAACTGTAAAAAAAAATACAAATAATAATGCCAACACAAAAGAGAAGAAAATGTGAGCACCATGGAGCAGATACAAAAACAAGATTCAAATTTAAAGACATAATGGGGGTCATGGACTACTTAATTTGGTAATGTTCCATGTATTGATAGTAGAAAACAAATTGTAATAACTGGTTACAACTCTAAATGCGTAATTCTTGCACATAGGCACACAATTTAGAACCCAATGATGAGAAAAACTTGTTCTGGCACAACAGAGTATGAAGTCCAAAATTGAGAGCCATCATACTTTTGGAATCACTGGCCAGAAGCATTTATAAGAGCTCAGCAATTATAACTTGTTGCACTAAAGGCTACAGAAAACTAGAAGCGGATCCTAGAAGCATGAATGCAAATAAGTGAATTCCTCATGAAAAATGATAATGTTGCATGGCTTGTTTATCAAAGAATTTAAGATATCCTGTCCTGGTAATAAAAGGACCACAGTATCAATATTCTAGTTATGTTGTAGGCCATAAGCATCCCATGATTTGGCACCTCCATGGCTCTTAAAATATTGTAGTTCGAACCTACTTAGTAATGTAAAAGACGTCCATAAGGGAGGCTGCTTAAGTAATGAACCAGCGGCATGGTGATGGACTGTCATTTTTCCAACCTGCACCAGCCTAACAATCCACGAAGGAGCGCTTATCCTGCAGTAGCAGTTTGTGGCATTAAATTGTAGAAACTCCCACTTGATAGACAACCAATTTTCATAGGCTTTCAAACAGTGTAGCATCTCCTAGGCAATGCCCGTACCACAGCACTGGGACCTCTTTGCTACGTAGTTTGCTAAGATCTGGACACATTGTGTCACCACGGCACCATCACCTAGGTGCTAAAGCATTCATCATACATGTGGCTGCCTGTTCTATGTGCAAGTCTGACGCAGAGTCGGTTCCACACTTGCTGGTCCATTCTACTATTGCAAGAGAAGTCTGGTGTGCTATGCTAAGAAGATTTGGTATGCGGTAGGTAATGCTGAAGATCAAGTTGGAGATGCTTCTTAGTTGGGGGAGGAGAAGGGGGAGAAGTCAGCAATCCCTTGTGTGGAATATGTACCCGGCAGCTATTTGTTGGACTTTGTGGAAAGAGGAAAATGGTCGGATATTTGAAGGAAATGATCATTCCAGCATGGAGATCATTTCCCACATGGTGAAGCTATTATTTCAATGGGCAGTGGTTCTTCCAGAGTTCAAGACATTCCATCTTACCTCCTTTATGCTAGATTGGGAATCTTTATGGGATACGTAAAACGGCTGAAGATGTTGACCCTAGTTTTAGTTACTGCTGTACAAAACTTCTTCTTTTCTTTTTAATATATTATCCCATCACTGATAAAAAAAATAATAATAATAATAATAATAATAATAATAAACAAAAAAAAATAGAATTACTTAGTAAAAGAGGATTCTTTTAATATCCATTAAAAGAACAAAAGAATGAAGGGGGTGGGGGAAAGGAAGAAAAGAAAGGGTCAACAGTTCTGGTGAACTCACCATATGGTTTTCTACATTTACCTGTCTATCAATGGAAGTCATATTCTTGGCACTTAAATTTTTCATGGCAAGCTACTCCAGCAGTAACAGGAGTGGCAATAAGGTGGGCTAGGTTGAGTTTGTGCCAGATTACCTATTGACAATAACAAGAATATGTTCCTCCATTTGATGAAGGATGAAACTATCAAACCCGAATTCCTTTACTTGAATAGATGATAGAGAAAAGTGAGTTATCAGTGACCCACTGGGAAAGTAAATCCATTGATGGGCAGTGGAGTTTACTCTTCTGTCAAAAGAAATCTGGTCCATGGTCCCAAATACAAAGGTTGGCTAACAACTCAGCTGACCAAAGTATGGTTCTTCACACCTATATGATGATCAGGGACAACTAACCATTGTACTGTCATAAGATCACTTGTAATGTATCTTCTTCACATCATCACTTGTAATGTATCTTCTTCACATCATTTTCTTCATATTAATGAAATCCTCTTTCGTTACCAGTAAAATAAAAACAACAAACTAATAGTCGATTCCATGATTTGATATGGGAAACAAAACAATATCATTCCTCTCTGGCTTCACAAATCTACAATCATAGAAACAAAACTGTGAAAATAGTACCTTCCATAAAATGGGATCTTAGCTTTTGTGGCATTTTGCTTTAATTGATCAAAAGCACCAGCTCTGAAGGTGTCCGCACAAACTAGAGCTGGTTTCCATCCCTTCTTCAAATAATAATATGCATATTTTGTACAGGTTGTGGTCTTACCAGAACCTGGATAACATAGAGAGAAAAGCATGCAATAATGACGATCAGTACATGAAGAGACAAACCAGTAATATGTAAATAATAATGCAGACTGCTTCCTCCCAAAATATATCTGAAGAATGTATGTGCAACTCACTGAAATGCATGGGATCAAGATTTATTTATATTTTGGGGGGGACAAGTCTTCATTCAACATTGTAGCACCTGAGTGACTAGCAGCCACCCTGGTCAAATTCCATCCATTACGAGATATCCCATGTTTCATTAAGATGCCTTTCCTCCATAAACTTTCCCGCTCTTCTCCAAACTCCAGAACCCATAAGAGCTTTATTTATAAGCATAAATAGACGAAAGCCTAAGCCCCTATCATCCTTACGCCTATTCACCTTCTTCCAGTTCACCAGATGATATTTAAATGTATCCTCTCTGCCATGCCAAAGGAAGTATCTCCTGATTTTGTCCATACTCTTTGCCATCGACACGGGAATGGTAAATAAGAAGAGATAATAAGTTGGGAGGTTAGATAAGGCACAATATATAAGCGTCATTTTTTTTTCCACTTTTCATAGCAAAGCTTTCTTCCATGGTGCTAACCCATGTTAAAGGTGGGAAGGCCCTTTATCTCTTTTCACGGTCCAAACATCAATCACTACTGCCTGTAATTCTTGACAATTTTTATATTTTTACAAGAAGCCTCTTCTCCCCCTCACATCATAATCAACATACCAATTGAATTTTTTTTTCTTTTTCACTAGTATTTCCCAACCACCTCTCTCTCTATCTATTTTGTCCATACTCCATGCTCTATTGTTCGACCTTTTTTTTGTTTTTTTTTTGTTTTTGTTTTTACAAGTACCTTAACCTCCTATCTTCCTTTCCCTAATTTCAATCACTGCTGTTATTTTTGTTACTGTGATAATGAATTTTGTATTTTTTATTTTGTTGTTTAATTAGCTCTATTCATGCTTCTTTTTAAGTCCCCACCAGATCCCTTCTTTTCTCCACTAACCTTTGATCCCACAAAACCAGTATGCCCCTGCACTTCCAACCATAGTGTTTAAACTCGGATTACGGCTCGGGATCGTTCTCGGCCGATCCCGAGTTGGATCGCCCGATCCATCTTGGGATTGGACCAAGTCGGGGCTTTTTGGGTTATTCCCGTATCGGGATCAACTTGGGGATCACCCCGGTCCGATCCCTAACACTATATGCTTCCAACAGCTGGTCTAGTTTCCCACTCAGAGAGAGTGTTGCACCACAACTCAATGATGATAAATAGAGAGCAAGCTCAGTTTTGTCTTCTACAATATTATTATATTAGTAACCCAAGAATCCAATGCATTTTTAACCTGGTCACTGCTCCCAAGCCTGTGAGAATCCAAGAAACTATGCATATCTTTACAAATAAGAAATCACACCACCTCTTGTCGACCACTTTCTGCTATATTACCATCACCAATTTTGAAACTATAATTGATAATGTAAATCAAATTGCTTAACTCCCTAGTAATGTTTTTCTCCTTGCCTCCAGCAGCAGAACACTCATATGTCCCCTTTGAATTCCAAATCCCACATTCAAAAATAATTTTGTGGGAGTCTTAGACTTCAGTCGCCATATAATCTGCACCTTCACCGTTAGAGAAGAACATGTTAAATTTCCCCATTACCCATTAGTTCCTGCATAACGCTCCATTTTCCAATTGAGATATTTTCAGCTCCAACCGACAATGTCGGGGATTTTTTGATTAAAAAGGAAAATTTCCATACTATCAACTCCTCTTCCTGTTCAACTCGTACAATCCCAATTTACTAGTTAACGATAAAGACTTCAACCTTCAATAAACCTCAATCTTTCTCCATTATTATTCCAAGCTATCCCACCCATAGTGTTTAAACTCGGATTACGGCTCGGGATCAGCCGAGACGAACCATATTAATTTAATTAAAAAAAAAAAAACACCCAACTCGGTCGATCCCGAGATGGATCGCCCCGGTCCGATTCCGAGTTGGATCGTCCGATCCAACTCGGGATCGGACGATCCTCAACACTATGATCCCACCCTCTGCTAGGAAAAAAGGGTCAAGATTCAATAGAAGTTCCAAATCATCCTTCAAACCCACCCTTTCCCTTCCGTAATCAAACTTTTGTGCTAACCCCATGATCTAAATCAACCTTGAACCTGAGAAATACTGTGGCCAGAAATTCTTCTTTTCTTGCCAAGTGGCTTTGGGGGTTCAGTACTGAACGCGATCACCTGTGGCACAAGATATTGTAAGTAAATATGGTGTTCAACAGAATGGCAAGGATAGGAGTTTGTCGGCGAGGATTTATGCAGCCAGTCCGTGGAAATATATTGTTGTGTTGGCCCCTTTTTTCTTCTTGCTAGTACGATGGTCTATTAGGGATGGTCTGTGTTTTTCTGGAGGGACCTCTGGGTTGGGGACGAGCCCTTTTGCTCACGTTTCCCGAGGATCTATAGGATTGCTAGTTGTCGGTCTTGGTTTGCGAGGTTCTTTCTTGGTCTGAGTCTAGCCTAGTTTGGAACCTCCCGCTTCGTAGAATTGCTCAGGAGGCAGATTGCTTTGAGTTGTGTTCTTTGTTCATGGCTGTCAAGGAGGTGTTTGTTGGTTCAGATAGGGGGGACAGGAGGATCTGGACTCCTGATCCTGCTGGTATCTTTTCTTGCCGTTCTTTCTTTAGCCAGTTTCGTCCGGTTCGGGATAGGCCTTCGGCTTCCTTTCCGACTCATTCCTTGTGGTCCCCACCTGTCCCTCACAGAGTTAAAGCTTTCACTTGGACCACTTTACTTTATCGATTAACACCGCGGATTTGCTCTAACGTAGGAGGAGGTTTATGGCCCTTTCTCCAAACATGTGCTTCTTGTGCAGAGCGGCAGAGGAGTCCCTGGATCATATTTTCATTCATTGCCCTTTCGCCTCGGAGATTTGAAGTTTTTTTATTCGGTCGATTGGGAGGGTGGGTGTGGGTGCGTCCTAGGCGTATTTGCCAGTTATTCGAGCAATGGAGTTTTCCGGGACTTGCTAAGAGGGGCAGGATTCTGTTTCTGATTGTTTTTCAAGTTGTATTGTGGTTCGTGTTGAGGGAGCGAAACCAGAGGATTTTTCAGGATGTTGCGTCTTCACCCTCGTGTGTTATTGAGGGAATCATGTCCTCTGTTGCCTCCTGGGCCTCGGTTTGGGGCCAGTTTTCTGGTCTATTTGCGTCGTTTATTGTGCGTGAGTGGTATTTGGTCTCTTCTTGTGCTTGCCCGCCTCAGGCCCACCATTTGCTCTTGTCCCCTCTTCCGGTTGGGGGGGGGGGGTGAAGATGTCATTTGCGGCTTTCTGTCCTATCTTGTCCGGACCTTCGGGGATTGGTGGCGTGTTTCGGGATCAGGATGATAAGCCTATTTTTGCTTTTTCTAGTCCAGCAGTGTCGACTGAGGTTGTGCGGACAGAGCTGGTGGCTCTTGTGACTGGTTTGAGGCTTGGTCGAGCACAGGGCTTTATGGATATTGGGATTGTGTGCCGCCCCTTATTGTGGACTGGTTAGAGAGGCCTGATTTGTGCAGCTGGAGGGTCATTCATTTGGTTTGGTTGGCAATGTCTTTCGTCAGAGGGCGGATTTGGCCATGATTTGATTTTTAGTGTCTTGGTTGCGCGTGCCGGCGCATATGGGTCAAGTTCTTTTTTCAGACTCTTGGTCCTTTCTTTTTCTGTGTTGTTGCCACTAGTAGAGGTCTTCTCTACTGTAGCTGTAGTACATTCTTCTCCTCTTTATTGATACATTTTCATGACTTATCAAAAAAAATAAAAATAGTATCACGACCATTCGCTTTAGTGCTTATCTGTGCATTAGGATACTTTGAACACTCTCCTGAGCATGGGATACTCCCTTGGAAATACTTCTACCCCCGTCAAGTTACCTCCAATATAGAGAACTCCTTACTACACTCCACCATGTCCTACTCTTACTTTTATTCACAAACCCTAACCGGGTTTCACCCTTTGGTTCTTCATGAGGCTTCAATGAAACCTGTGAGTTTTTACCCCTGGCCAAGAATCCCCTATTGTCTACACTCTTCTCTTGAGATGACTGGATCAAATTTAAGCCTATACCTTTCATTGAATTGACAGATTGCTGCCAAGTTCAATGCCCCTTAAGCTTAGTCAGCCTAGAAGCCAACCAATTCTCTCCCACCACCTATTCCTCATTTAAAATTTGAATTAAGAGTCTTGGGCCCACTCATTGACCTAAAATAACCATCAATATTACAAGCAACTTCCACATAGCTCCCTCAAGGCCCACAAGCCGAGATCTTGCCTATCACATGATCATCTTCCCCAACTAGAACGAGGCCCTCTCTACAGCAGCCACTTATCAACCGATCAACCAATGCTCTATTTCCAACTAATAAATTCGACTCATTCTCTACAAACACCGACCATGTCAACACTCCATCAGAAATCGAAAACAATGGGGATTGTTCTTTGTCCACCCACCACAACTTTAATTCCTGCTGCTAATTAGTCACATATTTGAGTCAATCTCAACCACTTCTCCATTAAGAGATCATGTCGCCTTTAGGATATCCTCTCTCCAAAGGTGGAGCAGGGGCCCTTTTACCAATATCCCCCATTCAATAAATATTTAACAGATGAGTTCGTATGCCCCATTGATCACCACCTACGAAACATTTAACTTCTGGATAACTCTTAGAGGAGCCATATCGAGATCTTTAGAATTTATAGCAAACAAAATTACTACTTCTGAAAAGAGATAGATCTGAATAGGATAATGATGTCCACTCTATTCCTCACCTTGTTGCACCCAATCACCTCTTCTATCTTAACACAGACCACAGCCCTATTCCATTTATCAAAGGGTTATCGAATATCCTCCGCGTTTATCAGAATAATTGGCAAATCATTAACTTGTAAAACAATTTTGGTGCTGTCACTATTCTATTGGTTGCAACAAGGGAAGTAAAGTTATCATTCCCTCAATTTCCTTTGATTGATAACCGACTGACTTTAAATCTTTCACCAAAATTGATTTTGATTTATCAACCACAGTGGATTGAAATTCCAGCCCTCAGAACAGGTACTGTGAAGCAACTCAACCATTCACTTTTAATCCTCCAGGAAAAAATAGGGACTTCGGTCTGTCACCAAGGTAAACTTTGTAACTCTGATAACGCCACCACCTCTACTCTTATGCTTCTCCAACAATAGTGGATGTCCTTTACCCCAAAAAAAAACCCAATAAATCATCCATTCGATTCCTATTTACTACTTCCTCAAGACACCTATTAACCAAACATTTTCCTCCCATTGAAAAATGGATGATAATGTGAAGCCTTTTCCTCTCTCCAATACTCGCACAGATACCCTTTCTAGCTATCCTTCCATATGACTTCCTGCCAAATTGCATAAACCATATCTTCATGCTGTGCACTACTCCAGCTATCAAATTCAGATTGCAGCAAACAATATCAGACTATGGCAAGCTCACAATATTTCCCACCTTCTCTTGATCTTCTTTCTGCTACACGCTACCCCAGCATGGAGTCAAGATATATGATCAAAGACTAAACCCAGCATACCAACAACATAAGCATGACTTACACTACAGAAATAGATACAAAAATACATGTGTGTATGTGTATATATACACACATACACATACACATACACATACACATACACACATGTGTCTAAAGGTAGTCCAATCCACTATAATAAAATTCATTTTGCAACACTAACACACCTTGTAAACCAACAAACATGACAACACTTGTTTTCCCTTTCTTTGGAGTGAAAGAAGTCTTCCCAGGGTCCAGCATTTTGCAGAGCTCAGTGAATATCGCCTAGAAGCAAAGCAAACATTATACAAAACAATAAAAGTATAACAAATAGATAAAAGCGGGATGAGCCCATTTTAGGTGTTATGGTAACAGAAAACACACTAGAAAGAAAATAGCAAGAGGCTATATTTAGATGAACCAAGTACCTTAAATAAAAGAACCAATACACAATAAAATAAAGTTCCTCATCAATACACCCCAATAATTCCAGAGGGGAGAGAGAGAGGAGGAGAAAAAGACAAAAAAAAAAAAAAAAGTTGCCAAAAAATAGATGTTTTAGAAGCAGTATACCCGAACTGGTTACATTACGTATGGAAGCTTCAAAATACAAGAAAATCATTTAAACATTATATATATATATATAGATATTTATATGTATGTGTGTGTGTGTGTACACATAAGATATAAACAGAATCTAAGTCCTAAGAAAGTAAACTTACTTAAGGAGGCTATTGTGAGAAGGTACGAGGGGCCACATATTGAAGGATTGCGAAGGCGAGAAGCAAACCAAAAAATAACTTGAACAAAATTGATTGAAAATGATAAAAAAAATACATATAATCTGACCAAAATTATGATTTTGATAGATTGGGATGGCGGAACCGGACTCATATTGCCAATCCCAACTAGTTGAGACAAGGGATTTTGTTGTTATTGTTATTGTTGATGTTAACTTTTTATTGTTGACGATGATGATGATAATTTCAGAATACCATTGAACAAGGTAGCAACTAAGAAATTATAGACAATAAGGCATCTTTTTTCCTCTTTCAGAAAAAGTAGCAAGTCACCTCAGAGATGCTTTTAGCTAAAATTAACAATAATGTTTGCGAGCCCCAAAGCCACTTTTTCTTTTTTAGTTACAAACTCGGTATCCAACATAAAGAGAGATTACAAAAAATATAAGAGCCTACAAAATCTCAAGAGTAGGATTGCTAATCTCCTCAAAATATGTGAATTCCTCTCCCCTTCCAAATACCCCAAGAAAGGGCCAAAGGAATCATCCTCCAGATAACATTGCCATGTGAATTAAAACAACCTGGGCCCCAAGAATTAAAGAGACCAAGGATCCCAAGGGAATACCCACAAACCCCAACTAAAGTAAGAGTGACCAAATGTTGAAAGCTATCATACAATGCAAAAAAAGGATATCCACTGGTTCTGAATCGAATTTGCATGAGCTCTATCTACTCAAAGATTGCAAACCCCTCATAATGAGATGATTCTCTATCCAACGCTAGGAACAAGCAAAAAATTTCCACCTTGAAGGGAACTATACTACTAGACATTGATGCACTACAATCTAAGAAATTGCCAATTAGTTAGTAGAAAGACTAAACAGAAACTTCCCTTGCTTACATATAAACCAAAACTTACTATCACCTTCTCCCTCCACTAAGACAGACTCTTCCAATCAAGCAATACGAAATGTAAAAGGCACTTTTCCATTTCTCTACTCCGAAAACTTGTCCTAAACAATGGCTTGCACACCATCCTAACCCTTATTCTCTCAAAATAAAGGTTCACCAATAAATCTAGTATGGAACCTAGATGGTAAAGACAAAGGCAAATTACATAAAAGTGACCAATCCCACTCCAATTATCTTCCCAAAATCTTATCCTCTCAGCATTCCAACTACAAATCTAACCCCTTTAAGAAAATCATCCTCACCTTCATAATATACTTCCACACTCTTACCTCAAAAGAGCCCAAAGTAATCCTACTATCCCATCCCCTTTTTCTCATAACAAAGTTTGCTAAAAATTACAAACTTTCATCAAGCGTTCTCTTCCATTAAGAACCTCCAACCCCATCTCTCCAGTGAAGCAAGATTTATCTGTTTCACTCTTCTAACACAGATACCAAAACATTTTTGGTTGCAAAAATATTCTACCGTACCAAGTGAAAAGTTTTCTTCAACCCACTCCTTGTCAAAAGAAATCCCTTTGCAACCTTTCAATTCTTTTACCAACACAAGCCGGCATCTTTGAAATCACCATCAAGTTAGAGGGGAAGCCCTTGATTAAGGAAACCTTACATCAGAGAAAAAAAAATTCTTCCAGCGGGCAAGCCACCCAATGGGAATCTCAAGGAATGAGAAGGGAAAGAAGCCAAGCAGCAGATACTACTTGTCCACTCTTCAAATAAACCTAAATCATCATTTCTAATACCAATCAGTCTACTCTTTTATATTTAAACCTCAAATTGTCTGAAAACAACAAAGTATACCTTTTTAAATTGAGATTCATCCATAGAAGCATCCAAGAAGAAGATTGAATCATTTGCATGCTGAAGATGGGAAATGTTATGACCCAAACATCTCAGAAACCTAAAATAAGACTCAAATGCCTTGTTATAGACCATAATTTGCTAAGTGTATCCACCACAATGATGAACAAGTATCAGGTTGATGGATTCCCCAGATTCAAACCCCTAGAACTAGCAAAGAAATCCAACAAGGTGCCATAACCAACACCCCAAAAGTGGGTAAAGAGATACAACCCAGAATCCATCTCCTTGATGATATCCAAAAGCCTAATCCTCTCATCAAATAAATTAGAAAATTTCAGTTCACATGATCATATGCCTTATCTGAACCAACTTTACACACCAATCCTTCCCGTTCCCCCTTATTTATGCATTCACAAGGAATCAAAACTCTGTCTAAAATATGATAAGAAGTGCCCTTGTCACCACAGACTTTGGCCATGATTCTGTAAACGCTACACACTAAGCTTATGGATCTAAACTCCTT
>JAUPMG010000010.1:2704640-2716251 GCA_031762675.1 Pachysandra terminalis
TACCCTTGCTAATTTGCCTTGGGTACCATTTTGGTATCCACGTGGCAGCAATCCAACGGTGCTGTATGGATTGCTGCAAGTCTTATGCTGTAGAGGATACGAGCCCCTTTTTCAGCAAGACGAAGACTAATCAGTGTCCCTTCCGATTTCGATCGAAAAGAGAACAGGGACATATGCTGAGGCATATGTTCTAATCGTAGAAGGATGCATCTCTGGATGATCCGAACCGTGGAACTTGTAGTAGTGGGCCCATTTAGAACAATAGCTGGATCAAAAAAGTACCCATATGTTCTTATGCCCTGGCATTCCATCAAGTAAAGTGGGTCTAGCCCGGTACGGACTCCTCCTCGGGTCCATTTTTTGGTTCGATAGGGGTGAAAACGGGTTAGGCTTGGGCGGGCTCAAGTTGGACTTGCACCCAAATATAACATTACTTATGTTAGTCCGAGCTCGGCCTGGTCTGACATTCGAGCTCAAAGGTGTAAGCCTATGCCGTTGTATTTAAAATGCATCAAGCCCGAACCTGGCTCAGTCTGGTCCTACAGATTCCAATGATTTATTTTTCAAAACTAAAAAATTATAAATTACAAGTATTAATCATATAATATTTCCATGTATATATAATTTTAAAAAATAGTAATTATATGTAATGCATTGGTTGGACCTGATTGTGCCAATCTAATATAAACCGGAGTCAAGCCCGAAAAACTAATCAGGTCTTAAATTCCGGTATGACTCCTACGGGCCACTTATCCTTGTCCAAGCTCACCCAATCATACAGTCGGGTTGATCGGGCCAGACAGGTCACTCAACCCATTGCCTCCTCTACTACACCTGTCATCAAGTAAAGTGTGTCTGACTTAGTATGGGCTCTTCCTTGGGTCCATTTGTTGGATTTTCGAGTTGGTATGGGGGCATAGCCATCGGTGGGGGTCTACACCAACACACGATTAGTTGTTGTGTCTAAATTAGTTGGCTCTAGACCTGGCAAGGTGTATAGCCCATGTCTAAATTAATTGGCTCTAGACCTGGCAAGGTGTATAGCCTATGAAAATTGAACCTTACTGTACTTGTCATGGGCTCCAATTGGAATCCTATGTGCTGGGATCTCATGTGCTCGTTGTGTGCTGTAGAGACAAATCCCAGGAAACAAAATGGTATTTACGCTCCCAAGTGAAGGCCCCACTCTCGAATTGATCTCTACAGCACACGGGATCCCAACACATAGGATCCCGATCTCATGGGCTCGTATTGAGTCGCAATGCTTCGTGCCATGCCCATGTTATCGACCACAAAACTCGGATCTAGCACGGCATGATGCACCTTTTGCATAGCTCATGGAATCAAATTCCCTGCCATTAAGGGAGAAGATGGCTTCAAAATTCTATTTGTATTTCTTTCCCAATAAAGCATAAAGCTTTTTTCTCCCATCTCAAATTCAACCACGTGAGGAGAGTGTTTTATATGACACAGTCCAATTGTAATCTGCCACACCTGATCAACTCCCTACGCAAACAATCTAGCTAGTTGACCAAAAAATAAAAACCCCAATTCAAGAACAAGTATTGAAGATGAACAAGAATTTACAAACAAACAAACAATCAATCAGGAACTAGCAGTATATTAAATCGAGAATTACAGACAAGAACAGTACAATTAAGAAGAAGAACTCTCATGGTACGGCCGGCCAGTTCCCGGTACACCGGCAGCCAACAAACCACCGCCGGACCCAGCCGCTTCTTCATCCAAAAACAGATCGTCAGTTTTCCTAAACACCGCATGGATCAACACAACCACCACTCCCACCAAGATCGACACCAGAATGTTGAGCGTCGCCTGCGTCAACAAGAGCACGACGAGCGTCACCACCGACAGAACCACCAACACAACCCTATCGCCGATCGTCCGGTGGAATATCACCAACGGCTCGTCACGCATGAAGTAGAGGAACATCCAAACCGCCATCATCACTACGAAGACGATCAGCGAGATCGGATGCCAAAGCAAGCTCACGAACAGGATCACCAACACTATGATGGCGTAGTTCATCCGGAAGTAACCTAAATTCGTTCGGATTCTTGAAATTGCTTCGCGGAAGCCAGAAGGTAGATTAATTGTGTGGCGATGGATCATCTCTTTCCATGGCCTTCGTATACCTAAGCCCTCTTTCACCCGTTCTTTTGCGCGGGAAAGGAATTCCAGGTTCGATGATCCCGCCGTCGGTATGGTCCCGTACGTCGTCATTTCTTTTTCCGGTGATTCGATAGAAAAAAAAATCGAATTCTTCTTCCTTTTGGGTTAGGAGGAGGTGAGAACAGAAAAGGGGCGGCGATGCAATCACGAGAGGGTAATCATTGTGAAGATATACATGTTGACATGGTCATAGTCAATGGGTCTTGAGATCGAACGGTCTTGATTGGTGAGGTTGATTAAGGATGATAAATGTCAGATCCATTGAGCTGTTCTTGATCAGAGAACAGCAAGAACAGAAGCAAAGAAGAAATGCCACGTGGCTTTAGAATGGCAATGGGCGGCTTAAAGCCTTAAAGGCGTGACCATGCCTCTAATGGTTCGGGGCTAACCCGAACTGGTTAGGTTATGTTAAGTAATGGACTGGGGCGGGTTAGTGGTTACCAAAACCCAGCCCAAACCTGATCAATGACTCAGTAGAGATCCATAAAGGGCTTGTTGGAATAGATCCGGCGCACCAATTTAGGCATGTGGGTCGAATGAACCCATCTACCTTTCTTCCTTGTTTTTGGTGGCTATCGTATCCACCCATTTGGTTTGACCATAAGTGGTTGTTAGTTGCTACATCAACGTCTGGTCAAAGGAATGCACGTAGCTAAACTAGGGCCTCATGCAACATTGCACCTAACAATATCTATTATAGGTATTGATAATGTTGATTTCGGATGGACAATATATTAAAACGAATAATATAAATAAACCAATACAACCATTTTTTTCTGAGAAATAAGTTAAAAGGAGTCTGTCTTAAGAGTCTAAATCGTCACGCAACCGTTTTATTAAGAGCATTTATTCACAAACGTGACATGTGAATAAGACAAAGAAAAGTAACTGTAATACAGTTAGAACACATATCTCAGAGCAAGAAAATCTCAAATTTTGAGTGATCTGAAGTCTATATCATGTATTGAGAAATACACGTGTATGACTGACTTCCTCTCTCTCTGTCAATGTCTTTACTCACTGTTGTCTTCTATCTTTTAAATTTCTCAAAGATTCAACTTGTTTTTAATGGAGAATATATTCTGCTATTTATAGGGAATTTAACCTCTCAAATTATGACAAACGTAATTAAGTCAAGTGTCTAGAAAGGAGCTTAAAAATACTCCCATGCATTAAAACATGTTTCGAATGTCACGTGTATTTCAACATGTCTAAGTTATTTCCAGAAAGAGGAATAAATAACTTCGAATATATATAAATTTGCTCTGTGATAGGTTGCTTTAGATCTAGAAGAACACAGATCGAATGACACGTGTAGCATGCATAAAGATCTAAAAGCAACGTTTCCATTCTTGCCGCAATTTCAGATAAGACAAAATCCTCATTAAATAAGTTATACAACAGATATTATAAGTAGTTGAGGTTTTATCACGTGATGTTCCTTTCTGAAGAATCTATCTCAATTAACTTTAAAGATAAATGAGTCACTTAAATGTCATAAATACCTTTCTAAACTTCATATATCTCGAGGGGACTCTCTCTGACAGTTATCTTCTTTCAAAGGAGGCCAAAGATAACTCTGTATATTTACAAGGTGACCAGTATATTCTCAAGTCATCCACATAAAGATCTTGAATATAAGTTTTTTAGCAGGAAACTCGTTTTCATGGCTAATAGTCATTGTAAAGAGGAGTTTATCTTATAATCCTTTTAAGGTTTATAGCTCATGTAATCAATTTGAGAGCCCCTCAACTTTAATAAAATTAGAAGTAAATTTGTTCCCTTGTGAACTCTTTTGAAATAAAGTGAGAGGAGATTTATCAAAGTATATAGGAAACCATCTTCAAGAAGTAGAGGAAACCATCTTCAAGAACTACTTCTTGAAGATAGTGTAATTCCGACTTCTGAAGCTCCTTCTCCTAGGGGATTTACTTTAGAAGTCAAGGTATTTTATCCAAAATATTATTTAAAGTCAATTCTTAAGGATAAATAAAAATGACTTCGAACTCTATTTTGTAGTGTGAATGTATTTAAGAGTGCATTCGAGTACAATAACCTGTTTTTCCTTCAAAGTACTCTTAAGTGAAGTTTCTAATTAAGTCCTATAAATTCATAACTGTCCCTCGAAGGTGACATGTAGAGAAGTAATAATGCTTCAAAGTACTCCTTCATGATGGCACTTCAAAGTCAATGAAATCGTTATCCAGAAGTGTTCCTTCGAGATGAATGAAAAATGCATTATATCTGTCACTCGAAGATGTCATCCAGAAATATTCCTTCGTGATGAACGAAACGTGTATTTCTATATCTGTCACTCGAAGGTGACATGTGGAGAAGTAATAACATGACTTCGAAGTACTCCTTTGTAAATGCACTTCAAAGTCAATGAAATCATCATTCAGAAGTGATCCTTCAGGATGAACGAAATATGTACTTTGGGAATTCCTTTAATAAGAATTCCTTTGAAGTTAACCGAATGCAAGTCTATTTATGGGTAACAAACCCTTAGTCTTTAAGGGTGACTAACAGTTGACGAATTGACCATCTCGAGATGATTAGCCTTCGAGTTTACCATCTGGAGGTGGTTGACCCTTGGGTTGAACAAAACAGAAGAAAATATGTCTCCTTCGTAGTTTTTACAAGAAAAAAAATAAAATAGATGGTCTTTCAAAGTCTGTAAATATGATCCAAATATGACTTCTAAGATAGAAGATTTTAAATGAGCCTTCGAATGACTCTCCATACAAAATTTTCTTCGAAGTATATAATAAAGTAATAAGATCTTTCGAAGTCTCTTCTAGAGAATGAGAAAGTACGACTTCGAGTCTTTATTTAGAAATCCATGTATTTGAAGGGTCCATTAGTGATAATATATTCCTACCACTGTCCTTATAAAAGAATAATGTTGTCTTGTTAGTACAAATTCTTAATACTTTGGTCGTTTCAAAGGCAATTAGTCAATGTCTTTAAATTTTAGACACGTTGAGCGATTCGGTAAAATGAACCGTTTTTAGAGGTAGCTTTTTGAAGAAGCTTTATCTTTTTCAGATGATAAAGACGGTCAAATATCTCTGATGCGTTTCAAAAGTAATTTTTCAAATCAAATCAGTGTATAAACGTTATGACAGCTGACACGTGTAAAGCGAAAAAGCAACAGGTAATTACTTTAACAATAATTTAATATATGTGATCATACCTAAAGTCTTATACATGCACTTTAAGATAATGTCACGTGTTTGATGGGATTAATTAGGCCATCTGATCACCAATCGGAAAGGTGACAATACAGCAACATTTTCTATTTCAAGGTTTAAAGAATCAGTCCAGTGCGTACTTATTGATCATTCTAGTCCAGTCCCAAGCCAAGATACAAACAATTCTATCATGAGATTCAGGACTGACAACTAACCAGTACAAACGGTCCGATATTTTTTCATTTTTTTTTTTCAAATTTGTGAATTAGACAATCCAGACCGGTATTGATTCCGTCGGTCCAACTACTGGTACAAAATTTTTTAATTTGAAATTTTAATAGCCAGTCCCTTTTTTTTTTATGCCGGACCCAAATTGGATGGTACCGCCAGGACCGGTCCGGCCCCAAGTCCTGAGCCTTTAAACCTTGGTCCATTTGACCTACCTAGAGGATCCCATGTCGGGTAGACGAACTGGATTGCTTACACCATCAGTCCTGAGCCTTTAAACCTTGGTCCATTTGACCTACCTAGAGGATCCCACATCAGTTAGACGGACTGGATTGTTTACATCATTGATTTGTGTGACCAAAAGCAATGATCACCAGGCAAGTAAACCTGGTGAGACAGAGTAGATGACTTAACTGCAATTTGGATAAAATATCGGACTTCGCCCCCCTCACCTGTGCATATTATCAAGGGCATGGTTCTGTTGAAAGGCAGGCTGTCCTCTTGTTCAAGGGCATGCTGTCCATAGTGTTTCAGATATATCTCTGTCATTATCTAAATTTTGCTTTTTCCTGCAAGCAATAAGCAGCTCAATATGAATACTGTCAATCAGATGAAAATGAGAGATGTCTACAGATATTTTGAAACAATGATCCATGCCAAGATTGGATGAATAATTCAGCTTCCAGTGATGAACCATGGCCAAGTCTGCAAGAATAATTAATAGCTCACATGCACATCACAACTAGTATTAATGAAGAATCGTCGCTAGCACCAGATGATTACTTTGGATATACAATCAATCTATTGTGTGAATCTTTACAAACTATTACAAATGTGTATTATGATCAGTTGATACATACTTAATCAAACGTGTATAAATAATAGTGCGGTAGTTAGATTTTTACCGGGGAACTCTCTAAATTTATTAGGCATTTCTTTGAGAGATTAAGTATTGAATCTGCTATAACTCTGGCACTGGACTTCATATAACCACCTGAAACAGAGAAAGGTTAGGTAAAACATTACTTCTAGAGAAATTTTGTTCAAAAATACTAAATCAGAAATCTTATGCCATTTAGATGACAACACCTTGTTCCATTGCAGACCTTTTCTCATCGATCTAAGGTATCAAGGTAATAAATCTAAACATTCACTTATCTTTAATACACCTTCAATAAGCTATACATCACCAGTCCAGGGGTTCAATTCCCTGTCTCCCATATGGGGGTTCATTTCATGTTTCAGCTTTTGATCGGGAAAAGAAAAATTGATGCTACAGCTCTAGATGGAAAGTGCAATTCTTGAACTGCGGCCCACCTATAGAGCAAACCAATCCTTGTAATCTCAGATTGATGAGAATCTGGGTAGCCACACAAGCACGGGATGCAAGTTTGGCAATGTGTATTTGCTAAAACGACATCAGGTTAGTCTTGATATCTAAAGGTTCAAATTTACAGTACCTGATGTAAGCATTACAAGAGGAATATTCTTCTCTTTTGCAAACATAAACACCTTCTCATCTCTACTAGATACTCCATCCGGGCTAATCTGCAGGTATGGATTTAAGCACTATTAATAGTCATGTATGATCTCAACTAAACTTGGATACGATTCTTATAGAATTGAGCACTTTAGTGTTCATCATGCCCAAATATGACATATTTGGTCGTTTCTATTGCTTTTGTTTATATTTCATTTTCAACCAGGTCATAATTCTATAAATTGCATAGACCCAAGCTTTACTATTGGATTCTCATACAGGTTTCATTCTTCGGTACGCTACACTATGCAGTAGTCATGATAATGACTAATTGTCACACATCAAGAGTATGAACCAAAATAATAATAATAATAAAAATTTAGAAAATGAAGGGAAAAAATGTAAGCAAGAATTTTCATGGTGCCAAGCAGATCAGAAGACAAAATTACCTTCAACCTTCCCAAAGGATCTCCATCTAGGATATCAGTGCCAGCATTGTACACCACCAACTCCGGATTGAACAAGCGTCCAGCAACCTAAAAATTCACTTTTCCCACTAAAGCACACTACTGTAATACAGAGTAAACATTAGATGCCTAAAGGAAACAGATTATATTTTTTGTCAGACAACCCTAAACACACACATACACAAGCATGTGTTTATTTTTGATATTGACAGCTAGCTATATCAAAAATCAAATGCATGTTCACACATTTATCACAAAAAAGCATAAAAAATCAACCTGTACACGAAACTTAATGTTCTGAATAATTCTAACAGCGTACATAACATGCCTGTCACGATAGTCAGATAAAGATGAAGGAACCTTAAAGGTTAATATAGTCCACTCATATTGTGTGGGTGGTTAAAAATTTACTTGCTTCTCGTAATTCTAATTGAAAATCTGTTAAGGGAAACATTATGCAATTCTCAACACTCCCAAGTTGGAATACTGACATTTGTTGTGATTTCAAAAATGGATTTTTTTTTTTACAAAATAATATTTTCAATTGACCTTGAATAAAACAAGCATAATTATATAGAGTAGCGTACTCCACCATTGAGGCGGCGGAAAAAATGATGGTCAATTGAATGTACTGGATATTTAGCTAAGCAAAACTAACTTCTATGCACATCGTGCAATTTCGTAAACATTAGAATTATTCAGTGAGACATGAGACACCTCATATTGAAGAAAGTTTGTTTTTATAACAACCCAACTGCGGAACTCATAGACTGATGCACTGCTAAAAACTAAAATGAGTGATGAAAAAGCCATGATGAATTGCATTGTGTAATCTGATATGTTGTATAAGGTGCATAATCCCAGTAGATGAGTTACCAAAAAGTCATGCACAAACTGCCTCACAAATTAAACCTTAATAGGTTTGAGGTCTGCTGAATGGAAAAAGAGCACAGCAGAAAAGACAAAAAGATAGTGATGCATAGTATCTTAGTTTATGAATTATGACGATTCGCCTATAATGGCTCATGCAGACAAAGGACAGTACTTTGAAGACAAAGGCAGGAATGAGATCATAATCTATACCTCAAGTGCCTTATCCAATTTTTCTAAGTACTCGTTTGTTCTGGTCCCACTCTGTTGAGCAGACAGGAAAATATCATGTTGTGAACAATTCAACATATAGGATTAGAACAAACAGTTACTAACTTCTTCACTTGAAATGTCATTGCTTACCCCTACTTCAACCTTCTGATCAATGTACCTCCTTGCCTCAAAATCCTGAAAAGAGAAAAACAAAGAAATAAATGCAAATGAATAGAAACTGGCCAAGAGTCACAAATTATGTCATGTAGTTATGAAATAAAAAAAAGGTTTAGATGCATTCAAATAATTTATGATACAATTTTAAAGGGAGGATAACTTACAAAAGGATAAATTTCAGGGTTGTACATGTCCAGAATGTAAACTCTTCCTGTCATAAGGATACAATTAGTAAAATTGTTGAAAGGAATGTCCAATACTAACACCATGAGTGAAGGTAAGTAACCTTACTATCATTCGAAAAGTCCATTTCATGGCCATTTCCTTGATGTGCATCAAGATCAATAATCATCACCCTGTACATTTTTTCATGTAATAAGAAGCATGGACAATGCTTGGAATGTGATGAACTTGGCTCACGTTTCCAAAACCCATTTTACAAATGAACCAGACTGTATCTAATATCCTAGCACCAAACTGAGTACCTTGAAATATTTAACCGGACAAATGCAAAATGGATACAAAGAGAAATATCTGCATATGCACAAAATCCACCGCCCTTCTCTCCAGAGCAATGATGAAACCCTCCTCCAACATTAATGGCCCATCCTCGCTCTTTGGCAAGCTTTGCTGCCAAAATGGTTCCCCCCACCTGTAGTCATTCATGGCACATATCTTTAAGCTCCTACAAAAAAACATCATAAGATATGAAGGGAAAAAAAAAAGAAAGGAAAAGAAAAGAAAACTTCACCTGCTTGCGGAACGGGTGAAGAACCTTTTGCTGCACAAGACAATTGGGAAACAGTGCAACTGGGGGAACCTAAACAATGTAGTGAATTGATTAGTCATCCATCACAACAAATTCATTTGAAACTACCTAGCCTCACTTGAAGCTATGTGAACATTAATATCTCTGAAATGCTGAATGTAGTTATGTCATGAGTTCAGGAACCATTAATAGTAGATGAGAAATTAATCATCGTCTTTAGAATTAATAAAATCTAACCGATTGTGATAAGAATGTTGTACGAAATAAAGGACCCCATATAGAAATTTCACGGGGAAGAAATTAAGATGCTGTAATTGAAGAAAACAACATACTCTTAATATCAGTTCACATTACCTCAATTATAATGGAAACATTCAAGCTGCTTTTTAAACTATTCAAGTACGCTTCTGTATGCACCTGGTAAAAAATGTCCAAAAAAAAAGTTAAGCTCATGGATATTGGTATCGGCATAGTCTACAAGACAATTATAAATTTCTTTATAAACCTTTTCTTTTTCTTTTCACATTACTTTCATTCCAAACAGTCATTATCAACCATCAAAAGAACTCGAAAATTGCTGATAGACTAAATCACAAGCGTAATCAATTGTTTAAGGAAACGAAAAGAATATCTTTGAACACAAAAGCTAGCAATATATAAAGGCATGCCAGTAATTATAGGGTGAAAAAGCTTTGCTTAAAAGGAAACCAAAGAAATGAAAAAGAAGAAAAAAGAATAAATGTTCTCAATATAGTTGCATAGTGGCTACCACTAAGAGATCATCTTTCGAAGCTTCTACAGGCTCAATAATCCGATTTTTGTCTAGGACACCACCAATGATGAGAAACCGGCATATGCGACCCCATTTTGAAGAATCAAATGGGTGCCTACAAGGATAGTTGATAAATGTAAATATTAGGAAAATAACAAGTTTGGATCCAACATGCAGCCTCTGTCAAGGGATGATAATATTCTGATGCCAGCTACGGAAATCATTTGATATCTGACCATATTGCAGGAGTACAGAAAGAAAATTTCTTGCCTGAAGGCACGTAAAGAACTAAAGATAATAAAGCATCGAATAAACAAACCAAATAACGCTGTGGACATGTATTGTGGCTGTAAAGCGACATCACATAGTGTAGATACCCAAGGAAGCACATAACAAAAAAAAAAGAGTTAAGAACCCTACCTACTGGCTCTCCATTTGAGTAAAGTTATCACCTTCATGAATGTGAGAGTAAGATAAGCTAATGTATCTAGTGTATTTAGACCTGAAAGTTGCGCAACACAGATAAATGGTGTCATACAAATAATGAAATTAAATGGTACATGGCTGTATCTCATTTGGGCGGTATTTCAGACCCTAACCTTGAGATTGTAGGTTGTGGCTTCCAAATTTCTTTCAGACTCTATTACAAAACATAACTAATAAATTTCTTTTTGTTTTTTTAACATACTGTAGAGCTAATTCTTAAATTTTAATGATACATTGAGAAATCACAAGCAAATACTTCAGCACTATGTTGTCAACTCAAATAATATGAGCAGATGTACAATGGATTTGCTAATAAGTAATAATCATAGGAGACACCAAACGTATTAGTTATTAGAGCTATTAGATATTAAATTCTACATACATTTTTCATCACAGAAAAAAGGCTTCTGCACTCAATCAACTTCTACCAAAATACGAAGCCCTAGTTGGGTTTCATCCTTTTACTCTCTTTTAGTGACATCAAAATACTTCAGTTTATTCTTTCATTTAGTTTAATTAAGTTTATGTTATCAAATGTTACAAATCGCTATATAATGTACTATTTTCTTATCTTAATTTAATTTTGTTAACATACTGTAAGTTTATATAATATATATTATACTAAAGTATCAAATATTATCTATGTATCTTATAACTAAAAATAAAGTAGAAAATTTCTCAAAAATTTTTAGTTAGCAGGTATTAAGGTTATTGGTTATCCATTATGGAACAAATTTCGTTCTCTCTGACGGCCTTAACATT
>JAUPMG010000010.1:2725206-2741333 GCA_031762675.1 Pachysandra terminalis
AAAGAAAAAACAAATTAGTGAATGAGACAGAGGAAGAAAATTCCATCAGAGAAGAAAATGATTTTGGGTCTTTGGAAGCAATCAAACTTTAAATGAGAAAAAAAAAATTAGCCAATGAGAGAGGAAGAAAATTCCCGCAGAGGAAAAAAATGATTTTGGGTCTTTGGAAGCAAATCAAACCTTGAATGAGAGAGAAAGCACCGGTAAGAAGAAAAGTGAGGGAAAACGGTTTAAATGCTTGAGATGATACCACGATAAGGAGAGAAGTTAAAGAGAGCACCGGTAAGAAGAAAAGTGAGAGAAAACGGTTTAAATGCTTGGTGATTATCGGAGGGAAGTTTGCTTAGGATTAGGAGAAGACGTTTTGGGTTTAAACTTTAAATACCTCTTTAATTTAACGTGGACGTTTTAATGTGTGGTGTTTAGAAAGACGTTTCTAATTAAGGAGAGGAGAAAGACGTTTCGAGTTGGGATTCTTAAATTTAGTGGTGCCACATCAGCAGCTGACATGGAGCAGCTAGAATTTGAGAGAATTCATTTAAGAATTCTCTAAAAAAATCATCCTTAAGCGACCGATTGCTATATATTATATAATAGATATATATATATATAGATATATATATATATATATGGAACTTTCTATATTCTTTTCTCGAATATCAATATCTGTTGTTATTTTTGTTACAATCATAATGGATTTTACATCTTCTCATTTCATTGCTTAATTAGTCCTTTAATTTTTTTTCTTTAAGATGATGTATTGTAATCAATTAATATGTTCCCATAACTTGCAAGCACTATAATTGCATGCATTCCGTTGATATAATAGCATGCAAATAAACTTGCATACTCATTAGCTGTTTTATGATTTGTTAATCAATTTTTTTTTTTAAAACGCCTCACGTCTAATAGTTGCTGCTCACTGCCTTAGGCTATATTAGCAAGAACTCTGTCATATTAATCGTTTTTTCAGAAAAAATTACATATGCTGTTCAACTTGCTGTAGAGTACTTAGAAATAATGTAAAGCGAATTACCTAAAAATAATGCAAAAACCAAGGAGAACAGGCACGAATAATAGATTATAAAGAGAAGAAAACAGAAACGAAATTCAATATACTTACAGTTTCTCGATACCAAGAAATCCAATATCGTACGAAGGAGAGTAAATTACAGGTACCTGATGACCAAAAGAATTTTGTCTGAAAAAGAACAATAAATGATTTGAAATACTGTTTAGAAATTTTGCCAAGCGAGATAACCTTGGTGAGGGGCACGTCGAAGTATAGCTTGCTCGAGAGAATCCAATTTCTTCTAAGAGTTTCTGCATTGCCTGTAGAAGTCGAAGAAGAACCTCCTGATATGGAACTCGAGGAAGATATCGTCGCCATTCTTTTGAAGTCAATTGAAGAAGAAAACGAAGAATAGACAGAGAAATCGAGAAGGTTTAATGGCAGACATGATGAAGACCAAGGAAGTGAAAGCTGCTTAGGGTTTACCAGAGGTGGATTCTAAGTTTGACTCGGTGATCTCAGCAGACGGAGCCTTGTAGTTTAAAAATTCTCAAAATTAATATCTCAGAGAGGAGGAGCCTGCGATAGTGTTCAAGTTCCAGTCTTCCAAGTGGCCAACTGTTGTTATTCTTCCGCGGGTTTTCCGAAAACACGTGGCAGATTCGTTGCCCTGTCCATTGTTGATAACATCACCTCTGGAAGGATGAAATGCAGTAGGTATGTACAAATGGCAGCCCCGGCCCGGCCGCGCTATGGATGACAATCACCCGGCCCGATTAGTCCAGTCCTATATTTGGGCAGGCTTGGGGGAAGGGTACTTAGCCCATAGAATTTTGTCGGGCCGAAATTTAACACCCGATTTATTTTTAGAATCGGATTCAGGCTATTGTTAGATTGGCCCGGCTCCAGCCTGGCCGTGCTAAGGGTGGCAATGAGCTGGGTGATCTATTCGGATTGATTAGCCCGGTCCTATATTTAGGCAGGCTTGAACAAGGGTAATTAGCCCGTAGAGTTGTGTCGGGCTGAAATTTAAGGCCCAATTTATTTGTAGAATCGGATTCAGGCTAGTGTTAGATTGGCCCGGCCCCAGCCGGGCCATGCTAGGGGTGGCAATGGGCTGAGTGATCTGTTCGGCTTGATTGACCCGGTTCTATATTTGGGCAGGCTTGAACAAGGGTATTTAGCCCATAAGGTTGAGTCGGGCTGAAACTTAAGGCCCAATTGAATTTTAGAATCGAACTCGGGCTGATGTTAGATTGGGATGGTCCGGCCCGATCTATGCATTACATTTAATTTTTTTTTTATTACAAACATATAAATATTATATTATCAATACAAATGTCTTACTTTCATTATATATTCATACTATTTTATACATCTAATATACTATAAATCTCAAAAAATTTAGTTCTTTTTTTATAGGTATTTATGAAATATCCTTGTAATTTATTGCTTTTTAATTTTGAAAAGTAAAACATTTGAATTTGTAGGGTCGGACTGAACTGGGCTCGAGCATGAAACATTTTAAATATACTGGCTCGTACTTACACCTTTGAGCCCAAAGGTCGGGCTAGACTGGGCTTGGACAGACATAAATAATGTTTTATTGGGATGCAAGTCCGGCCCAGACAAGCCCAAGCTCGACCCGCTGCCACCCCTAGGCCATACGTGCCAACGCGGGACGATTTGGTCTGTGCCCAGGCACGACCCGGTTAAGCCTGGCACATATACGAATCCCCACACATACATCAGCCCAAGTATGAAACTGAACCTCAAAATTTCCTCACTTCAATAAATATTCCTACATGAAACACCAATACTTGTTATCAGCTTTTATCCACAACAGATCGCTGAGCATGCCATCCAATCCTAAATCAATTAATGGGTAGGCTGGTTTCAGTTGAAAACAGAGACGGTGTCCCTTCAAGGGAAGGACACTTCCTTTTTTGGCAAGGGAAGTGTAATTTGGGTCTAAGGAACTTCAGCTTTAAGGCATAACCTATGACTCAGTGAGAACGTTGCCTCTAAGACTGAAAGTATAGACTTCCACAAGTTTTCCAAGCTGCCGACCCCTTCCATTGCATTCCAAGTTTGAATTGCTCTTTTCTCAACACAAAGCAGACACCAACTTTTATATAAGATGATATGAAACACCTCTTAATGCCAAAACAAAAGCTTGGTTATCTCTATTTACCTCTCTCATTCGAAAATCGACGTCGAGGATTCATCGGAGGACTTGTGGAAATGGAAGGAAAGCAGAACAGGTTCCTCCATGGAACACTTGAAGCCACCATCTTCCATGCCACACCTTATATCCCATTCCTCCCCTTCAATGTAAGTACAAATTATGCTGATTTACAAATATTATTCTCCACACAGGGAAAAGGAGAATGAAACCTCTAAGCATGGTTTGAAATGCTTGCAACATGTCGCCGAAAATAGACTCGATGACATAAGAAATCAAAGAAAATAGTCTTACGTCAATTTTTCCTGATGTTGTCGATATGTCGCGACATGTCACCGAAATGTCGCTGATTTAAAGAAAATTTAGCAACTTTTGAGAGAAATGTTGATCATTTTTTCCATTTCTCTTTTTTCCCCCATTTCTTTCACGTGAAACCTCTTTGAAACTTTTTTTTTTTTTTGCTACTTTCAATTATATTTGTGTATAAAACACAAATCTAACATACCTCGGAGTAAAAGGTTGAAGATTCAACTCTTGACTCACAATGACAGTAAAACATGTTTCTTTTAGATTTGATGTCTTTAAACTTACTCAAGCTGCTTGAAAATAATATATATAATGTAATAACACCCAATATATCAATGTGTGTTGTTATTCTTTTCTAAAAAACATTTTTTATTATATAAATCTTTTGCTTTAATTGTAAAAATATAATATTAATTAAACTAGTCAATTATCCATACATATAGGTGATATTTAATTATTATTTAATTATTTTTATGTGTTTTTTTCAACATAATCTGATGTATTTTACTATATTTAGTTCTTATTTATATTTAAACTAAGTTTTAATAGAAAAACAATTGCATTTCGGGGCAATTTCCCCACATTTTCTCTAATCTGGGGGAAATTTCCTCCATGTCGTGGGCCAAAGTCGGCGACATGGCCAGTGACAACGACATTTAAAACCTTGCCTCTAAGCATTTGCTCTCCTCAACAGCTCAAACTATGAACTGATAATTTCTCTTTTACAGTGTATATTTGTAAGAGAGAAGCTCACCTATGTGACCATCAAGATAGACAAAAAGAAAGTAGCAGAAACAAGCCATGAATTAGATCGAGTATGGAACCGAACCTTTCAGATTCTCTGCGCGTATCCATCTGATTCGATTATCACCATTACAATGAAGACAAGGTGCTCAGTCTTGGGAAAGATCCACATACAAGCACACCAGCTGATTGGTGAAGCAAGCCTGGTTGAAGGTTTCTTCCCCCTCTTCACAGAGAAAGGCAAGCCAAATCCTGAGCTCAAACTCAGGTTCATATTATGGTTTAAGCACGCCGAATGTGAACCAAGTTGGAGGAGAATACTCGAACACGGTAACTTTGAGGGGCTCAAGAATACTACATTTCCACAACGATCGAACTGTCAAGTCACGCTGTATCAAGACGCTCACCATCGCTCCACCTTCAATCCCCCAATTCATCATCTTCATGGAGGTCCAAGGAAGCTTTGGGAGGATGTATACAAAGCCATTGATGGTGCAAAGTATCTGATATACATTGCAGGCTGGTCTTTCAATCCCAAGATTGTGCTGGTAAGTCGCAGAATCACAGTTAATTACTGCTGCTCGCATTATGATTTTCTTTGTTTAATCACCGGTACAATCTCGATCAGGTACGAGATGATCCTCAAACTGATATTCCACATGCAAGGGGAGTGAGATTAGGCGAATTGCTAAAACGAAAAGCAGAGGAAGGTGTAGCTGTGAGAATCATGCTTTGGGATGATGAAACATCGTTACCAATCATCAAGAACAAAGGAGTGATGAGAACTCACGACGAAGATGCCTTCGAATACTTCAAGAACACCAAGGTGGTTTGCAGATTGTGCCCAAGGATGCACCACAAGTTCCCGACGGTATTCGCTCATCATCAGAAGACCATCACTGTGGACACTAGAGCACAATTTCCCTCAACCAGTGATGGTAGTAGTAGAGAGATAATGAGTTTCATCGGCGGGCTGGATCTTTGCGACGGTCGCTACGACACGGAGGAGCATTCCTTGTTTAGAACACTCAACACTGAATCTCATGCTCAAGACTTCTATCAGATCAGCTTTGCAGGAGCTAGTCTTCACAAAGGCGGGCCGAGGGAACCATGGCATGATGCTCATGCTTGCTTCACTGGTGAAGCTGCTTGGGATGTGCTCACAAATTTCGAGCAGAGATGGACCAGGCGATGCGATCCCTCTTTGCTCATCCGTGTCAGTACCATTACAAATCTCCTTCACCAGCCGTCTTTTCCTGCGAATGCATTCGTTCCCGGGGAATGGAAAGTTCAAGTCTTTCGATCAATCGACCATGTCTCAGCAAGCTATTCATCTTTATCAAATGGTCCGTCTGTCGAACGCAGTATCCATGGAGCTTATGTAGAAGCGATCAGGCGAGCAGACAGGTTCATCTATATTGAAAACCAGTACTTTATCGGTGGCTGCCATTTGTGGGAGAAGGATCGACATTGTGGCTGCAGGAATTTGATACCTGTGGAGATTGCACTTAAGGTAGTTAATAAGATTAAAGCAAAAGAGAGATTTGCTGTGTATATTATAATACCAATGTGGCCAGAGGGGTTACCTGAGAGTGAACCAGTTCAGGATATATTGCATTGGACCAGACAAACAATGTCGATGATGTATAAATTGATCGGAGAAGCAATACAAGAGAGCGGCGAACCGGGACATCCTCGAGATTACTTGAACTTCTTCTGCCTTGCTAACAGGGAAGAAAAGGGTAGAGGAGAATTTGTTCCTCCATACTCCCCACAACCTGCAACTCAGTACTGGAATGCACAAAAGCATAGGAGGTTCATGGTTTATGTCCACTCCAAGCTCATGATAGGTAAGAGAATCAATCCTTCACTTACAATTTGATATTATTCTAGCCATAGTGTTAAGTATCGGCTAATCCCGAATCGAATCGGCCGATAAAACTCGGGATCGGCTTGGGACGAGTCACAATCCAAAGTTGATCCCAAAAATTGCTAAAGTTCTCTGACTCGGTTTCGGAAGAGTCAGATCGGACGATGCAATATGGATCGTCCGACACCCCTAAAAAATTTTATGATTTAAAAATAAATAAATAAAATTGGACCATGTTTGGATCGGCTGATCCCGAGTTGGATCAGCGATCCAACTCGGTATCAGACCGGGACAATCCCCGATCCGATACCGAGTTTAAACACTATGATTCTAGCTACTATAATCCTTCACACACAATTTGATATTATTCTAGCTAGTACGACTTCTAATCGTGGTCAAATTCTTTACTCTTTTCAGTGGACGACATATACCTCATAATAGGATCTGCGAATGTGAACCAACGATCAATGGATGGGCGGCGGGACACTGAGATTGCAATTGGATGCTACCAGGTCAAGAACACTGGAAATGGTGCAAGCGACGAAGATATTCACGCGTATCGCATGTCACTCTGGTATGAACATATAGGGTGTGTTGAAGAATCATTCCTAGAGCCCCAGAGTTTGGAATGTGTGAAGAGGATCCAGATCATCGGAGAGGAGATGTGGAATGTATACAATGGAGAAGAGATAGTAGACATGGAAGGTGTCCATCTGGTGAATTACCCTGTAAGCATAACTAAGGATGGTCATGTTGAGGACCTGGTGGATGGTGATGGTACCTTCCCAGATACTAAAACACCTATAAAAGGGAAGAGATCAAAGGTTCTACCACCAATTTTTACCACATAACACAATCATATACCCACACCAACATGATTCATCTTTCTCACCATATCATTCTTTGTAAATCAAACACTGATCTTTCCCAAAATTGTGCTAATGTAAAGAAGTCATCACCTTGGACATTGTTAGCATTGCAAAGGAATTTAGCTTCACACAAAGAAATCCTTGCAACTACAAGTTGAAGGCCTTTTCCACAGTATTTTACTATCCAGTTGAGATCACCCAATGCAAATGGGTCCTCTCCTTGGTTGCCATGAGTAAGAAGTAAAGAACTTTTAAATCAGGATTGCTTCAAATGGTCTCTCATTCCAGACTCTTTTAGTTCTATAATGTTTTAACTAGCATGAAACTAAATGGAATGCACCAGATAAACAATTAGTAATATATTGAAGTCAAAATGATATAAATTAAGAACTAATTGTCTGTGAAGCAGTTCATGAAAAATGACAAGCCAGAAAATAAGATATATATATATATAAAGAGAGGAGGATTGTTAACCTCCAATTAGAATGGGAAAGAACCAGACAGTTAAAATAATAATAAACATGATACCATTTAAGGTCAAATATATGAAATAGTATCACTAAATCAATAAAGTCACACTGGAATTTCATTTCTCAGAAAGAATTTCCTGGTATAGTACATCACAATTGGACTAAGAATGAAAAGAATGCGACGAGTGAAACACTTGATGCTGATTTTTTTTTCAAGTTAACAAGCACCTATACAATTTCAGAGTAGAAAGCCCTCTATAGTCACCCAGTGGGATATTGCCGGTATTGAAATCCAACGAGATAAACAGATAGATTAGCAGCTGGATGAATTGACACAAGGCTATCTTGAATCTGATTCAGCTGGCTTGTCCTTTGGAGCAGGAGATGTTTCAGGAAGCTTAATATCTCCAACACCTTTTGGTGGACCAATGCTACAACGATCAGTGTTATGTTTTGCAATAGCATCTTTTATCTTCTGAAACTGCAGATTGTTTTCAGGAAAATTTGGTTAATGAAATCAGAAAATTATTAAAATGTGCAAGCACGTATGCAAGAACTTTCTTACTTAACATTGAAACATGCCGTAACACAAACACACACACACACACACAAAATTGTTTAGATTACTACTTTGACATACCTTTGCAAGTGAACATGAAAAGGTTTCCAACTGCCCATCCGCTCCACGATAAAAGTGAAAATAAGGAAGCACCTTTACATTCAAGCTTTTGCACATTGGCTTGTTCTCATCAAAATTGACTTTTAGAAACAAAATCTCAGGGTGCTCTGCAGCAGTCTTGCAGAGCTGATGAATCCATTATAAGACGATGTCAGGAGAAGCATTATCTTTTAACACCAGAATGTAATTAGAGAATCAGCCTCAGAATTTTCCAAGATTTTAATTTCACATGATAATGTAAACATTAGGTAAAAATATATGCAACTAAATCGTTTATTCATGCTGTCCATAGGAAGTCATTTGAAAATATAAACAAATAATAAAATATATGATCACCAAAAACAAATACAAGCCAGTCTTGAAATTTAAAGAAGAAACAAAAGTAAACCAATGGAAAAAGAGTTCACACCAATTAAGATATAAGTAACATAAGGGGAATTTCCTAATAACTTCCTAATGCTATGATCCATTTTAAGGTTCTGGACAGTATCATTTCATCAACTGCGATCCCTCCACCTTCCTCCCTCCCTGCTAAATATTCATTGTTATGATCCATTTTAAGGTTTTGGATATTTTCATTTAATCGAATGTGATCCCTCCCTCCCTCCCTGATAACTATCCAATGTAATGATCCATTTTAAGGTTCTGGATGTTATGATCCATTTTAAGGTTCGGAAACCATTTTAAGGTTCGGAATAGTTTCATTTTATCAAAACTGCGATCCCTCCCTCTTAACTATCCAATGTTATAATCCATTTTAAGGTTCTGAACAAATGTCAGCATGGATATGTGTCCAGGTGGTGGACTTGCTTAGCCACTGAATTTCGGGAAACCAGGACATGCATCAACAGTTATAACTTTAACATCCTACTACAGAATTTCTTCAATTACTATCTTGCAGATTTATAAGTACACTTTTTAACACATTTTTCAAGATTAAATATCCTACTGTGACTGAGATATCTCTAATATATATACTATATGCAGCTATACATATTTCTTATCTGGTTAATTCGAAGGATGAGTGCTACACAGAGTTACAAACTTTAGGTAGTCTACTTAATTGTACACTTGTACCCATCTGCACCCTAAGAACTAAAAGATTTTGTGTATCACATGGAAAATACATTTAGTTCCATTATGTTCAGATACGGCAGTATTATATAAGACACAGCAAGTGAGGTAGCACACTACTCTGTTGCACCTTATGTTTCTATTACCTATCTTTATAAATGTATCCTACTTTACGTCTCATCATCAATGAAATGTGAGTTATATCTACATGCCTGCCCTAAATTGTATTCTCTGCTAAAAATTTGGAACTAACAGGGATGTAATTATCATTTATCAGTGTGTATTGAAATAGAGCCACTGAAGAATCCAAGAGCACATGGTCGAGAAACAAACTCAAGTCACCTTGGGAAATAATGCCCTGCAAGAAGCGCACCAAGTGCCATAAAATTCAACAATAACTAAGTTATCTGCAGCTTGACTTAAAGCATTCAAAAATTCTTGAGTAGAATGAATGTCGATCATATTTGGGCCTGCATTCTTTTCCCACCATTTTGGTTGATCAGTTTCAGCAATAGTTGCATGTACCTGAACTAAAACATTTAACATGGAAACATAAGAAATAATAAGAGAAACATTTAATAACATATTACATGTCAAAAAAAAATTATGAAAGTAATTCTCAGAAGAAATTAAATGAAGTTATACCTTGTGCAGCTTGCATTATTCACACCAAAGCCAAGAGTGGAAGTGAGCATAATGATAAAGATATTATTGATAAGATATAATTTCATAATGCTCTCTATTGGTTTTAAAAACAACACAAGCATGAAATTGGAGAGCAAGACATCTCATTTTGCCAGCATAACAATCAAATAGAAATCAGTAAATAGTACACGACTAATTCGAAGGATGATATCTAAGTCATCATATTCATTCACTCCCTCAGATATTATCAGAAGCACAACTTTTCTTGTTACTCATTGTTCGTGATGAACTTTCTTGTTCTGTAATGGATTGTATTCCTTGACCAGATTATACCAAAGATAGTATCAGTGCCAACTTGGACAAATATAGAGAATCTCCTAGTGACTTCATATCCATCACAAAAGTATTATTTTTGCAACTGATGGGGCTGCAAGTTCAAGCAGTCTGGTCCAAGACCAGGTCAGTTCCAGCCAACCCAGTCTACACGTTCCTAGACTGAATTCAGTCCAAGCTTGCCACGTAACACTTGTCAACACCACCCTTTGAAAGGACAAGTCAGCTTCCGCCACTAAATCCAGTGACACCCTCACCGCGCTTTCTTCCTTGAATCTTCTAATTCCACCCCTCATAGCACCGCACCTTCCCCTGCGTCAAAATGTTTTTTTTTTTTTGTGACGTGGAACCCCCGACCCACTTAGTGGGGACAGGGTAAACCCCTTGACTCCAGCCACAAGTACCATATATCAGGTAAGCCCAGGGACTCGAACCTGGGACCTCCAGGTTGTAAAATAAGACTATAAGTTCCTTTTCTTCACAAGCTTTGTGTGCCCTTCTTTTCTCTAATCTTCTAAGTGTTTCAGTTAGGCTAAATTGTTCATATTAAGGGGTTGTATGCATAAGTGCTGCATGGTGAGCTTGGAAATCACTGATGCTGTGCCAACTTGCTGCACTTCCTTTTATGAAATGCTCACTTATTCGCAAGTTTCCTTGGTATAGTAAAATAAATTCCCACATTGATGTAATATTCAATAGGTTAGCATATATTAACACATCAAATCAAACCCGACACATGAAAACGCCAACCTTAGAGTCACTCTTGATGAAAAATAAAAGTAAACTAACAAACATAAGAAGAAAAATAAAAACCTAATCATTGCAGAAAGAAGGTGTATTTGTCAGATAGATCAACACCTAATAGAGTTATGCAAGAAAAAGACAGTCAAACTAGAAAGACCAGGAGCTAAACAGTAAGAATATGATTTGGTTATTTGCTAGGGCTGCCAAATTTCAGTAGGAAGAGATAAAGAAAATTTCAAACAACTGGGTATTCTAAGAGCTACCCAAATGGCGAAGAAAAACCTAATTCCAATAAATAACTCAAGTTTCTACAAATTTTTCTTTCTAACCACACACACACACACACACACACACACACAAAATCACAAGTACTTACACTCGAATTACCAAATCAGCATCTAAAAAGAGGAAAAAGCTTCACATATAATTAATTCTAAATGTAACCAACAAACAGAACTTCAGCAATTCAAGAAGCAGGCATGAGTCTGTATAAATTTCCAAGTAACAATTATCATATCAATGGATAATTGTGTAATCGCTTAAATCCCAGGGAAACAAAACAAATAAAAATAAAATAAGAGTTAAGTGAAAAGAGGGGTTACTACCTTGAAAGAAATCAATGGCTTTCTGTGCATACAGATAGGGGAACCAGAAAGAGCCGCGGAGGCGGCGGAAGAATGAGAAGAAGAAGAAGGAGAGTCCACTGCGGAACTAAGTCTTCTATTATTTGATTGCAGGAGAAGTGGGGTAAAGCTTGGAGAAGAAGGGAAAGACGATGGCGGGGAAGAAGACAAGCAGAGTGAATTAAAAGAAAATCGAACCACATCTGCCATTGGGGAATAAAACAACAGAGATTCACTACCTCTCAAACTCTTTTCTCCTCCAATTCAAAACCATGAAATTTTCTCTCTCGCTCTCTCTCTCTCTCTCTCTCTCTCTCTGTGGGTGACTTCTGTGTGTGGACAACGTCGATCTTGTAAAAAGCTGAAGATAGCGCCGTCCTTGTCCTTTAATATTTATGCAAACCATCGTGTTCCAGTGTTGGTGTTGGTCTAATATACTAACCCGTTACCGGTCTAGATATAACCGGTCCAACCACTATCCTTCTCCAAGTTGGAAACTAGAAAGAAATTGCATAGATTTCTTGTTTTTTTTTTTTGGTTCCCCAAGGTATCCGAGGCTTCGCCCAGGACTATTCTTCCGAGGTACTGTCGGCTGTCGGCCGCCGAAGCGGGGACCTCTCCCAACAAAGTTTGCTGCATCCACAAGGACTAGATACTGAGACCACTTGCTTAAACGACCCGAGCCCTTTCCACGGGCCAACCTCTGTTGGTATAAAATTCTTCTCTCTCGTATTAAAAAGGTTTTGGATAAAAACCTTTTTTAAATCTCCATTACAAGAAGATTTTGATTCTGTGTTAAAGCCAAACTCTTTTTCGATCTCTCTCTAATTTACTTTTCTTTCAATTTGTCATAGAATAATATATCAAGCATCTTAGATTTTTGTGTTGAATCGACACGGTTAACCCGACTTAGGTCCCCACTTAATGTGACGTCCATGACTCCTATTAGTTAGGAGTTGAGTCTCTTATATTTAGGAGACTCCTCCCATCTATTCTCCATGCGTTTTCGAGATTCCAACCTAGAGAATCTCTCTCTCTTTGTCTCTTGTGCCTCCGGTGCTAGATTTTGAGAATCTCTCTCTTGTTCTTCCTTTGATGCTAGATTTTTATACTGATATATAATCATTTTTGAGTGTGAACTACTGTGTGATTTTAATAATCACATACACCAACGTGAGATATTTTCCAATTTAACGAGACATTTTCCAATTCGATAAAGATCTTTCGCTGTAGATTCAGGTTCATATGCATCGAGATACGTTATCTATCGAGATACGTTATCTTTGGTTATACCTAAGTGGGACATTTTCCGATTCAATAAAGAACTTTCGATGTAAATCCAGATTTGTATGCATCGAGATACGTTATTTGATTCGTTTACAACCTTCATACGAAGACGAATCACTACCAATAAGCATATTGGTAGACCAAATGAGGTAGCATTGCATGAGCAGCGCTAGAAGGGAGAGAGAGAGAGAGAGCAATAAATGACATCCATAAACACAAAAGCATTAGAATACAGAAAGAACATCCATAAACACAAAAGCATTAGAATACAGAAAGAGTAAGCAATAAATGACATCCATAAACACAAATGCATTAGAATACAGAAAGCTTGAAAAGTGTTTAGCTACCATAGCAATAAGCTCCTTTAAACATGAAACACTGGAAGGAAAAGCAAACAAGTGAACTAATTTAGATTTTGTAATTGGTCCTCTATTACAAAACTGGTATGATGTCCTTTAAGAGCATAAAAGAAAAGAAATTGAAAACTGAAACCAACTAGTCCTCTTCCTCGCCCTCGTTCTCAGCAATATTGAAGTACCGGAGCTCATACATATTGCGGTCTTTATTGGATGAGATGACCCTCAGCCAATCTCTGACATTGTGCTTCTTCAGATACTTCTTGGTCAGATACTTCAAGTACCTAACAGTTATCCACAGCTTAACATTAACTGAAGAGAGTAAAACATTTGAGCATGTATGCTATCACACACAACACATGAGAATACGCATATTGATGATAGCTACAATCCACCGAGAGGGGGGGAGCGGGGAAGATGGTTACACAGAAGTTCTAGGTGAATACAACAACAGTCTAACTGAATTACCAATGGATTTCAGGTTCCTGGTCTAATATTCGGTAATACAATAATCAACTAAATGGTAGTCTGTCCTCCCGTCCTTGGGACGTTGGTAGAACATTCCCTCAAATGAGGGATGGATTTCAGGTTTCTAGTCTATTATTTGGTAATACAATATTCAACTAAATGGTAGTCTGTCTCCCGTTGTTCGGACATTGGTAGAACATTCCCTCAAAAGAGGGATGGGCTGGGGAGGGTCGGGGGTTCGATTACGTGTCTCCCCTATTGGGGAGTGATCTAGTGACCACCAGTATGTGGATAAAAATAATAAAATAAAAAAAAAAACAACTAAATGGTAGTCTACTAAAAATTCATATAATAAGAATCCATTTTTGGCCAACATAAAAGGTGAACCCTTACTAAATAAACCCTCTCATGGTTCCATTGATATAAAAAAAAAAATCTCTGATGGCTTGTTATGAGAATTAGAATATGGTGATCCTATACAGCTGGCCGATTAAGATGATGTGTATTCATCACTTCATCATCTTGTCACTAAGAGTTTAATCTAGTTTCAACTAAAAATGCTATAAAAGAAGTGTGGACAGCTGATAAATCAACACTCCAGAGTCCAGATGAGATTTCATCTTTCAAAGGCAGATAGAAAGCACCTCGCCCGAAAATGATTCAGGTAAACCAGATGTTCAATTTGCAAGCCTGATATTGATACTAAAATATTAAAAAAGCTTGTTAACGTTCTGAAAAAGCACCACTTTGGGAAAGGACCAAAATGACTATTAAGAGCTATAATAAATTGATACCAGGGCATTTTACCAAGTTTTTCTATATCCATTGGTACCATGGGATGACATCTCCTTATAGGTGAATGGATACTGAATTCAATATTTTGATCATTAGGATGTTTGTTGAACAGCTTGAATTGGTATGCCCAATAAACCCATCAGACTGGATTATCTCCCTCCCACTTTGGGAAAAAAAATCTTACAATTCCAGCTTGGATAACGTTCCATTGGAATTGAAATTGTCATACTAAGTTGGTGAATCTAGACTGTTCGTTTTCAGCTTGTCATTGTCCTCCCACATTGAACTCCTTTAGCTGTTCTAGAATTGAAACATAATCTGATCATGTTGTTCAACTCTCTCACCAAATTTCTTCATTTTTTCCATAATCAAGTAGCAACCACATATAGATGAATAGAGAATCAATGTACTCTGATACCAATTTGACAAGTCCCGAATGAGATCAATACCAATTTAATTTAGCAACAGCCTCCTAACCACTTCAAGAGGACTAACCACCAAATAAAATAAATTTTCTTCTCTATTTCTTAAAGAGACACTAAGATAGCTCTTATAGAATCCCAGGAAGCTCTAGGATCAACCCAATTGCCTAAAATAACAACTCACTAACACTAACTACACGAAATCAAAAATAACTAGATTTATAGACTTCTAATTGAACTAGAAAACAAATTTACCTACAAACAACTTCCAAATAGAACAAAAATATATGATTTAGGATCAGTCTACTAAATCAATTCAAGGGGATTAGCCACCAAATAAGATAAAATTTCTTCTTCATTTCTTGAAGAGACATTAAGATAGCTCTTATAGAATCCCAAGCAAATCTAAAATCAACCTAATTGCCTAAACTAATAACTCATTAACACTAACACATAGTCAAAAGTAACTAGATTTATAGACTTCTAATTGAACTAAAAAACAAAGTCACCTACAAACAACTTCCAAATAGAACAAAAAAGTTATGATTTAGGATCAGCCGCCTAATTCAATTCAAGGGGATTAGCCACCAAATAAAATAAATTTTCTTCTTCATTTCCTGAACAGACATTAAGATTGCTCTTATAGAATCCCAAGCAAATCTAAAATCAACCCAATTGCCTAAACTAATAACTCATTAACACTAACACATAATCAAAAGTAACTAGATTTATAGACTTCTAATTGAACTAAAAAACAAAGTCACCTACAAACAACTTCCAAATAGAACAAAAAAGTTATGATTTAGGATCAGCCGCCTAATTCAATTCAAGGGGATTAGCTACCAAATAAAATAAATTTTCTTCTTCATTTCCTGAACAGACATTAAGATTGCTCTTATAGAATCTCAAGTAACTCTAGGATCAACCCAATCACCTAAAACAAACACTAAAACAGAATGAAAAGTAACTAGATTATTAGAATTCTAATTGAACTAGAAAACAAAGTTCCCCATAAAACAACTTCTAAATAGAATCATAAAATAAAATAAAATAAATAAAATAAAATCTTAATCAAACATAGAAATCAAATATAGGATTGTGTTATGTGCATGGTAAGTGATGAGGTGGCTAGCATTACCATGCAAAGAGAGGTGGTGGAGTTATTCTAGGCAACAACTAAGATGTAACGGCAATGAACAGCCCAATAAAGAAGGTAACGGCTAAGGAGAGAAGTTAGGGATTGTT
>JAUPMG010000010.1:2766706-2780407 GCA_031762675.1 Pachysandra terminalis
TCTCTCTCTCTCTCTATATATATATATATATATATATATATATATATATATATATATATTCTCTCTCTCTCTCTATATATATATATATATATATATATATAATACCTTCGTTATTCATAAAAAAAGAATTTTAATTTCAAACTTTTTAAGGGTTTAAATGAGAGTAAAATACTTAAAAAAACCTAATATTTGAAAAAATATGCATACGTATGCATTAACACATATGTAGGCAAGTTAGGATGCGCGCACCCTATAAGGAAAAAATAAAGTATATATGCCTAAATGATTCAATTATAGTGTTAAACTATATACAGATCTAAATACGAGAAAATTACATATTTTTGAACTCAAAATAAAGAATGCATGCCTAAATGATTCATTTCATTAAGTTTTGATGTGTAAAACATAGCATAAAGATTTAACTCAAGAATACGCCTTTGACGAACAAAACAAAGCCTCCAATCTTCCAAAAACTTGTGCTAGAGTGTTTTGAATCTCAAAATGGTTGAGAGCAACACAAAAATTTGGGGTTTTAATCCCTTTTTGTCGAAAAAAAGAGAGGAGAGAATTGAGGGAGATGTCACTGAAATATGGCGATGTCTCCCATGATTTCCCCCTTTTAAGGGGAAATCTACTTAATATTCTACCATGTCATGGAAATATTGGCAACATTTTGAGAAATTTTGATATATGACGCAGATATATCGGCGGCATGGTAGAAAAGGTAATTCCCCCTATCTTTCATGTCGGTGAGGTCAAAAAGGGCAAAATTTCGATGGTATGACGCCAAAACTTAAAACGCTGATTCTATGTACAACAACCTCATCGATATCACCCCTTTTTGTGGATAATCTATCCAAAACAATGGAAGTAGTTACTTTTAGGAATTACCTAATCTTTTTTTTTTTGATCGGTACCTAAATCTCATTTCTTACCTAAATCTCATTTCTTACCATTGCTTCATCTCTAATACCATTGTTATTAAAGGTGCGCACCACATACACAGTCTTAACTTGAATTTTTTAAACCTTATTGATTCCAAGATATCCATCCATAATTCTAGTTTTGCATTTACTCTTTCTCTAGTTTGGTCCACCAAAATCATATCATCTGCGAATAATATATACTAAGGCGCATTTTTCTTGAATCTGAGTTGTCAATTCATTCATAATCAAAGTAAAAAAATAAGGACTCATAGTTGACCTCTGTTATAAGCCTATTATTTATAGAAACATATTTGAATCAATACCAATTGTTTTCACTCTAGTTATCGCTCCCTCATACCTATTCTCAATGATATCAATGATTCAATATACTTGATTGGTCTCCTCTCCTCTCCCAAACCCAATAGATCAAATCTCTAGGTACTTTGTTATATGCTTTCTCTTGATCAATAAAAGCCATTTGAAGTTCTCTCTTCTTTCTAAACTTCTCTAGTAATTGTCTAAGTGAGAAAGATAGCTTTAATGGAAGACCTTCCTAACATAAAACCAAAATGTTTTTCTCATGCTTGGCTTCTTTTTCTTAGCGTTGCTCCATCAGTTGTTTCCATAATTGATAATTCATGATGTGACTCGTAAGCGTCATTCCACAATAATTAGTATAATTTTGGATGTCAACATTGTTTTTATGTATAGGTATGATAAGGTATGATAATGTTTCTCCTTCAAGCATTTGACATTTTCTAGACTGAAAGAGACATATTAAATAGTATAATTGAAATCCATAATAGATTAACTCATCCCTGCCGACATTAATTAATCTTTTTCCTTTCATCCTACAACAATATGCTCTATCTTAGTTGTTACCATTCTATAAACTATCCATATTTAATTCTCTTGCATCTTTTCTTTTCCTTTGTTCCTTACCTTTTCTTTATTTTTTGAAGGGTAAAGATGTTTTCAATTCTTTCTGGTGTTAACTTTTGAAAAATTGTATATCTTTCTGTGCAGAACTATAACATTGTGAATTATGATGAAAAAGTAGTGGATGGATTCTATGATGTTTATGGCATTGCCTCAAACTCGAATATGCAAGGGAAGATGCCGCTGCTGATTGATCTGGAAGCAACATCCATCTCGGATAGTGTTGATCATGAAGTGATTATAGTAAACCGCCCCATTGATCCTGCATTGCAACAACTTGAGAGAAGAGCACTTTCTATTGCCTCAGAGTGCCGAGCTGTAGAGCTTGGTCTAACTTTAAGTGGTCTGGTCCAGAAGATTGCTGATCTTGTTGTTGATAGCATGGGTGGTCCAGTTGGTGATGCTGATGAAATGTTAAGAAAGTGGACAACCAGGAGATTTCAATTACGAAGTTCTCTAAATACCCTCGTTCTTCCCCTTGGTTGTCTTGATGTTGGACTTTCACGCCACAGGGCCTTGCTCTTTAAGGTTGTGACGTTTTTGGCCTTCTTTTACATTTATATGCCAAATTGACTCTTAAGCGTCATATTTCCCAGTTACCTTCATTGAGCACTTAAAGTTGTGCTCCTTTTTCAAGGTGGTGTTTATTTACATGTAATGATTGTTTCACTTATGCTATTTGGTTAACGAGTGCTTTAAATATGTGAGCAATATATATGTATATTGTGTGTGTATACTATATACCCACAAAATGAGATGATTAGAACCTTAAGTGATTTTGTTGAAAGGGAACACAACAAAACAAATGCAATTTGAGCACTCATTACACATCATAATTGCATTGGACACCTCTTTTAACTACCTTTTCATCCATCCCGTTAGCCATTCCTGGGACTCTATTGAAGACAATTTCAATAATGTAGACAAGATTTGGATTTCCCTCGGCATGTGAGACAGACTCCAACTCCTTCAAGGACAGATTCCAATTCCCTCCTTGAACCCAAAGGCTCAGGCATCATCTTTGGCACAGTACTGTTTTCTTCAATGACAACTTTGGATAGGTCAGGGAACCAATTCAGTGCCTGAATAAGGATATTTATCATGTGTAGTGTTGCTGATGTTTTTGTATTGTGGATCTCAAACTTGTTCTTCCTATGGATTATGTTAGTTTTGGTAGGTATTGTTAACTACTTTTGCTGCTTTAAATGTATGACGTGCTTTCAACTTGTTCTCAACATAATATGTTTTCCCATCCATTATTCCCTATTTTACTTTTGTAGTGTTATCATTAACATCTTGTATTTCATCTTTGATTTTGTCCATGATGCAAATAATATTCCAATGCACATAAGAAGAGTATATATGTGAACTAATGTTACATGGAACCTTCTTTGATGGAGCTTGACCTTTCTCATATGCACATTTACAAGTCATGGTGCCTTTACCATTTAACCCCTTATGTCAACTTATCAAAGAGAAGGTTCGTTAGTTTGAATTAGGATTTGACCAGCTAGTTGAGAATATTTTAGAGGAACAAGGAATGGAACAGTTCCTTTATGAGTCTATTCTAATAGGAAATTTTTTTATTTTATGCTTCACCCTTCCAGATTGACATGGAATGAATGTAATTTGGATTGTTGGAACCTTTTTACAAGATTTACATGCGTGCTTATTATATCGCCTCTACATGCATCCATGGATATAACGGTATCTCTTAGACATTACTGTGTGAATTACTTATAAAATAACTTCTGCACTTAATTTATGTGTGATCTACCCAGCAAAGAAACTGTTTTCGCATTCATGTAATTGTATATTCCAAACATATTTACTGTCACATATGATTTAGTTATTAAGATTTACTTATCAGCAAAAAAAAAAAAAGGATTGACCTTTACAGCATTTTATGCTATAGCGTGTGCATATCATGTTGGTATCTTTGTTCTTATATGGTAGAAGTATCATGCAACAAATTAGTTTTGATCTTTTGGCACTGCAAGTCTTAGTGATTGAGACGTATCTGACTTCCGTTGGTGTTCATGCAACACTAATATGAAGTGGACCATTCTATGAAATCTTTTGATGGATGTAGATGAATTTTGTCTCTATCATCCCAATCTGTTTGATAACTTATAGCTTAAGCTCGTCGGTATTTTTTTCATAATATCTAGTTCCTTCCAGGCCTTCCTGGACTGGTGTCAAATGTGACTGCAAAACAGATGGATCTTATACCTGATATGGGAAGAAAAGATATTTCTGAGAGTTGTAGTTATGGTTGTCACGAGCCTCCAGTTTCGCACCAAAGGTTTGCAATTTCTGCAGCGCGACTCCTGATATTTAAGAAATTAATGATTCCTCTATATCTGATAGAGAGCACAGACGCGTGGTTAGAATAATGAAGTCAATTAATCAGATACAGTTTTGATATGTTTATCTTTTGCTTAAAGAAGCATGGTGGAGTGACATGATGATAACTTATGTTTGTGACAATGTAAATTTAGTTGCTGTCCTTACTTGGATGAGGTTTTTAGATTTTTGTGTTTCATTGTTTTATCAGAAGTTTTCAATAATCCCATACTTCTGGTGCTAGGTACTAGCTGATAGGATCAATCTTCCATGTAGGCTGGTGAAAGGAAGCTACTATACTGGTACTGATGAGGGAGCTGTGAACTTGATTAGAATTGATCATGGAAGGTGATGATTTTATCTTGTGGGTTTGTTTTTATTTTTTCTTTTCTTTGGCATGTTTCCGAATATCTAGTTGTGAGATTATGATGAGCTTTACTTATACAATCTTAGCATCTAGATAAGAGCCCCCAAAACTTTATGCATAGTATAGGGTGCAGTTTTTCAGACAGGCTTCTAGAATGAAATTACCTTGGCAACACTTGAATGAGGTTTTCGGTATTCTCTCTTACGTACTAAAAGGAAGCATTTTTAATTTTTTTTTTCATTAATATTCCAATATCTATTGATTTAAGTTTTTGGATTTGTTATATTTTCCGCTTTTTGCTTATTCTTTAGTAGATTTAGTCTTTCAAGCCACTGGTTTCCTGTCTGAATTGGGATACCAGTTCCCAGGGATGCTATGGGTGATCAACTTTCCGCCTTAGTTGATTTTTTTTTTAATGATTCTGTTGGAGTCTTCTCTGTTTGGATGGTTTAGTAGATAGTTTTTTACCAAAAAAAGATGAGGGCTACTTTATGTTTCTTCTTTCCACTACATTATTATGATGCTAATACATTGTTCATTATGACACTAATTCTTTGTAAAAATGATTCAGTGAATACATAATTGATCTAATGGGAGCTCCCGGCACTCTAATTCCTACTGAGATACCTAGTGATCATCTTCAAAATTGTGAATTAGATGCGATGAGCTTTATACCAGAGGCAGTATATGATTCACGTTTTGCACTTGCCAATGCCAAGTGTCAGTTGGACAATAAAACTGGAGCAGTAGGAGTTTTACCTGATCTTGATCATGGTCCAAAAGTTAGTGTTGCAGAGCCAATTGAATTATCAAGTATAGATATTCAATTGAAGAGGGATGATTTGAATCTTGTTGAAAAGCATCAGACTGAGAGAT
This sequence comes from Pachysandra terminalis, assembly GCA_031762675.1. Taxonomy (NCBI): domain Eukaryota; kingdom Viridiplantae; phylum Streptophyta; class Magnoliopsida; order Buxales; family Buxaceae; genus Pachysandra; species Pachysandra terminalis. The sequence goes on from JAUPMG010000010.1 coordinate 2,772,161, forward strand.
TTGAACATGATTTTGGGAAGCTTCTACCTTCGTTGCATAGATCCCATGAAGGCTCATCAGATATTAGTGGAAAAGCTTCACCTGCACAAAAAATGAAGATTAAAGATGTTTCCAAATATGTCATCAGTGCAGCAAAAAACCCAGAATTTGCACAGAAACTGCATGCTGTTTTGATGGAGAGTGGAGTATCACCTCCTCCTGATTTGTTTTCTGCTATAGTTCCTCGGGATCTGGGAGAACAGAAAGTGAGCCATCTGATAGATGGGAACAAATTGGATTTTGACATTGGAAACTGTGTTACTAAAAAGCAACATTCTGCTGAGGAAGTGATGGAAAAAAGAAAAGAAGTGGAGACAAATGTCATCAACACTGTTTCAGGTTTATCTTCTCTTGGGGGGTTTGTGCTGGTTGGCAATGAAGTTAATGGAATGACTGAGGTTGATACTACAGGTGTGGGCACGTTTCATTTTACGTCATCTATAGTAGTTTCAAGAACTTTATATGAGAAACTCTTTCACAAGATTTTTATGACCTTTGCAGTTCATTCTTGCCAAAAACAACTTGAAAATGCCTTAGCTGGTGGTCAGGGTCATTGCTCTCACGGAAATGCAGGAATGATCTCAAATAATGTGGAAACTAAAGGAAGGATGTTTGCAGAAGAGCATCAACAGAACATGGTATTCATGGAAATGGGCAATAGGAATCTACATACCTCTTCTAATATTCATAGTGAAAAGGTTACCCAAGTGCTAAATGAGGTTGCAGAATGGGAAATTCCTTGGGAGCATATTCAAATTGGTGATCGAATTGGACTTGGTAAGTATGGAGTTAGAATTCATTATCTTGAAGGTTGTTTAGACTAGTTTAGGCATGAATATCTGTTGGAATTCTTGGGTTATATTATGTTTGTTATTGGGATGGGAAAAACCAATAAAATCTTCTTTTCTCTCATTTCATGTAGTTTTTTGTAGCTGCTTGATGAATTGGTTTACTAAAGATTGCTTAATATACCCTATTATCCTCCATATTGCTTCTTCTTCTTTTCTTCATCCTCTTGCTTCTGTTGGAAAAGTCTCATCATACAATTGATTTTTTTTTTTCCTTATAATCCAATCAGTTGCCAAATAGGATCAGTTTTCCTATAGTGCTTCAATAGTTTCATGTTCAACTGAGAAGTAGGCTTTAAAATAAGACGTGGGTTATGTTTTCTGGCTAGAGATTGTTCGATGATTTCGAACTACACCATGATTTGGAGAAGTTGAGGTTGTTAGAATAAGTACATGTGATTAAATCATCGAAGGTAGGTGTGGATAGAATTGCTGATTTTCTTTACCAGGCAAGAAATATATAGTTTTGCAGCTAAGTCATTCAGCATCACCCGACTCATCTGGAATTTCCTCAAGAAAAAGGCCCATAAATTGGAAGCTAATTCACAATGCAACAAAAGGTGTATTCCAAATCAACTTCCAAAGCTTGAATTACATCCTTCAAAAGTGATGCATATAAAGACCACTGGAAGTATATTATTTCTTTTAGAGCCACTTCCGACTGTCATATCTCTCTTCACATGAGCTGAATAAAGGATCTTCAACAAAGAGGCTACCGACTCCATTCTCCATCAAATAATGGCCACCTGAAATCCAACCTTCAATAAGCACCACCATCTTGAAATATCATATAATCCTTAACCCAAGCCTCTCTATCAAATGCCATGATTGCTAAATCAAGAAATCGATCCTTCATAGGAATATCTCTCCACCAAAAATCTTTCATAATTTCACTGTCTCCACAACCAACTCTAAATTGACTCCTTTTCCGAAATGCACCAACACACTAGAGATAACTTTCCAAAGTCCCACCCTATACGACCTTGGAAGATGCCAAATCCCGATAACTTACACAATTGCCATATCTTTGAACAATAATTTGACTCAAAGAGTTTCCTCTCCAAATCATTTACCAAGTAGTGCTATATCAACTTCTCCAACGGTCAGCCCTAAACAACTATTCTTGATTGTCCTACAAACAGAAGATCATTTCAGCAAGTGAAAATTATGGCCATCATCCATGCAACTCCATAAAAAATTGCTTTAAAGCTTTTCAATCCTCTTTGTTACCAATGTTGGAAGACTGACTTATAATAGTTAGGGAAGTTATCCAAAGATATCGAATCAAAGTCAGTTTCGCCGCTTCTGATAGTGGTTTTTCCAGGTTGCTAGCTTCTTCTCCATCCTTTCAATAATCATATCCCATACTGAAGTATTCTTGTATTATGCCTCTAATGGAATCCCCAAGTACATTGATTGAGTTCCCAACTTACATCCCAAATTGGCGTATTAGTCCAAGTTCACCACCTCACCTGCTCAAAAGCTGATCTACCGGAAATCCGTTAAAGAAGTTGCACCTTCTTCCCTAGGAATGATAGATAGGAAAGTAGGATTTGCGCAAGGCTCAAAGGAGGCAAAAGTGTGGGGCTTCTCAATTGCTTCCATCAGGTCTGATTTAATAATCTCCCAACATTTATCACAGAAGGCCATAAAGAACCATCAAGGACCTTGGCCTTGTTCTCATCTAGTTTTCCAATTACCCTATGCACCTTCTCCTCCACGAATGTTCCTTCCAACTTATCACATTCTTTCAACGAAATCCTTTAAAACTGAATCCCATCCAAAGTAGGTCTATACTTTGTTGTCTCCTGATATAAATTCTCATATTACACTTTCACAGCTTTTTTCATTTCCTTCTGTTTCTCTAATACCTCTCCATCAACCTCCAATGTTCTGATTGAATTAACATTATTCCAAGCATTTCACATGTGGTAAAAAAAAACTTCTATTCTTGTCTCTTACCTTCAACCACAAGGCCCTGGATTTTTGCTCTAACTAATCTCCTATTTTTTCTATCCAACCAACCACTCCTCCATTTGCAAACTACCTTTTTCCCTCTTTTTTGTCCAACGATTTGATGGTACAAAGCACGTACTCCTTCCTTGAATCCACCCTCCCAAAAACCTCTTTATATTTTTTAGAGCTTTCAGTTGCTTGCAGAAAATAAAGTTAGGTCTCCTCAAAAAATTAAAGCCCGACCATCATTGCATCTTTGTGACACGAGAGGCATCTTCCAACTACATATTCTCAAACCTGAATGAAGAATCCTTCCTAAAACCAACCTTACATTCCAACATGATGGGAATATGGTCCAAAAGGGGTCTGGACAAGAAAGTAGCCATCACCAAAGGCAACATATCCTCCCTACTAGTTGACACTAACAAATTGTCCAGCTTTGAAACGGTGCCTATCTTCCTACTTATTCCCATGCTGTTTGTCACTTGCAGCAAAAAACACTTTTGCAGCCCTTTCAAAACCATTATAAGATAATCCCAAGAATCTCCCAATCCCATAATATCCTCTTTTGCCCATTCTGATTCTTCCTCTTCTAAGACATTTTCCCCTGATAAAGATCTCTTCTAAGACATCTCTATTCCCTGTAATTGAATCTTCTCATTCCACCATAGGCTACATTCTTTTGCGCCATCCCAGTCCCTAATGCTTTCCCATCTTCTCTTGAAAAGTTAACAGGACCCTTCATTGAAGCATAACATTTAGTGGCTCCACTGAGACGATATTACTTCCTAAATTATCTTCCACCAAAAGACCAACTCCAGATTTTTGGTCACTTCTAAGCAACCATAACCAATTCTCTAACACCCACCGTATTATTTTTTTCTTCCAATTTTTTCGTCACCCACAGTCGTCCCAACACCCCAACATCCAGCAAATCTCCCCAGCATCGCTATCCTGCTCCAACCTGCAACTTCTCCCTAGTCCTCTCCTCCCTTAATTCCCAATTGCCTTGGTTACCCGATGCTTTCTCCGGCTATTCCAGAAATGGTTGAATGCTTAGCCTCTAAAAGAAAATTTCAAATAGCAACCTCCATCCTTCTGCCTCCCTTCTTGCAGAGAAGCAGAGAGACTTGGGCCTCTGCCCTTGAGGAAACTTGGTTCTTTTTAGAAATCTGCCACCTCTGTTCAAATTTTTTTCAAGGAGCAGAGATTGGTCAGCAGTCATTAATAACCCTACCGCAGCCTTCTTACTTCCATGCTTTTCAATTCCATCAATAATCTTCATAAACCAGGAAGCTTCTTCTTCTTGAAGGATGATTGACCTCGCCAAGATACCTCATCTCTCTGTAATTTGAACAACCTCCCTCTGATTCTCTTTCCAAAGATTAAAGTTATAAGATTTGTTATCAACTCTCAAAGATCTCCTCTCCATTGTTGATTAATGTATTTGCTATACTGTCATCCTTATCACATCATTGCTGTTGTGTGGAACTGAAGCTTTAGAAGACTGAATCTGTCTGGTGCATGCGTAGAAGAGTTTTGGATCTTATTCAAGGATATTGAAGTCTGAATTTTTTTGAACTAGGTAAAGTTTATATTTGAAAAAGTAAATTTGGAAAAAAATGAATACACAAGAAGTATAAAACAAGATAAAAAAGAAATGTTAAAAATGGTTTTAAAAAGTTCTAATGTAATGAACCACACCCATTTCATTGTATATTAGTGGATTTGAAAATGAGATTAGAACATAGCTTGTATCAGGTGCATGCATGAATGGATTGTGATTTACAATATATTTGGAAGGAATCTTTGTTATTCTTCTATATATTAAACATTCATAATAGTATGAATTAAGGAACAACATCTTTAGTGGCATCACTATCATAATCAGAATAGTAGTACTAACTGTCAAATAACTGTTGCTATTCTATTGTGATTACGCTTTGTGTTTATAATATTCTCTTGATTTTCTGACAATTTGCTGTCTAAACTCGTTAAAACTATTCTAATTGTTTCCTTGAAATCAATTTACGAGTTTTGAAATTCTATATTTGAATCAGGATTCATATATAGTGCGCAAGTTTGACTATTCTCTTATTGTTTGGGTCCACCCCTTTGGGAAGTACTCATGTGAAATCTGAAAATATCTTTCTGTCATAATCAGTTACAGTTTAAAGCTGTATCTTGCTTCTAAACTTCTATAGAGATATATGGTGACTAAAATCTTTTGTTTTTCTCCAAACACTGTTTCGTATTTGAAGTCCTTGCTACAATGTATATAAGTTTCTTAACTATACATTCAAGTAAGCTAGTGTGAAAAATTGGAAATTTTCCCCCTCAGTTCCTTCTTTTCGCCAAGATTTATTTCAATTGTTTTTCCATCTCCAGAAGTAAAAGCATAGCTAGCTGAGATATTGATTTGAATTGTTATGGTTTCAAATTGCTGGAAAACATAGCAATGATAGTGATACTTCAATTTCTATAAAGTTGAACAGATCATGAGACTCCAAGATGTAACTTACCTTAACCTGAAAGGATTTATGGGTTCATCAAACAATAGGAGAAAACTTTGATGTTCCAATTCAAGTTAAAGTTTGGTGAACTAATCCAAACCAGGTTATTTTTCAGTGAGTATATAGCTTCCAGTGGATTTTTTATTTTATTTTTTTCTTTTCAAATTCATGTTTCATGGTTTATGAATGTAGTGATGTATACTAGATTACATGAACATGGATAAATTAGAATTTAATGTATCTGGGAACAAAAAATTAGGAAAAATTACTGTAGCTTTTCCGAAGACCAATTTTGGATATCTCACTAGTCTTACCAATTTTGGATATTTCACTAGTCTTCCGTGTCAGAAGAATCAGTTTAATAAGTTAGTTAAAGTGTTTGTTGTGCTAATTTAATCATGTACTGGTTTTTTTTTTGATATGCTGACTACATCTGCATGTTGATAGTATTAGTCGCATGATGTACTGCGTGATTATTCATTTATGTTTATTTTTCTGTCATTGCAGGATCGTATGGCGAGGTTTATCGTGCAGATTGGAATGGCACCGTAAGTTATTTCCTTGGTGCATTAGCAAAATTCATATGATTCTATGCAAGCGTTTAAGAATTGAATAATAATTCATGCACTTCCTTTGAGCAATCGTAATGCTGGTAATGTACTAGATGGGTTGGGAATTGGATACATATGTCGCTAACTTTTCCTGTAAATGATGGCAAGTTGCAGTTTGTCCCTAATATGTTACTTATTATTTTAATAATACCTGATATTTTAAGGATACTTCCTAGGACTTATTATTATTATTATTATTATTTTTGTACATACTTTTTTATTTTATATATATCATCATCTTTAATCATAAAAAAAAGGATACTTCCTAGGACTGTAAGTAGGGCGGGTCTAACCAGTTCTGGCTCAGCCCAAACTAAAATCATTTGGCCCAAACCGAGCCTGGTCCGGACTGAACCCAAACTTATTAGGCCTGAATCCAGCCCAAACTCAATATGTTGGGTTTGGGTGGGCCTGAACTGTTTTGTTTTGGTTCGGAAGAAAAAAAAACAGAAAAGAGTGAGTGTTTGCAGACTTGTTTAGTTATGTTGTATTGGTTTGAATGGAAAAAAACAGAAACAAAAACAAACGAGTTTGCAGACTTGTTTAGTTGATTTGGTTTGGTTCGAACAAAAACAAAAAAGAATGAGTGTTTGTAGACTTGTTTAGTTGTTTTGTTTTGGACCTTTTGGTTCAACTGAAAAGAAGAAGAAGAAGAAAACGAGTAGAGCTATAGAAGAGAAGACAGAACAGGGATTAGGGAGAGAAATGAAAATGGTTTGCCCAAAAAAAAAAAAATAAATAAAAAAAAGAGATTTGAAGAGAAGACCAAATAGGGAGAGAATGTTGTTTAGCTGCTCACCACCGGTGATGAGATTTGATGATGCCGACGACCACCAATGTTGCCGGAGCTTGGAGTCGAAGAAGATGAAGATCGTGCGAATAGGGAGAATGGTTGTTAGTTGGGTCTGCTCACCAAGTTGCAAACAGGAAAAGGATTACGTCTTCATTCTTTAGGAGATTTAGATATGAGCCATTGGATTAAGATTCATCAATGGCTCATATTCAATATATATATATATATATCGGTCTGGGTTGGGCGTCTAGGGTCTATAAATATCAGCCCGAACTAAACTTTGGGCTCAGTTTTGAGCCTGGACCAAATCCAAACACAAATCAATCAACGAGTTTGGCTTGGCCAAACTTACGGCCCTAATAGTTCCCATTATTATATTGTGTTTTCAGGTTACTCATAAAAGAATTATAGTTTCTATAAGAATTAAATAAATATGAAATTCGACATTTGTTGAATGAATCTTGAAAGTTAACTAGTTGCCTACTTCTATATTTCGGCCAAATTGTTTTGCAATCACTGCGGGACACATGTTCCAAAGAAGAGCTTTTCTAGACCTGCTTCTTTCCCAACCCAATCCGCATATAAATGCATCAAAAGTTGCTGGCATTTTCCACCTCATTCTGAACCTCCTCAAGACAAAACTTCATACACTATAAGCCAACGAGAACAGATGTGCAATTGATTTGGCCTCCAATACACACATAACACATGTATTTAGCATTGGCCAACCCCTACTAATTATATGATCAATTGCTAAAATTTTGTTTAGACCCCTAGTCCACATGAAAAACTCAACTTTAGAAGGTGCAAGCAACCTCCAAATAGCTCTTTCCAGTCTCGTGACAGTTTTTTGTTGGTGGCTTACTGTAAGACTCCTCATTTCCAAAGTAGCTGTGGATATGTGAACTTGTAACTACTTGAATCACAAATCTCTATTCCGTAAGTGTTGTGCCTTCTTTTATGTCTTTATAATATTGTCTAGACTCTAATATGCTTCTGGTAATGTTATGTTGTCATTTTGAGCTCTTATTATCATGCTTCTTTCATTTAATAGATGAATGGTATTAGTATTTCACTCCTACACCCCAATAGAGCTTCTTGTATATAGAAATTCTAGATTATGATTTAAATGGTTCATATGGTACACAAGTTTCTTTTTTAGATATGATGGTAATAGTATTTCTTGACAGGAAGTTGCGGTGAAGAAATTTCTAGATCAAGCTTTCTCCGGTGATGCTCTGGAGCAGTTTAGATGCGAAGTAAGCATTATAGAGATATTTTCATTATCATGTACTGAAATATAATATCTGCGAAATTCTTTGTTTTCCTGAGTTAGATATGAAGAAAGCATTACGAAGTTATATTTTATCTTGTCTGAATATTAGCATGAAATACAATTTATTTGTTCAGTTCATTAGAAAGTATTCAAATTAATGCCTACGGGTGGCTTCCGGCAGGTTAGGATCATGCTAAGGTTGCGACATCCA
>JAUPMG010000010.1:2793170-2812953 GCA_031762675.1 Pachysandra terminalis
GGGAACCGCGACACAACCGAGCCATTCAGAATGATCTGTCCAGTAATGTGGAGACCGAGATCATCGTATATTCAAACGAGTGCACGAAGTGCAGTGGAGGATACCCCAAGGGGAAGTAGTTTTCTTCACTCTTTGTAGGATTTGGAAATAATTGTAAGTCAGGAAACCAAAAAAGAAAAAAAAAAAAAAAAGAAGGGAGAACAGTATATACTCTTAATATTTGTGTATCGAGAGGGATCTTATTCATGGAAGTTTTCTCAGCTTCGTAAATTGTACACATCTGATCTCTGCTGAAAATTGTTGTGAAAAAACAAAGGAAAGATGAAATAAAACACTATTGAGAATGGAATGCATAATTCTGCCTATTCTTTCCTTTCAAAATCTGTCTTTCAGGAGCTTTTTTATGTGTGTGAGAGATAGGGATGTACAAATGTGCTGGGCTGTGCGTACCGTCCCAGCCCAGCACGATTTGCTTCGTGCCCAGACACAGCACAATTGGCCTTATAGTGCTGTGCTGGACTTGGAGGTCATGGCCCACGTCACAGCTCAGGCAAGAGGCAGATTTAATTTTTAATCCCGTCTGGTATGGCCCGACACGATAATAATTGTACCCGTGTCGGGGCATGGGTCCGAAAATTAGGCACGACATGGTTCAATAAGTAATGGGACCAGGTTGTGCCTGACACGAAGCACAACCGGCATGAAAAAATTCATGCCGGGTCGGCACGTGCGGTTCACATATACATCCCCAAGACCTGGGTTTGAAACCTACCTTCACCAAATAATGGGAGCTTGCTTGACGATTTGCCTCCAGCTTAGACGTCATGAGGTTCGTGGGTCTCCTTTCTTCATCGGAGGCTTAGGAGTGTAAGTAGATGGGTGCCTGTTACTGACTATGTGCTAGGCGAGCGGTTGCCCGTGGAAAAAGTAGAGAGCGAGAGAGACTTCCTTTTATAAAAAAGAGAGAGAGATTGTGCATTCAAGGCAAGTTTGGCAGCCAAAGGTAAGCCTTCTTTTATGAAACTTCCCCCATTAGGAAGAGCCACATGATACAATAGCATGAACCGGCCAATGTTTGACCCGATGAACCGGCCCTTACATAATTTTAGTCCAGACTCCACCGATATGATAATTGAGATTCAACCGCTTACCAGAAAACCACGGTAGACCAGTTCGGTTCAGACCGGTTAAGATGTAACTCGAGAAGGTAGGTGCCGTAGGGTAGATGCGTAGATATTTGTCGTGGTCCCCCACCCCCCGTACTTAAAAGGTTAGGTCCAATCGGCATTTATTTAAAAAGAAAAATGGGCGGGTTCATGCACCTGTTCCTCTTCTTTTCTGGAGAGAAAAAAAATAAAAAAAATCTGGTCGTGTTGTTTTATGTTTTATTTCTGAAAATGAGAGAAAGAGTCTTTAGATCTCCTTCTTCTTCTTCATCTTTCTGGACAGATCAATCATCAAACAATTTTAAGAGCTGTTTTTTCGAAATCTCGAGGTTAATTTCTAATCATCTTCTTTTCTTTCTTGTAATTAAGTCCGGCGCATTACATTTCATTAGCTTTGATTTTGAAGTTATATGCAGTGGATTTGTTGTTTTTTTGGATGTTTGGGAAGAAAATCCTCTTTTCTTTTGGTTGCTTAAATTAGGTTTCATCATTGAAATACGATTTCTAGGTCTTTTTTTTTCTTTTTCGGATCCTTGTTTGTAAAGTGATTATGAATTTTATTGTCATGTATATTGTGTATTATACGAACTAGGAAGATTCTTTGTTGGATTATTATGATTGTTCTTGGGGCAGTAAGAGAATTGAAAATGCTGAGATATGGGAGTAAGAGATTAATAGTAAGTAGAATGTGTAATGGTTATACTCTCTTGTAGCAGGAGGAGAACGTTAATGATTTAATGGGGTTTTATATTTTTGCTAATATGGTATTTCAATTATAAAACAAATTTTAAGAAAGAAAAATGGCCTAATGGGTTTTGGATGTGTTGAGTATGATCTGACTTCACGAAGTTTTGAAATGGATTTTGTTCATGTCCTTGTATTACATGGTGAGAATCATGGTAAAATAGAAAGTTTGATATTTAACTATTGGATTCTTTAGTTGGCTTGGGAGGAGAATTGGAATCATGCACTTGAAATCATTAGGTGTATAGTGACTATGACCATCTAATCTCTCCCCCTGATTATATTGAGAGTATATAGAAGACCTCAAGAATAGGACTGTAAACGAGCCGAGCCGACCTTTTCCCTGCTAAGCTTGGGCTCGTAAACCCTGAGCAAGGCTTAGGCTCGTTAAAATATTTTGGGCTTAGGCTTGGCTCGTAAAATGCTTGGCTCCTAAAAGTCTCAACTCCTAAAAAAATCTTATATTAGTACAAATGCAATAAGATTGTAATTGATGATTATTACTATATATAATATAATATACCAACATGTGTTTAGTATTAATATATAATATAAGATATAAGGACATGGATGTATAATCTCGTATACAAACCAAGCCGAGCTTTAACCGAGCCGAGCCTACCCAAGCTTGGCTCAAGCTCGTTAAGATATGAGCTTTTTTTCGGGCTCAAGCTCTGCTCATAAGAGCATAGCCCGAGCTAGCTCGGCTTTTTGACATTCCTACTCAAGAATATGTCACATTTTGATTTGTTGATATCTTTTTAGCCATCTAAATAAGTTTATGACTAACTAGTGACAGCATACATATTTTGGGTGTCGATAATCTGTTTGTTTCATACATTAGTCATGAGTCATGACATACCATCTCACCTTATAGTGGAATGTGCTCCTTGATGAAGTTTAAGCATTAAGTATCTCTTGTTAGAAGAGAGCTTTAGTTAATGAAACAAATGCTCATTAGTTGGCGAAACTTAACAGAATCTTTATGTTTTACAACTGTACTGGAAAGAGCAAGAAACCTGTTTGAAATTCATAACTTAGTTGCTTACCAAAGAAAAATGCAGGTCAAATATTTGGAATTATTAAACGTAATGATATTATGCAAAATGAATTACTGGGTACATTATGAAATCATTTCAAGGAGGGTGCTTGCTCAGTTAGTGGGGTTTGATTGTGGAAAACCAACAGACCTGGGTTCAAATCCCTTGACCAACAAGGCTTGGGGTGATAATACTTGCTTAAGTAGAAACTGCTTACCTTCAGATTAAGAAATAAATAAATTAGGAAATCTGATTTTGCTAGGTTAATTGGAACTAACATGATTAACTGTGATATGTGGGTTAGATTGTAGGTTCCTATATTTCATTTATGGGGTTAGGCAAGAAACTTGTATATCTCCCAAGCTAAGTTGTTGTCCCTTTATTTTTGTATAGATTTTATCTTGGATTTTCTTGGGGTTGCTTTTGATTCTAGTAGACGTTAGGCTGTGAATCTTTCAGCTCCGTGATTGGCCCTGTTCCTGAATCACTAACTCGTCATTACTTTCATTCTTCTAGCTTAGTGAACAATTTTCCTTCAACTTTGTGAAGTATTGTGATAGTAATGAGGTAATTGCATCTTGTGATAGGGGTGGACACTTTGGATGCTCTTAAATGAAATGGTTTTTAAGTGGGGCACTATTAATTTGTTTTAGTGAATGCAAATGAAGTTATTATTGCTTAGAAATGGGCATGATTTTCTCAGCATAACTGAATACTGATTTAGAAAAGCTCCTTTACGGCATTGAATATATTCTGCTATGTTGTTTAAAGAGAATGATCTTTTTCTTAAGTGCTGGAACGTGATTGGTTGGTTAGCCATTATGTGCTATCCCAACTAGATTATGAATATTCAAATCCTTTATGATTGTCCATAGTCATAAATGGTAAAATTCTTAATATGACATTCTATTTATTGAGATGCTTGGTGCATGGTGTTACTCTTTGTTATATTATTTTTTTAATCAAATTCATGCTTTGTTCATTTTGCCCTTGTGCCATCACTCTTAGACTGATCCTTGCTTGTATTTTCTTCTCCCATTTAATGACTTCGTTGTTATCCATTATAAAATTTACAGAAATAACCAATTTCAATATCTTGGACTACTTATCTCTAAAGAAAGGGATATTGAAGATGGTGTTGCACATAGTACTAGAGCTGGGTGGCTTAAGTGGATAGGCACTTCTAAAGCGTATGTAATTGACATACTCCACTCAAGCTAAAAGGAAAATTCTAGAAAATTGTTAAGGAATGAACATTTCTGAGAAAGACTAAAAAAGATAACTTTTGGGCAATTTCCAATGAACAGCAAAGACCAGGAAAGGTATGCTAAGGAATGAACGTATCTGAGAAATTCTATGAGTAGCCCCAATAGGAGATAAATCAAGTAGGTTACGTTGAGTATGTAAAGTATAGAGCTAAGGAGGCTTGTGAGGAGGTGTGAGTTTGCATATTTACGTTTCTAAAAGGGTGAGACTACAAACGATCTTGATAGAGTGGGTGTAAGATGAATTGACCAAAAAACTGTTTTTGATAGAAATGGTGGAACTAGATTGTGCTGCAGATGCTAACCAATTGAAATGCGGCATTTCGTTGTGTTTTGTATTATTATCCATAAAATATTAGTAAAAAGAAGAAGAAGATGTTTAGGGGAGGCATGTAGCATAGTATATGGCTCAGCTTTTGATGAATAATATTTTATTTTATTTTTTACTAAAATTATGTTTCAGTTTTGGTAAATTTTTTTAAAATTATTGACTGTATATAGGCATTATAGCTGTGCCACTACATTTGAACACATCCTAATAACTTGGTACAATTTCTATGCACAATTTTTTTTTCAATTATATATTATAAAGTCTTATTCTATAAATGACCATGAGATGACTTTTGACAGGCAGACAGACTCTACTCATTCTGGTTAAGGAAAAAGAATTTTGCTTGAATTCGATGTATCATATGATTGAAGGAAGTTCATTATGTGTCACCATGAGGATGTAGCTTGACATGAGCATGTTTATCAACCAAATTTGCACGAAGCTATATGTCCCATCGAAAAATTTGTACAATGGAACTGAAAACAGTTGATGATGTCGAAGACATTGGTTCTGACAAAACATTGCGCCATGATCGGTGGCCACTTGGTAAAGTCGACCCCAAGAAGGCAAAATTCCCATGTTGTATAGTTTGGACTCCACTCCCAGTAGTCTCATGGTTAGCGCCTTTCATTGGACATGTTGGCATATGCAGGGAAGATGGGGATATTCTAGATTTTGCAGGCTCCAATTTTGTAAACACAGATGCTTTCGCTTATGGTGCTGTAGCCAGGTATCTTCAACTTGACAGAGAACAGGTAATCCTTTGTGAATGAACTGAAAGTTCATTTTGTTTTGTTATATTTTGTTTATTTAGGCTCCGTTTGGATGCCAAGAATATCTCAGAAAGTTTGTTGGGAAAGTAGTATGTCGGAAAGTGAAATTTAATTTTCTTGAAAGTTGTTTGATTGTATCAGGAAAATTTATAACTATGACAGAAAATCTTGATTTTTATGTTTGGTTAACAAGAATGAATGAGAAAAGTTGTCATCTACCCATTTTACCCTTCACTAGGAAGAAGGAAGCTTTGGTGGTGAAAGGTAGGGTGGAGAATGTGCTCTTCTCCTCACCTTTTCATTCTCGTTTCCTTTTTATCGGAAAACAAAAAGAGCTGTGCAGTTAAAGGAGTTTGACTGAAACATTTTATGTAGGACCCACACTTTCCGGATATCCAACATGCATTATCTTTCCTTCATTACCGGCTATCCAAACGGATCCTTACTGAACTTTCATGATATCTGTCTCTTTCTAAATTTAAACATGTCTCTTTTTTCTCCTTTAATATGATAATTTAGGCTATATTTTAGCTATTAGAAGAAGAAATGTTTTGTTTCTCTACTGATTGAATTGGAATTTCCTTTTAAACAGTGTTGCTTTCCTCCAAATTTAGCTGGGCACACATGCAAGCATGGCTACAGACATGCAGAGCAGGGAACTGCAATCACATGGGATGATGGCCTGCGCTCAAGTATGCAGCACTTTGAGCACAAATCCTACAACCTCTTCACATGTAACAGCCACTCGTTTATCGCCAACTGTCTGAACAGGGTATGCTATGGTGGGTCCATGGGTTGGAACATGGTTAATGTGGCTGCTTTGATTCTGTTAAAGGGACACTGGGTTGATCTCATGTCAGTGGTAAGGTCCTTCTTTCCCTTTGTTTTTGTGCTCTGTATGGGAATTTTAATGGCTGGGTGGCCTTTCTTGATTGGGTTGGCATCCTTCTCCTTCCTCCTTATTGGGTGGTATCTCTTGGGTGCTTACTGTACCAAGAATCTGCTAGACCATTAGAGCAGGTTTGATTGAACAAAGAAACAAGAAATGGGATATATTGTATACTGTTATGTTGTAGAAATAGCGAAAAGGAAACTGTGCTGCTAAGTATTTAAAGAAAAAACCATGCTATTTGGACTATCCAAAAGATTGGTAGTCCAACGTTGTGGGATGGAATTAATTATAAATTGATTTTTTAGAAAGGAAAATGAGTAATCTTTTTTAGCTTTATTTTATTTACTTCTCTCTCTTGATGGAAGTGCCCAGGAGGTCCAATAAGGCTCTGTTTGTTTTAATGGAAAATCAATAAAATAAAATTCAGAAAAATATTTTTCTTATCATCTAGTAGCCAGGGGTTGCAACTGCCGCAAAAGCACTTCTCCGGGGAGCGGATCTGCTGTGGGCTGCACCACAGTGCGACACGTGCCCCATAGGGGTTTAAATTGCAAACGGAGGGTTAACTTCTCCGTTCAAATTGGTTTCCCGCCCAACAAAGAAAGTCAAACCGGAGAGAGAAACCTCAAATCTCATTTTGTTTGGGAGGGATAGAAAGAAGGGAGAGACTTCCCCATTCTTCTTCTTCAACTTCTTTCTCCATTCGACGGGGCGGCGATTTCTGGCAAAGCAACGGTAAGCCCTACCAGTCCATTTTCTTAATCTTTCTTCCCCATTCATTCTTCTTCAACTTCTAAACCCTCCGTCTCATCGCCACTTCCTCAACTTCTTTCTTGCCACCGCCTCATCGCCACATCTAAACAACATCCCCACAAGAAGCATTAAACAAGAATCAGGAATCTACCTCTGATTAAAACAATGCTAATAATATCTTTAGCTTTCTAGTAGAAAGGTTTTTGGAGAAAGACAAAGTAGTCTTTGAATTTAAATTACTCGATCTTTTCTGTTTTCTCTTTTTGTTATCAGAATCTATGGCTATCATTAATCTGTTTTAGTGCATAAAACCTGAATGGGTTGAAGACAAAAAGAATAGTAGTTTAATTAGGATCAATTTAAATTCATGGAGAAAACGAACAGATTCAATCATCAAAAGAATTTATATTCATAGAGAAAACAATGAGATTCATTTAATCTGGGCAAAGCTTTGTGTTTCCACTCAATTAAAATTTAATCCAAGCTTCAACTAAAGAATCCAGTAAGATCATCCAAGGCTCCAATCTTAACATCAAAAGAACTCGAAAAGAAAAAGAAAAATTTTATATTTATAATAATACAAAAACACAATAAAGGTGAAGGGAGAACATAGACATGCTTTTGTTTCTTTTTTCAATTTTTTGTTCTTTGTTCATTTGGAGATTTTCACTTTGTGTTTTTTTTTTTTTTTTTTTTGGCTTAGTGTTCATAATAGAAATTTTCACTTTGTTATTGGAATCTCTTTGTACCTTCTCTTCTTTAGTATTGGTTTTTTCCTTTTACTAATCACGCTACTGTTTTGGTTAATGGTTTTACGTAATTATATCATATCAAATAATCTTTATTTTTGTATTAAAATTGAGAACCAAAATATATGGATGATAAAGAGTGTGAATCACTCGAGCTATTAAATGATATAGAGAATGAGAATGACAGGTATGGAGAGTGTGGCAATGCGTCTGTTGATTGCATAGGTATTGGAGAAGAAAAAGATGAAAAAGATTTTGTGCCAAAAGTGGGGATGGAATTTGGGTCAGAAGATGCTGCTTACGAGTTTTACAATGAGTATGCAAGAAGAACTGAGTTTAGTATATGTAAAAGTGACCGTATAAAAGAGAATGGATGTACTAACACATAGGGTCATATGTTGTAATAAAACCGGTATAAAAGGATTAAAGCAGAATGCAAATGTTAAAAACTCTCAACCAAAATCAAGGATTGAATGTAAGGCAGATATCAAAATCAACAATGCTAATGTGTCCATACTAAGTGACACAAACCCTGTTCGAGATTTAATTTTTCTGTTGTATGTCTATATGTACATATATTTTTTCCTTGTATTATATGGGTAGTGACAAACACAGAACTTGGTCTTTTGGGCAGGTTAAAATGCAGTTCTTGTGAGGTGATGAAGAAACAAATGTGGTAGTAACATCTTTTGGACCTTGGAGATTTATTTTGCTCTGGGACTGGTATTTATTGTGTAGCTTTTGATCTGGGAGGTTTGTAGATAGTGTCTTTTACCTCCACTTTTGGGTTCCTTAACAAGAATCAACTGTTTTGCTTAGATTTTTTTTTTTTTTTTGGCACTGAGATCAATTAATTTCTCTTCTTGAAAATTGTAAAGCATGGGTAATGTAAATACCAAGTCCCAAGCAATGGAACAAACTGAAATTCCACTCTATTCTTATCAGCAGATCTTGTTCTTGTGGTTTTTTATACATAGTATGACCCTAATCTCTTAAGAATCCATTGATTACTGACTATTCAAAGAAAGCAAGAAGTGTAAAATAGATGGAAGTAATTGGATTTCTGTTAACAATTGGAAGTAGTAAAAGATCTTTCAGGTGAGATAATTTAAAATTTTGCTGAAATTTCGGTGTCGGATGTGTCAAACGAAATACGAAATGGCATTTTTTCGATTGAATTATTTTGCGAAATAAATGATCGAAGTAGTCGAAATTTCGGAGAAATCTTAGCGAAGTTTTTCTACTTTGCTCAGATTTATTTCACCAGAAATGTGCACTTTATCTCTGAAATTTTCGGCCGAAATGAAATAATTTTAAAATCTAGTTAGAAAGTAAAAAAAAAGGGTAAATTATATTCACACCCCTTAAGTTTGACATAATAGCAACCCATAAACTTTGGCTATCACAAACACCTCCCCTATAGTTTGAAAGTATATTTTATGGACGAAAATACCCTTGGATACCTTGTTTAATAATCTTTAGAACAAAATAGATGCTTATATGGAAGAAGAAAGAAGATTAGTATCAATGAAAATTGTGAAAACCCCATTGATCTCATATAATTATAGGATAAAAATAAAAAATTAAAGAAATAATAACAAAAAATAAAGTCAAAAAAATAAATAATTAAAAAATATTTTATATTTAGTACAACTATCATTGATTAAGGGTATTATGGTCAAATGATTAGTTTCTATTACAGATCATTAGAGTCAAACCCCTCTAGTTTGAATTTGAATTCAATATATTTTAGATACTTATATACTTTTGAATGTTGTAATATAAATATTGTATTTATTAATTGTAAACTTTTGTATTATTTCACATTATTAATCAAAATATTATTTGTTGTTTTTTTTAATTTGTATGTTCACAAATAATATATATTTTAATGAAAATATCACTTTTTATTGACTAAGTTGATTATTTATATTTTAGAAGTTATTACTTAGTACTTATTAAAAAAAGAAAAAAAAAGAAATTGGCTAAATTATGCCTATATTAAAATATTGTAAATAAAAAAATAAGTGAATTTATTTCGGCAAAATAAACAAAATTTTGGTCAATTTTGGTTATTATTTCAGCCAATTATTTTAATTAAAAAAAATTCAATGAAATTTTACCGAAATATACAAAATTTCGGATATTTCGGTTTCGTTTGGGCAGTCGAAATCAGTGATATTTCCGAAATTTAAATCTATGGGTGAGATCTTTTGACGTGTTGGATCTTGGGAATTCCTCCGAAATACCTAATAGTAGATAAAGCTCGATCACCATGCTAGTTTGAGAACCTTATTAGATTGTGATGAAACAGACGATAAGCAGACATCAAGTGTGACATCATATGTGTTGATAAATTTAGTTATTTGGCTGTCAACCTGGCTCATTACTTTTGAACAAACAGAGGAAATAGAACCTCTAATGAACTCGCTCACATATCGGGAGTAGTTACTAGCTGAAGTGAAGATTCCATACATTGAATCTGCAATCAACCCATGAGACCACAAGAACTCGGCTCGTAAATTGAAGTCGGTAGCAAATTCTAAAAGGGGATATTCACCAAAGTATACCATTTTCAAACTATTTACGTCTTAATTACAAGACCCAAAAATAATGCAACCAAAAAACAAATACATATGAGGCTATAGTTGTCATTTTCACCATTCGAGCTCTTTTAACATCTACTCGATCGGCTTCAATAACTTTAATTCAAGCTTCAATCTCCCTTCTCCATGTTTCATGTCTGCAATTAGTTACCAATTGGCCTCCTACTTTGTATGGAGTGCACCATTCGAAGTATTCATACTTCTCAGTTGATGAATCCTTCAAAGACGACATTTAAAAAAAATAAAAATTTACAACTATAAAAAATATTATTAACACAATTGGGGAGGGCTTATCTCTGCTTCGCCAGAAATCGCCGCCACCAAATGCAGAAAGAAGTCAAAGAAGAAGAAGAATGGGGAAGTCTCTCTCCCAAACAAAATGAGATTTGAGATTTCTCTCTCCAGTTTGACTTTGAACGGGCGGGAAACCAATTTGAACCGAGAAGTTAACCCTCCGTTCGCAATTTAAATCCTATGGGGCATGTGTTGCGCTATGGTGCACCCCACAGCAGCCCCACCATGGTTTTACCCCACAGCAGATCTGCTCCCGTTCTCTGGTGAGGTTGGTTGGTTGTAGATGATGTGTTGATTGATATATTTATATATATATATATTTAGAGAGAGAGAGAGAGAGTTGTACTACATGCAGAACCTTGAGAGAGAGTCGTTAGAAACGGAAAACAACTTCAACCAAAATATTCCAGATGTTGTTTTCCATGGTTTTACCTATTAAACAGGAAATGCTTTTCAGAATTTTAAATTTTTCGACGAAACAACCACAGAAAATTTTATATTTTTTCCCAATATTTTTCCGGTGAAACAAACAGAGCCTAAGAGTCTTGACGAGGTCACCCGCGGGGGATCTAGAAGAAACACAAACTCGAAGCAATACCTGTAAAGCAAGTGCAGATTTGGAACAGAATGAACAATCTGCTTTCTTATTTTTGATCTTGAGGTCGGTGTCTGAGTGCAAGCAAAAAATACATGGTTGAAGAAGGTGCAAACTCACTATTGAATTTTTTTCATCAAATTTTCCAATGCTTGATTTGGTAAGATCAATCTCAAACTAATTATGTCAAGATGACAAACATGTTTGTAGAAGAAAAAAGTCCTCATTTTCTGCTCAAGCAGATGCATATCTAACAACAAACTTTAACCTCAAGCACCATATTTTGGAGCCTTCCAAAGTTTGAATGCCACCTCGTGCAGAAACCTGTCCGCCGGTATAGAAAGATTTCCACCATGCTGCATGAGAACAGAAACTGTTAAGACATTAAAGAGGTTCGCAGACATTCTAAAAAAAAAAGTTATGTGAGTAAGAATCTAAAATGCATGATGCCTTTCTTCTCTGTCAGGAATCAGGATATTGGTATTGTGAATAATGGTGACCGACAAGCTTGCATGCTGAATTACAGATGAAGATAGCCCCTTATAGAAAAACTAGAGAATGAAATGCAAGACATAGAGAACTATGTAATTCAAGCTTGCTTATATTGAGTATGAAGATAGAGCAAAACAGTGGACCATTGCAATAAATGGGATTCAAAGAACAGACCTTGCATTCAAAAGAGGTGAAGAACTAGTGAGATAATAATAAATAAATAATGGACACTTGCAGGCAGGTCAGAACCCATTATATATAAATGCCAAATTAATAATAGATTATTACTTATGGAAACTTTCACAAAAATAGTCCAGATTCTCTCATCAAGATATATGTGCACAGATTTAACGATAGGTATACCGCATATCGATATTGCAACAAATGAACAGGTAGTGCAGGACCTCATGAACTGGAGAAACTGACATCATATCCATCAACAAATGTGGTAATCATTAGTACAGTCTAGATTCTATCTGTTTATAACAGATAAAGAATGAGTGAAGGCGTTGATGGATCCGACAATGTAAACGTACAGATCACTTCCAGTTGAAGTATATTGAGAAGTTTACTTTTAAGGCAAAAGAAAAAGAAATTAAACAAAAAAAATAATAATAAACAAAACAAAATAGAAAATGTGACAGCATTGATCAGGATTGTCATGTTTATTAAAAAATTTAACAACATCAACATCAAAATGACTTATCCCAACTAGTTGGGGTTGGCAAACATGAAAACAGTTCTTCCATCCAATCTGTCAAAAGCCATGATATTAATATCTATATATTTTTTATATTGTTTGATCATTTCGGCGATTACCTCTTTGAAATCCTTGAAGGAAAATGTCTCTGCCATGTCGTTGCGTGTAACAGCCTCCTGCCATTGTGCGATTAACATGGGAAAACAATGCCTGTCGAGTACGAATTAGCTAGATCTGAAATATATGTCACAATTACCACAAGAAAATTATCAAGTTGACTTGTACTCACCTAATATTATCTATTAGATTTCCTCCTTTCATGGTGTAACTTTGGTGTGGGAAAAGCAAGGAAAGATTGGAGTTCTCTTGGGAAATCAAAGTCAATAAACTGGGATCATCATCCTCAGACACCGCCCCATAGCTCATAACAAGAGAGAAATGCAAACGAGAAGCAATTTCTGAGCCAGGTTGGGCTATTTTCATGATTTCACCAACCAACCTGTTGATCCATTCAATCCCATTGCTAGTAGTCCTGTCTTTCATGTAACTGCCCTTTTCACCAGCTTCAATGTGCACGAACATGAGATCAAATTCAGCTTTCTCTAACGCCTTCCCCTCTTGAAACCCAAGACACTTCAATAACTCAAAGGCCACAACATCCAGTGAGGACTCACGGAGGGGTTGATTGTTTTTAATCAACTCATCAAATTGCAAGACAGTGAATCCAAGTTTTCTTCCAAAAGCTTTAGCATTCGAATTGTTTGTGACAATAGCAGCTTTCATTCCCGTAAACCTTGAGTTTAATAAATATGCATATTAGTTTATATATCAAAAAAAAATATAGACGTCATTGCACAAACACAGAAAAGCCATATACCTCTCTGATATGGTTGGCACTAGAGATTTTTCCCCAGTTTCTTCATCCCAAACATGTTCTTTGTTCTGAAAACCAATGAAAATTAGCATAGACGGTTCAATTGCATCACGAAATTATTCTTTAACATATCTACTGTACCATGAATCTCACCCTGTCCATAGAAGCATCATAAGCATCCAGTAGTAGTGCTAATTCCCTAATCACTCTCTCGTCTTCGCTTTCTGCAATCTAAATACAAGTAAATCCCAGATATGATAAATGAGAAATGTAAGAATATTGGATTGATATTTATTATAGCAATACTTCTGATTTCATGGGTCTTAACCATGAAGGTGTCAATAGCATTACCATCGGTGAAAAGTTGAACACTAGTGCCAAATTAGCTAAAATTGTAGAATTTACAATTAGTAGGATAGAAGAATTCAACAGCTTGATTTCTGAGGAGAATTATCTACCAAGTCAAAGAGAAAAATGTGTGATGAGACTATCAAGAAGTAAGAAGAGGTGGGGGATTAAAAGTTTCCAACTGAAACTACATGAAAATATTCTTATAGGAATGATATAAATGGACGATATCAAAGCCTCTAATGAGGTCGAGAACTCATTGTCCAGTATCGCAGAACATTGGGAAGAGGTAAGGGAGAGGGGGACAGAAAGTGCTCTAAAAAATCCCATCAAGATTAGTAAGAACCTCTGTTGTTAAAATCTTTCGATTCATTGCATGAATCTTACGATTCGATTTGACCCTAAATCGATTCAAATCAGTGAAAAAGTCGGTTTATGTTTGAATCTTACAATTTATATATTGAATCTTACGATTAACGATTTAATTGTTCAACTTATACAAGTCAAATGATTCGTTGTGCAACACAAAAAAAAAAATGTCAGCTTCTTTTTTTAACTAAAAAGCTTCCCTTTTTTTTTTTTTGTTTAATCCTTCTCTATATGGAATATAATACTCTAAAACAATCAAATATACATAAAGAAACATGGTTTATCAACTTTAAAAAAAAAAAAAAAACCCTTTTCCTAAGAAAAATCTCAAAACCTAAACCCCAAACCCTATTTCTACTAGAATTATTATGAATCTTATGATTTACGATTCAAAATTGCGATTCGATTCTAAGTGGCTCCTAACGATTTTCAATTTGATTCACAGTTTGACAACCTTGGTAAGAACCAAACAATATTTCAATACACCCCCGCTGCCCAAACTGTTACGAGTCATGCATTTCTAAGAATTCATAACTATTTTTCTTGATCACCATCAGCAATGATACCAGCTGCATGTGAACATTGATGAACCCGCCTTCGCAGGTTTTCCTCTTATTGGGGTATCAATCAATGTTTGAAATCACACATTTTGACAAGCTATATGATCCACGGCCACTTAGAAGTAAAATCAGTATGACTATTGAAAATTTGCAAGTATCTAGAATCAAAAACAAGAGAATTTCATAGGTTCCAAACTATTTTATGGGGAAAAAGAAAACTATCTTCGATTGATGGGAGTTGCTGCAGTGAGATGCAGTGTTTTAGCTCTACCCATCAACAGCTCGATCATCAATTAATAGTCATGCACTACTGGTTTCAAACAATTTCCTCAAAAAATCAATTTCTTCTTAAGTTCTTATTTCATGTTTATTCATTCATGTCAGCGCCAAAATTAATTTTATGAAAGAAATTAACGAGGGAAACAAGACGCAATAAAGCCGAGGCTTCAACTCCGATAGCAATTTGAGTAATTTTATCAGTTTTGGGTAACAACCCAAATTCAGAAAGCGAATATTTCCGAAGCTGAACATGATTTTAGCGACAAACAGAAAAGAATCAGAGAAATTCAGATAGAACACGATCTCCTTTTTGCAGTAAAATCACAAAAATACTTGTCGAAAATTTATAAATCCAAGAACAAAAACAAACAGAAAAAAGATAACGGCGATCAAGTGCACAGACAAACCTGACCGAGGAGGATTTCTGAGGGATAAAAAGCCGCAGGAACCTCGACATGCGAGCGAATGGAGATGAGAATGATCCGGAGACACGAAACGCATCAACCCATCACCGTACAACACCAGTCCTCGGCTCGGCTTGTCCGCCATTTATTTCTCCTTCAAGAAAATGGTTACAGAACGAAGAACAAGAAGCCACAAAAGAGAGAGAGAGAGAGAGAGAGCGCGTAATGTAGACGCTGATGATTGTGTAGTGTGTACATAACACATTTGGGGCCTGTTTGTCGAAGCATCTTATAAATAGAAGGGCTTTGTTAAAAAGGGCTTTGAATCAAAGCATTGGTTAAAAATTATGTTTGATGAGAAAAAATATATAAAAGATGTTTCTGTACATAATTTTTAAGACATCAATGGATATTTTTGTATTTTTTAAGAAAATGTATAATAGAAATGAAAGGGTATTTTTGCCATTTTAAAATTTTCACTTAAATTTAAAACCCGCAATTTTTAGAAGCAGCCAAAATAGGCTTTCTGAAAAACTGCTTCCATCTACAGCAGCTTTCAGAAGTGTCACCAAACACCCACGATATGAATCCCTTTCAGGCTTAGGAAGCTGCCCCAAACGGGGTCCTTACAATGGACGTTTAATGACAAAGAAACCAAAGCCTTTGTATCTAAGTTTAGTTCCTGAAAGGGAGGTTGGGTGAGTTGGTACATAAATGAGAAGTATTGTTGCTCCAAAGCCAAACTAGCAAGATGGTTTGCAACCATTTCCCTTCCAAATAGGTATTTTGGTCACTGAAATTGAGCTGCTTCTGAATCTCTCAAACTACCCCAAGGAGCCTCAATTTTACAAGTAACAATATCAGACTACATAATCTGAAGATTCAACCAGTAATAAGCGATCCTCGTGCGCATAAGCTTTAAACAAGGTGTTCGTTGTCAGGACCATTAAAGGATGAAGAGGCAGCTATACACTGTCCTTTAGAATCTCAAACAACACACACAAACTTGAATGATGCAGCCATTTTGGCAGCAGTTGCACTTCACAGAAGCTCCGCACCTTTAGTAGATGTGGGGATGATGCAAGCATTGCTTTGACATGGATCAAAGCCTTTACGGCCGTGGAATTCAGACTTTTTGATAGCCCAACACAGTCCCATAAGACCTGAAAGCTTCCAGCCATCCTCTTAGATCACTCTTGTGGAAGCGAACTTCCTGATCTCAATCATCAACCTCGGTGTTGAATACAAAACTTGGAAACACCATGGTGATGTCCCTGGAAGATTACGAAAAAGGTTAAACAAAGCAGCAATTTGTTTTGGAGCATATAAAATGTCAAGCAACCTGAGATAGACAATAAAATAAAAAAGAATTCACTTCAATAATACAGGCAGTTCAGGTCACCTCCAATGAAACAAACAGGAAAAAGAAAACGCACGGCAAGGTCAAATGGCTAACAGATCATATTATTCTTCCCTATTACCCATTTTAATATAAATGCAAGAAATGGCAACTGGCCTTCCAGAAATTCCTTTCCCATATAATTATGATAATTGACATAAATCACTAGAGAAGAAAAATGAAGCCACATCAGAGTTGATGTCAAACAGGTGCAAGTGCAACAAAATAGATAACATTACTGAGCATATTTTAAAATACCAAAATAAACACGAGACTAAGTGGCATACTTCAAATAAGGAAGAGTCATGTTACTCAAAAGAGTGGGGTTTCGTAAAACAAAAGCCTTCCACTCCTATATCAACTAGGAAAAGCACTTTTTTTCCCAAAACATGAAACCCAAAATAAGTTCCTTAACCGAGCAAATCCCAACACGGATCAAGTATACAACTCACAAATCCCAATGGGTGATCAATATGACATACGCCATGACAACAGATACACATCAATATCAGCATAATCATGATACTCCTATCTTTTTAAAAAAAGAAAAAAATAGTGCAATGAGGCAAGGCTTGGTTCAAAACAGACATGAAACACTCAGTTTATCGCTGAGTTATATTACAATATAATTAGAGAAATTACTTTTTCAGTTGCAAGGTAACTTTTCACCAGAATTGCAGACCTGCAATGGACTAAGATTATGGTTATTGAATACTTATCAAGACACTCACTTCTTCTCGCTCTATATAGCCAGTTTGTCTCAGATCATACAGCCTAAATGCAACTGCCGGATATCCAAAGAAAAACAAGGCAGGTATTAAACCCATGCGATGAATTTCGATCATACAAGAACATAAAAAAGCAGACTTGAAGCATTACAATTAATTTTTTCTTCCAATGGAGCACAAGGATGGAAGAAACTGAGTGCGTGGACAAATTCATCAAATTCAATAACACCATTCTTCTTTTCATCAAACAGATCAAAAATCTAGAACAAAATAAAAAATAAAAAATAAAAAGCAATGGTTGAATAAATGCACCACATAATATGATTTAAAAAGAGAATTGCATTCAGACAATGTTTTAGGTAAAAATTACACTCCAAAGAATACATCAATAATTCAATAAATTTCCAGGCCTGCTAGTAAATATCAACATTAGTAACGCATCCTTAACTAACCAGGTGGATTAGGCGACCAGGCGGTCGCATTGTCGCCTAGGCTATCGCCTAAGTGGCTAGGCGCTCGCCTAGGCACACTCAGCCTAGGCGATCCTCGCCTAAACCCTTAGAAAACCGCCTAGACGCCTAGGCTAGCACCTTTAATAACACTGCGCTAACCCCATATTAGGGTGGGCTTGGACAAGATAATATTGGCCAGAAGGATCTACATTGATCGGCCTGCCTCGGTCAAATTATGGACCAGGCTTGAGCAATATAAGTAAAAGCCCAGCCCAATAGTATTATTCATTCATCTATATATATATAGATATATATATATGCGTGTGTGTATATATATTAGTACTTTTAAGTATATCAATGCTACATTTATAAATATAAATCTCTGCTCTCCACTAAAAATACACAATTTTTATATGCAATATATTAGATACTTCAAAGCTTTATCAAAACTACTTTTAAGCTTAAATGTGACAAAAAATTGAGTTTTCAAGGCGGGCTAGGCTCAAGCTTGGTGAATTCTAAGGTCAAGCTGGGCTCGATCAGGGCTACACATTTGAGCTCAAAGGTAGGTCTGGACCTGGTTTGAACATACATAGGAGCTGTTATATTAGTGCGTAAAGCCGGCCCGAACCTTCCCGGACTCAGCTCAATAATACATACACATTCACGTATTTGTATTTTTATATATTTATACATTCATAAACGTGATTTTTTTGTTTTCCATTCAAATTTACACATATTTTATATATGTAATATATTGGATACTACAAAAATCAGATCTTTGATAAATATATTTTGAAATGTTCTTCAAAACTATTGATTTTTAGTTCTAAATGTGAAAAAGAATTTGAGTTTTTTAGAGTGGGGCTGGCTCAGGCTTGGAAAACTCCAAGGTCGGGTCGGGCCTGACCAAGCTTGGACATGCATAGGAGCTGTTATGTTCGTAGGCAAGTGAGGCGTGAGCCCGCCCAGGCCCACCCCTTGTCACCATAATTGTTGACTATTGTAGATGAACATCATTGGACAGCCAATAGGTCTTGGTATGAGCTTAAGTTGTGTTTATCAACTGATATGTTTCACTGTGTGATATCTCTCAAATCGATGTCTTTCTTCTATCATTCACTGTACAACCATATGATGTACAAAACAGAAATGAGAAACCAATAAAGCATCAAGTGCAGTTTACAGGTAATTGTGAGACGAATTCAGTTCCTTTGTCTGAGTGTGGTTCTCACAAAGTTTGTTCCAAAAGATAAAGCTAACTTCCCAATTGTTAACCAAGTTATCTCAATAATATATGTGTGCAAGTATCTTACAGTTTAAAAAAAAATAAAAATAAAAATAAAAACTCATTTAACAAGAAGACCTAAAGAAAAATAAGTCATAAAATGAGTTCAAGTTGTTATGTTTACCCTGTCAAGAAAAAGACTTCGCCCAGGACTATTCTTCTGAGGTACGGTCGGGAGCCGAAGCGGGACCTTTCCCAACAAGGTTTGCTGCATCCACAAGGACTCGATACCGAGATCACTTGCTTAAGCGACCCGAGTCCCTTCCACTCGGGCCAACCTCCGTTGGTACGTTTAGCTGTTTATGGCTTCTGAGTTCTGAGTGAATATATCGAATTCTAAGTAATTTTGAAACATTTTTTTTCTTATAAGATTAGTGATTTAAGTAAATGATATTTTATTCTCTACTAGAAACCTTTTATATTTCCTACATCACTCTCATATATGTTTGGAACTTCAACTACATTTGGCATTGGTTAGTTAAGCATTTATTTGTCCTCCCGTCCTTGAGACGTTGGTAGAACATCCTTTCAAAAGGGGCAAGGTTTTAAAGACGGAACCGTCGCTGGATCGATCCGGTCTGATTCTGGTTCGGATCGCCGGTCCGGATCCGGTATAAAAAAAAATTGAAAAAATTTCAGACCGGGGCCGGACCGGCGGGACCGGTCGCCGGACTACCGGACC
>JAUPMG010000010.1:2871945-2905926 GCA_031762675.1 Pachysandra terminalis
GTTATTAGAGCAGATAAATATCACCAGAGACGCCTCGGACTATTTGTGGTACATGACAGAGTGAGTAGTTTTATAACAACGATTACCTTGCTTCCTTGAAGACATTGTGAAAATTTTCCATTGAAAGTCAGTATAATGTTGTTCTTTTTGTCCTTGTTGCTTACATTTTATCTATTTTTTCTCCTCTACTCTTAGTGTCAGGATAGACCCTGATCAGGGATTTTTGAAGAACGGACAATATCCCGTCCTCACAGTCTTTTCAGCAGGCCATGCTTTGCATGTTTTTATCAATAGTCAACTATCAGGTAGGCAGGTGTAATATCATTTAGGTTGTGTTTGGAACATTGGATTTCGAGAGAAAAGAAAAGAAAATGTTAGAGAAATCACTTTCTTTTGTTTGGTTGAAGAAAGAAAGAGATGGGGATAGAGAAACTATATTAGAATTTTTTCTCTTTGAAGATCAAAACCTTTCTCCTAACAAAGGTAGAGATTTTGAAAGAAAAGAAAAGAGTGACTATGAGTACTCTCCAATACTCCAACCTAACCTATTACATCTCTTCTATTTCCTTAGTAGTCAATCAACCTTATCGAAATATATGAGAACTCACCGGAAAGTCATCGGAAGTCTCTAGAATTTGATTTTCTTTTCTCCATATATCTCATCTTAATCAAACACTTGCAAAGAAACAGTAATCATTTCTTTTCTTTTCTTTTCTACTATTTTTTCTTTTCTTCTAAAATTCAAGATTCGAAACACAGCCTTAATGAATGTATGGCTACTACTTTAAGCAAATAATTCTATTGTATGGTTTATGCCTTTTCATTAACTGGTACCCTTTCTTGGCAGGAACTGCGTATGGGAGTTTAGACAACCCAAAGCTAACATTCAGTGGCAGTGTAAAGCTGATAGCTGGAATTAACAAGATTTCCTTATTAAGCATTGCTTGTGGTCTCCCGGTTCGTTATTTCTCTACTGTCAGACGTGTTTATGTTCTTGATGCGTTTATGTTGATTTGATCAATAAGCTGAGAGGAAACTGACTTGATTAATCTGTCTACAAACCATGATTCGAGTTCAGAATGTTGGCCCACACTTTGAGACATGGAATGCTGGTGTTCTTGGCCCGGTGACTCTGAAGGGTCTGAACGAGGGAAGCAGGGACCTATCTTGGCAAAAATGGTCTTACAAGGTCTGTCTTCTAAATGTTCTTCACTTTGGGTATCCCTTTATTGTAGGGATGTACATGCGGGCCGCTCTTGCCGTGCCGTGCCGTGCCTAATTTTCGGGCCCCAGGCCCAGTCCAGCAGGGGGCACAATTATTATTGTGCCGGGCCGGGATTCGTGCTTTGCCTTTAAATTGGCTAAAAACTGATTTGTGCTTGTGCCTAATTGTGCTTGGCCGTGCTGTGGGCCATGACCCCCAGGCCCAGCACGTCACGATAAGGCCTATCGCTCCGTGCTGCGCCTGGGCACAACCCAAATCATCCCAGGCCGGGCGAGCACGCGCGGCCCAGCACGTTTGTACATCCGTACTTTATTACCACCACATGCTAGAGCTAGAAAATCACTTCTTGTAGCAGTGGCTGTCGCTGAATTGTGGCTGTTGTGGGGTGGTTTCAGTGCATGAACTTCCCCTTTCATTAAAGCTTTTCTGTTTTTGGTTCCCCCACCTTGGGGAATCTCTTTTTCTTTTCTGCTGTACTTTTTACCTCCTAATTCAATAAGGCTCTTCGTTATTGATCAAAAAAATAATAATAATAATCACTTCTTTCTTGTTCCTGAGCAGATTGGTCTAGAAGGTGAAGCTTTGAGGCTTCATTCGCTTAGTGGAAGTTCCTCTGTTGAGTGGGTAGAAGGATCTTTCGTGGCTCAAAGGCAGCCCCTGACATGGTACAAGGTAAGCTTCCTGGTTGTCAATTAATGCCATTTTTGTTTGTTTTTGAAATTCCAGGGAAAAATGTGCTAGTTGTTTAACCAGCTTTCATTTTCCTTGACCTTGAAACGTTTTTCCTGCGATGTTTCCAGACTACATTCAGTGCACCTGGTGGGATTGACCCGTTAGCTTTAGATATGGGTAGCATGGGAAAAGGTCAAATATGGATAAACGGACAAAGCATCGGACGCTACTGGCCTGCATATAAGGCGCATGGTACTTGTAG
Organism: Pachysandra terminalis; assembly: GCA_031762675.1. NCBI lineage: Eukaryota > Viridiplantae > Streptophyta > Magnoliopsida > Buxales > Buxaceae > Pachysandra > Pachysandra terminalis. The sequence goes on from JAUPMG010000010.1 coordinate 2,874,105, forward strand.
TGCCTGTAGCTATACAGGAACGTTCAACGAGAAAAAATGCCTAAGTAATTGTGGAGAAGCCTCGCAGAGATGGTGAGACAAGACTTATATTTTTGATAAGTTCTGTATGGTAGAACGCTCATGATGAACTGATTGATTGGCTATTAATTTCAGGTATCACATTCCCCGTTCATGGTTGAAACCCGTTGGAAACCTATTGGTAGTGTTCGAAGAATGGGGTGGTAACACAGCTGGAGTTTCTTTGGTCAGAAGATCAATAGAAAGCGTCTGTGCTGATATTTTTGAATGGCAGCCGACGCTGATGGATTGGCATATGCAAGCCTCTGGCACAGCTAGTAAACACGTAAGGCCTAAAGCCCATCTATGGTGTGCACCTGGGCAGAAAATCTCTTCAATAAAATTCGCTAGCTTCGGAACTCCCCAGGGGGTTTGTGGAAGCTTCCGAGAGGGGAGCTGTCATGCCCACAGATCGTACGATGCTTTTGAAACGGTATATGAACCATGTCTCTTCCTCTGTTGTTAAAATTGTACAATTCATGGTATGAAACTTGTGATTCGATTTGATTTGACCCCATATCGATTCAAATCAGTGAAAAAATTGGCTTATGTTTGAATCTTACGATTTAATCGTATGATTCATACGATTCAACTCTACAACACTAAAAAAAATGTCCGCTTCTTTTTTTACTGGAAAATTTCCCCCTTTTTGGGTTGATCCTTGTTTATATAGAACATAGTACTCTAAAATGATTGAATATGCATAAAGAAATATAGTTTACTAATTTTAAACAATAAAAAATCCCATTTTCTAAGAGAAATCCCAAAACCTAAATCCAAAATGCTACTTCTACTAAAACTACTATGACTCACAATTTACGATTCGATTCTAATGGATTTTGATTCGTTTCGCAATTTGACAACCTTGGTCTCTTCTATTACTTGGAAAATGATGACTTTGTCTCTCCCTTAATCTATTCTATAAAATTTTTAACATGGGAGTTTCTTTTGCAGAACTGCATTGGACAGGAATTCTGCGCAGTAACCGTGGATCCTGAGGTTTTTGGAGGAGATCCTTGTCCAAACATCATGAAGAAGGTCTCAGTTGAGGCCATCTGCAGCTGATGGTGAGCAACACGCAAAGCAAATCCAATAAAGAAGGTTCCACATCAATTCTTCTTTGGTATACAACACCCTCCCTTAGTTCGGCATTTTAGGATTTTTTTCGATTACACGTCCAAAGTCACTAAGGCCATTGGTTTTGGCTTTGCCTATGGTGAAGTTGTACAAATATACAACACGCCATTTGATCAAAACTCCGTATAGATTGTTAAGATGAAGGTGAAGATGTATTATTGTATATAAACTAGCTATGATTTGTCTACCAAAGCCTCGTATGGTAAACGAAGGTCGAGGTGGCTCAGTAGAGCACATTGAGACAACAGCATATGAGTCCATGTGCAAAGGTCTCAATACTATGAAATTGTTAGGGGCAAGCTGTTGGCTTGCATGGTTTTCAATTTTTACTTGTGTGACTTCCTTTGTTGTGGGAGCAATTGTAAAATTGCTTTCTCCTTGTAAGTACAATTTGAAATAGTAATAATAATTTAAGCTTTAATTATTGATTTCTATGAAACCTTGAACTGTTGTAATCCATATTATGGTTTTTCTTTTTCTCCTTCATATCTTTTCCTGATACTGGATATTTGTATTGAAGTGAAGCTTAGAAAACTAAAATGAAGTACTTTGAAATGTATCAAGCAAAGTGCTGCATCAAAACCCTGACCCTAAGCATAGATCTGTCATTCAGGTTGAGTGATTGGTTATTCGAAAGCCGCTTTTTTTTGCAGATGTCTTGTGAAGCTAGTCTTGTGAAAGGATCAGTTGTTTTCTGGTGTTCTGCTTATCACAAAGCCATGAAGAGCTGGAGGAGAGAGCTGTTGGACTCATTCTGGTGTTAAAAATCAGGGATTCCATAAGGAAGGTCCAGCAAAACAACAAATTTGTAGTAGTTGAGAAGGGGAAATAGAAAGGGTTTAATCACTCTAAATCATTCATAAACTACACATTAAATTACTGTTATAAATGAAAATGTATTTATTATATTCAAAGCCTTGGATTAACATATTTTGCCCTACATGGTATCGTCCGAACGTGAGTATTTATTTATTCAACAAGACGACGCGACTAGACTAGGCCGATGATCACAACTATTTGACTAATCCCATTCTTTTCGATTTACATAGAAAGTATTACATGTTGATCACTCAACAAAAAAAAAAAAAAAAAGCTTGGATTGTTACATTCTGGTTGAATCTTAACATTGAACATAAATCTATTTAAATCCGTCAATCGACGGATTCTGATTATCTGCATTGCACTCTAAATCCTAAATAATAATAATAAGAATAATAATAATAATAATAATAAAACATTAAGCTTGGATTGTTACATTCTGGCTGAATCTTAGCATTGAACATAAATTTATTCAAATCCGTCAATCGACGATGGGTTTTGATTATCTGCATTGCACTAAAATGTATAGAATTATACAAACAAACAATGCTTACTGAACAATAATCTCATGGTTCCTTTAACCAAAAAGAAAAAAAGTGCAAGCACACATTAGAACAAAGCTTGTAAGGCAGGTTGATATTTTGCTTATAAAGAAGCACAAGACATATAAGAAAAGTACTAAATTGTGAAGTACTTCTACAAACAAAGCAAAGAGAGATACTTTGATGGTTTAAGACTTCAAGTACAGAAACATTCAAAAGCCCAAGACCAAGGCTTGCCTCTTCAAAGTTTTGCTTTCTTTGCCTTTTTCCTTAAAACTGGTGTCTTTACTCTTTCCAGTGACGCGTTTTCATGGCGAAGGCAACCTCCTCTTTACCATTTCTTCTGTTCGATTCTCCACTTTTCATTGAACATCAGCCACAACTACTGCAACCCATGTCCTCTTTTCTGTTCGTCGCTATATCCCTTGTTTCTCTGTGCTTTCTCTTTGTTACTTTGTACGAAAGATTGAAGATATCAGAGGAAGAAGAAGAGGCTCTCTCTGTCTTCAGAAGTTCTTTATCGAAGATTATCAATGAAACCCGTCATCAGAATCATGAATCCCGAGAGACCCCTTTAACACATCCCCTGTTAGTGGAGATTCTCACATCAAATCCCTCGAAATGGATGTCTGTTGCTTCATCATTTCCTTTTGAGGTCTCTAAAAGGTCGGAGATGGATAGGGATAGGGTTGATTCGGTGGCAGATGATTGCGGGAAGAGTGAGGAACAGAGAGGGAAGAAGAAGAAGAGGAGGAGGAAGAAGAAGAGAGACAGTTCTGGATCTCAGGATGGGTGTCTTGAGGATCAGGTTTCAGTAACAGAGTTCAAGAATGGTTTGGTTTCTTTGTATCCATTTACTTCTGCAACAAGTGCTATGCAGAGGAAGATCAAGCAACAGTATGATCAGCTCTTGAAGTCTCACAACTCCAAGGCCCTGACATTGGCTCAGGTTTTATTTCTCATCTGTTATTGGTATTGTAGTTCTGATAAGAACCTTTAATTTGCTTCTTTGGCCTTAGGATATGTTGATTTCTGCAAGACTGCAACAAGCATTTCTCCTGTCAATGTCAAAAAAAAAAAGTTAAAAAATGAAGAAAATAATTGATTGTTGAAGAATAAGTTATGGTTGGAATCATGTTCTGTTAAGAGGGTCTAAAATTTTCTAGTTTTGATTGTTTGAAAATTCATAATTGCTCTTTATTTCTTTTTCTTCAGTCGTTTATGTTTTAATCTTTCCCATAATTATTGTATTTGAAGAACGTGAGGTGACCGGTGAATGCTATGATCATGTGTGCTTACCTTCACCTCATACGAATTGTGCCGCCTGCAACCGACCATAACAAATAGCAACATTAATGGGACCCACCTATATGATAGTAAGTGGGACCATGTTGACGAACTATGCCTACCGGTTACCTTGTCCGGGCATAATTTTTTTTTTCTCCCTCAAGATTGGTATATATATAGGTAATGTGGAACCCTGGTCGTACTTAGTATGATTGGATAAACCTCGGATACCAGCAATCACCCGCAAGCCACAGTTATCATTTAAGCCCAGGGACTCGAACCAGAGACCTCACGCTACCTGAGGCGCAAGGCTCCCGCCGAACTATCCCATGCGGGTTATCAAAAGGGGGAGAGGGTTTATCTTAAGATCAATTGTGCTCAAGGAGAAAGACACTGAAGAGGATGTTGCACATAGAACTAGAGCTGGATGGCTTAAGTAGATTAGATAGGTTCTTTTAGAGTAATATCTAATAGGCACTTTCGACTCAGGATGAAAGAAAGGTAAATTCTATGAGAAAGTTGTTAGTCCAGCTCTAACATATCATGTTGGGGAACAAGGAAGCAACAAGTTCATAGGAGAAGGAAGCTGAGATATGATGTTAGGATGGATGTGTTAAGACTAAGGAAAGATAAGAACAAACATATCGGAGAAATCCAAGTGCCTGATAGGTGATGAAATGAAAGGTAGTCAGTTAATATGACTTGAGCATGTTAAATGGAAATTAATGGAGGTGCTTGTGAGAAAGTATGGGATGGTGCAAGTTGGGAGATCCAAAATGGCTAGAGAAAAACCAAAGAAAATGGGGTTGGTTTCAAGGCATATTGGATCTATTTGGAGCGGAAAAAAATGGAGTTCTAATTGTGTGAGATTGTGATTGTGTTATTTAGGAGGATGTTAGGATATGATTGTTCTTGGTGTCTGATGTTAATATATATCATCTGATGTTATTCATCACAAAATAATAATAATAAAAAATTAATGAGTAATTCTTATGATTGTGCTTAAATATTCATTAAAAAAAAATCAACAATAAGTTTAATGTATTAGTTACACTGTTTGAAGTTCTGTGACTGATGAAGATCACAATCTTTATATCCCAATGGTCTGCATCTTGGTCACAGTGTAGGTGAGCAACTACAAATTCTAATGCTGACTTGTAGAACTGAACGTAAACGTGGCCGTGTTGAATAGGTTTTAACCCAGCCCGGTTGCGAGTTTTCAAATTTCAGCAAAGTTTATAGATTTTACATTGTGAGTCAATCATTTGAGTCGTGAAAAATTAGACCAAACCGATGGTTAACTCAGTGATTTTTCTAGAAAACTGGATGAGTTCTTCTGGAGACTTTCTGTAAGTTAATCTTTAATGAAGATCACAAATCTCTATATTTCCAATAATCACATCTTGGTCATAGTGCAGGTTAGAGACTGTAAATTTTAATGCTGATTTGTAGAACTGAATTTAAATTTGGCCTGCTGAATATGTAAATATTGGTTAAGTTTATAGATTTTACCTCATGATTTGATCATTAGTCATGAAAAACTAGACCAAGTTGATGATTAGGCTATACCAGTTTCTATGTAATTGCTAGAATTGTGGTCAATATATTTTGGAAATAGATGATGAATGAGAGAATGCATGATTTGAATAATTATTTCCCGAGTGATTAGATTTACACCTTGCAGAATGCAGGTTGATCAGTTTGCATATTGGTTGATTGAGGCTAGAAATAAATTGCAGCACAGGCACGTTGATAAATTCTTTGTTAGAAGCTAAATTACGCTTTTCTTTCTTACTGGTTCTTCTTCTAGCTTATGTTTCTCGGCACGTTAATAAATTCTTTGTTAGAAGCTAAATTACGCTTTTCTTTCTTACTGGTTCTTCTTCTAGCTTAAGTTTCTCATCGCCTTTCAGTTCTCTTACAGGTCCGAAGTCAACCAGTGCAAGTTCACAATAGCAAGAGCTTTACTATTTAAGGCGAACGGGTCTTCCTTTGACCTCGGTTCTCAACAGGTTGGTGATGCAGAGTATATTAAGCTGCTAGCCAGAAGAATCAAGTATTTTTCATTATTGGTTACCTTTGGGAAGTGGGTCTAATACATTGTGTCTGCAGATATACAGGCTAGAGGCTGAACAAAAGAAATTGGAAGAGGATGTGGTTGTTTATAACTGCCTCCAACAACAGCTTAAGCTTTCGCCAGCATACAAGAAGGTAAACATACTGCCAGATTTATATAATTTAGTTCTCCAGATTGTGTTAAGAAAGAAAGGTAAACAAGATGAAATCAAGCACAGACAAGTCACAGATTTATGTGATTCGGCAAATACTGCCTACGTCCACGGATACACACCACATATCCGTGGACTTAGGCACTATTTTAATGATAAATACCCTGTAGTTAGAGCTAAACATATTAGAAAGTGAAATTACTATTATACCCCTAGACACCCAGAAAATTAATGAATCTATGTTCAAAGCTTAGAAAAAATGTTACAAAGGGCAGCCACGAAAAGTATGATAATTACCCTGTAGTTAGGACCAAACATAGTAGAAAGTGAAATTACTATTATACCCCTAGACTCCCAGAAAATTTGGGAGTCTATTCTCCCAAGCTTAGAAAAAAATATTACAAAGAGCAAGCACGAAAAATATGATAAATACCTTGAAGTTAGGGCTAAACATAATAGAAAGTGAAATTACTATTATACCCCTAGACTCCCAGAACATTCGGGCCAGGGACTTCGCCTCTCAGACCCCCCTTCGGGCAGGAGGCTCTACTCCCTACAACCCCCATGAACTCAGCCCCGAGCTCGACCGGCGGAGTTGATGGCTGGATCATTAGTACTTCCCGAATGCCTCAGTAGCACCAGTTTCCACATAACAACAGTTGTGCTAAATGTTGTTTTCAGAGTTGACAGCTCAAGTTGATCGCATGGGACTTGGTAGGATTTTCCTGGTTTTAAAGTATGCCCATGTGATTGATCATGCATTCGGTTCATAATCGATTTGGTTGGGTTGTATGAACTTTGCTCAACTTCACAGCAACTCAGGAGAGCAAGTGAGTTGTTTCAAGGCTTGTTTATTGGCTGCTTCAGGCACCGAAACCAACTTTTTCTGCAGCGACTCTATCACCAGAGTTTAACTCTCGTTCTTCCCCCTTTTTAAAGTGTGCCCATGTGATTGATCATGCATTCAGTTCATAATCGATTTGGTTGGGTTGTATGAACTTTGCTTAACTTCACAGCAACTCAGAAGAGTAAATGAGTTGTTTTAAGGCTTGGTTATTGGCGGCTTCAGGCACAAAAACCAACTTTTTCTACAGCGACTCTATCACCAAAGTTTAACTCTCGTTCTTCCCCCTTTTTGAAGTTGCTTGAAATTGGTACACACGTGGAGATGATGGCCGAATCTGGGTAGCTGGTGGAAACCACAGATTCTGAATTTTCTGATATCTCATTCGAGGAGTTGTTGGCACAAGAAAAGAAGGATTTGTTTTGGTAGGTTACTAATCTTAAGCATTAATCTACATTTTTTTCCCAACTTGTGCCTAGATGAGCTAACCGTATTTTCTATACTCTCTCGCAGGCAAAGAAATGGAAAGTTGAGATCCTGCAAGTGCTAATCGCCGTCTCGTTTTGTTGACCTATAATCATCCTATGTGTTTCACTATTAGGCTGCATGTGCTCCTTTGCATTATTGTTGTAACAGAACTGAACCCCAACACAATGTAACCCAGAAATTTGATTGCTTTACTGAGAATGGAAAATCAAGTAAAGTTTATTTTTTTTCATCAATTCCCACAGCAATCCTAAATTATATGGCTTCTTGTAATTGAGTAATGATTTTTTTATTTTTATTTTAAATTTCTTGCAATAATAAAGCCTGGGTTGGGTTAACCTGTTTAACTTGACTGGCATTATGGTTGAGCCATTTTTCTCAATTGGTGCTTTGTGTTGCTCCAGTGGGGTTGTTGCTTTTAGCCTTGCCTATTGTTCTTAGATTTTTAGTTGTTGAGCTTTTGAAAATTCAATTTTGAAAACCCGGTGGTGATACCTCTTTCCTTATTATTTTTTTCTTTCTTCCATATTTTTGGATTTTCAGTTTCTAGGTTATGAAAATTCAATAATGATACCAGGTGGTACTCTTTTTGCAACTCATCTCTATCTCATTGAATTTATAAGAGGCAAGAATGGTTCTACGATGAATTTATCAGTTCCAAAAAAAAAAAAAAAAGAATGGTTCTACGGACCGGCCGGTACTGGAACCGGACCTCAACGATCCGGTTCCAACCCGCGATACAAACTATTGTATCGCGGGGTTATGGGCCGGTCCGGTACAACTGGCACCGGTCTGGAGGTGACCGGTACAACCGGTCTGACCAGTCTTGTATTTTTTTTTTTTTTTTTAAATTTGTTTAGTGGATGGCCAGACTGGTTGCGATCTGGACCGATCTGGTACCAACTGATCCCATCCGGTCCCAATTTTTTAATTTGAAAATGTGCTTTTTTGTATCGGATCCAGACCAATTGGTACTGTCGGTCCAGAATAGAATCGGTCGGGACCGCCGGTCCTGATTGAAGCCGGCTAGGACGGTCCCGGTACATTAAACAATGGAGGCAAAAACCTAGAGAAGCCATAGGACTTGACATAATCACCTGAAGCCCAACTGACCAATCTTGTTCTCACCCATGGATTTAATTTTGTGCTGGTAGTTTCTTGACTGGTTTAACATTCTAGGATTGATTGATTAAAAAGGAAAAAAAAAATCTAAGAAGTTGGTGTTTTTGAATCTCAATTTATGTCATTTTCTGTAGATGAAAGATATTATTAACTACCATCACAGTGTTGACCATCAGTCATGAGGCTAGGGGAAGCCTCACCTAGTAGCCTGACTAGATCTCTAGATTCCTGACCATAAAAAATTAAAAGCAAAAAAATAAAAGAGACATGCTATTGGTTCTTTTGTATGTTCTCCTTTCATCAAAAGCAATCTTAGATTCCTATATCATATTATGATAACATTGTTAATCAATTGTCTTTTCTACTTTGAAATTCATATTTGATAGATGGTGAGATTCTGATAAGTACAGTCAACAAAAAAGTTAAAATTTTTCTTCCTTTTAAATGTTAATCTAAGATGCTTATTCTTAAAGAATTGTGGGCTTACATACTTTACCCAATGCTTATCTGTAAGTACTGATCTGTGTAGAAGAATAAATCCTTCAATATAGATATTCCTAATCAAACATAACCCAACAAGATAAATCTTTCTTTTCTTTTCTTTTCTTCTTCGTTTCACTAACGATGGATTGCGAACAGTTGAAGTAAGCATTGATATTCATATGATATTATTCTTGTTTGCCTTGATTGCAGCATATGGATCTAATCTAGTTTAAAAATGGTGTGTTAATGACGAAACCCGACTGATTACTTACTATAATTATTAAATATAAGAAGTGCTTATAAAAACGTGCAGCGGACCGGCAAATGAATACAATAATCTTAAGGCTTTGTACTATTAATATCACCAGGAAGAAGATTGTGAGATCTAATATACTATTAGTAAATGTAATCAAATGATTAAGTTCATTAGATCAGTATAATTATTGTCATTGTCATTGTCCATGCTATATTGTTTAAACTCAATATCGGATCGGGGATTGGCCGATCCAAAACATGGTCTAATTTTTATTTATTTATTTTAAATAAACTTTTTGAGGGGTGCTGGGCAATCAGTATTGGATCGTCCAATCTGACTCGTCCAAAACCAAGTCAGAATTTTTAATAAATTAGGGATCACGACTTATCCCCAGCTGATTCCGAGTTGGATCGGCCGATCCGGACTAGGATTGGCTGATCCTTTACACCATGGTCCATGCATGTAATAAAATTTTAGTAAATTTAGACTTAAGGTGAAGAGATTTATTTGTAGTATTTGGGGTGAAAATTGTGGACAAGAGAGGTAAAAAGTAAATTTTGAAATCCTGTTGATAGGGATAGCAGTAGGTGGGGTGGGGTGGGGTGAAGGGGAATGGAGATTCTCATTTGTTTGGCTATGATAAAGTGCTGAAGCAGAAAAAGATATGGGGACAGATTGTTCTGTGACATGAACCATCATCAAAGGGTGATTGAAACCCACAAGAGGCAGAGGAGGCAGCAAGTGGGCTAGGTCAGTTACTTGGATTCTGGCAAACTAACAATAATAGAGTCTTTGTGAACAGCTCTAGTGAATTGACTACTCAGTATACCCCCTTCAGAAGAAATCAATCAAGAGGAAGCCATATCAGATTTTAGAATTGAGAATCAAAATTGATTGAACTTCTGTCATGAATAATGGGATTGTTGTAATGAAGGGAAAAATCTATATTTGTTGATGTTGTGTTCATGCCAAGGTTTTAAATTTCAATTTCGCCTGAGATTTTGCTAGGGGCTGGCAAAAGTTTGTCAAAATATCGTCAAAATGGGAAAATATAATCCCCATATTTTGTATTGTCAAACTAGAAAATGGCAATATTTCACCGACATGCTAACGAAATTTAAGGCCTTGGTTTATGGCAATATTTTGTGTCACAAGCATTTGGAGTAAAAATCTGCTCTGTAGAGACACTTATGGGTACCATATGGTTGGTTTAGGCTCTTTGTACTCTTTAAAACAGCTTAGCTGTAGATGTCTTGGATATGGAAAGATTGAGACTTCTCATATTGCAGGCCCCCTTAGAGATCTTAACCGATACGGTGAACATCAGCGATGATTCTGTCGCATAATTCAAGGCATTTTGGATTGTGGTCCATTCCTCAGTATGTGAAGCTCAAATTACTTATGAATTAACTATCTAATGGGCTGTCTTTGTGGTCTATGGGGAATATTTGATGTTCTTTCTTTAGTGATTAAGATGTGTTTGTATTAGAAATACAATCTCATGGACAGGAAAAGGACTTGGTCTAGAAAAGAAACTGAAGAAGAGATTCCAAACTGAAAAGAACCGGATTTACTGGATCCTGCCCACTGATAAACACACACACACACACACATATATAATGGAAGAGAACTTGCATATAAAGAGCCAATAAAGAAACTTAAAAGAAAATTCTATAATTCATTAATTCATTAAACCTTATGCACCCTTCTCCTCCTCTGTGTCCTCATCCTTTCTGATACTCTTCTTTCACTCTTAATGCTATAGAGAGAACATCTAAAAGAGGAAAAAAAAAAAGTAGTTAGAGGAGTTTGGAGAGAGAGAGATAGCTATATACTGTTCTAATGGTGGAACAGCTCTTAAAAAAGCCATTCCTAGTAACAGTGTTGAAGAAGTCAAAATGACTTATATCAATACCAGTGATAGTGTTGGAGAAGCCTATTGGCTTCTCTAATACCACTAAAATAAGCTCCATGAGTAGTAGAGTAGTGTGTTCTATGTGTTGCTTCTCCTGCAAATAGAATTTGAAGAGAAGGGGAAGAAGCAATGCATCCACAATTCCTGATTCTTGGCAATGGTTCTGCCATCAAATCCAAGTCTTCAACACTTGATCCAACTGCTACATAACTGTAAGAGCCCAAGAACAAAGGGTCTGTACCCCATTGGCTCTTCATAACTCCTTTGAACTTCAATTCTCCTTCACAATATCTTCTCCCCTCTGAATTCACATTCCCATTTCTGGATTGAGAATCAGATAGGAAACTATAGATTGTCGTCAAAACCCCATTGCGAATCTCCTCGTCACTAAGTGATTCCAGCTCGAGAGCCTCTTTCCCTGCAAACCATGAAAGTAAGACACTTGAATTTCTGTATATTGGAGAGAGAGAAGCTGTCTTCCTCATCCACCATGGGATTTTCTTGTGCCTTAGTTCCGAATCCATCCGATGGAAAGCCATTTGCATGGAAGGAAACTTTCTGTGATTCTTCTTGTCTTTGTCTTGATCATGTGTTGAACTCATTTGCAGAAACAATTTGTTGACCACACCAAAGCCAAGTCTTGATATTGCTTCAGTCTTGAAAGAGGGAAGAGGAGGACTAAACAAATCCGAATCTTCCCGAATTCCTGCTTTGAGAACCCCCAATGAGACTGTAACTATGACATGATCTGCAAACAAATTCGAACCATCTTCGAAATGTAGCTTCACAGGCCTAAAACCAGAACCATTCTTCATTTCTAACAACTGATGATCCTCGGGTTGCCATTCAATCTTTGTTACCTTCTTACCCAATTGGATCATACCGGCCGGTAGGACGGAAGCCAACGACTCAATTATGCTCAAGAATCCCCTGGCAATGGTGATTTCTTCGCCGGGAAATTGCCGATACTCACTCTCGGCATTGAAGTCCAGAGTTAATAGATCACCAGCTGAAGTATGAGCTCGTTCTTCATTCTCATTGATTGCAAAGACTGCTTCCTCAAGTGATTTCTTTGTCCAGTTCCCATACCATTTGGTTTCTTCTCCTTTCACCATAGACCAATAAGCATCTAGACCTCTTCGAAGAAAGGAGCCGATGCCGATCTTTTCAAAGCTGCCATTGCTTTCACATTTCTTTAAAGCCTTAGCAGCAATTCTATAATAATCAACTCCGGCGTTGTCGTTCTCACTTCCTTCAACCAGCTTCTCCTGAGCAAATTCCATCAGTTTAGTGTAAAGGTTCGAAATGGACTCAACGAACATTGGATCGAGTTCTAGTCCACCTTCGGCTATGGTAACCGGTTCTGATGATAACCCATCCATACACTCCCATGGCTGATCAGACTCTAGTGAATGGATTTCTCCGGCGATTTTGTAAATTGGGCTCCCTCCAAGGCCATGGATCCATGTTGCACCCATTTCAATCCGGTCACCGCCGAGCTCTGAACTGTGAATTCTGCCACCAATTCTAGTCCCACCTTCAATGATGCAGAGCTCGAAGAGATCTTCCGAGCCGCCGGCAGAAGTGTAAAGCTTGTTAGCAGCTGTAAGACCTGCCATTCCTGCTCCAATTATCACAATTCTAGGCTTCTTGGTCACCATTTTTGCTAGCCTTACTAGCACAAAACACAGAGGAGAGTGAAGAAGAATGAATAAAGAGAAGTTGTTAGGATGGTAAGGAGTGTTTGGTTTGGTGTTAGTTATAAATACAGTGAATTGGTCAGTAGGGATTTAGGAGTCATTAATTATAATCTTTTAATATATATATGTGTGTGTGTGTGTGTGTGTGTGTGTGTGTGTAATTTGTCGAATAAAGACGAGGTTCTCCTTTTCTTGAAGGCTAGGAGTAAGATAGCTCATTACCTCAGTAGACTAATACTGAGAATCATTCTCAAATATAATCTTTCTTCTCCATTCCTTTGCCATTGTAAGCCATGGAGCCCATGTTGATCAGTGATCATTTTAAGTAATTGTTCATACTTTATGGGTTGTGCTTGAACTTGTGGAAGTTATGGTTAGATGGTTCATGTGTACGGTGAGAGATGAAGGAACAAATGTTAAGCTTCATGGAGTGGCTGCCATGATAGTATTTCATTCTATGAACAATCCTAATATTAATCCTCTCAGAGGTTTAGACCATTTAAAATTATCCGAACCTTTATCTTTGGTGTTTTTTGGGTAGTAACCAAACCTTTATCTAAATCTTCATCAAAGGTTGTGCAGATATGGGGGTGTCATGGTTAAATTAAAAATAAGAAAGGTTTATGACTAAACAAAGCTCAAATGTTTCAAAGGCATCTTGAAGGGCCTATGCCCTTCATTCCACAACTTTAAAACTCATCCCTTTGACAACCATGTGTTGTTTGTTGGGGGGGGGGGCTGGTACTGAAAACTGAGGAAGAGCTCATTTCATCTCAATAACTCTCCATCCCATTTCACATAAATTTGCAATTTTATTGTGTAATTTTATTGTCATTACACACATGTGTGTGTATATATATATATATATATTATTCATCATTTAGTAATAATTTGAGGAATCATTTGACAAAACATCTTACAATGATCATCGATTATTGAAATGATAAGCATTTGATCAGTGAGATTTTTAGGAGTAAGATCCACAAAAGTAGGGTACCATCAATTTTTTTTTTCGGTAAAGTGTAACCCCTGACTTAGTGGGGACAAGGTTAACCCTGGATACATAACCCCCCACCCACAAGAACCATATATCAGGTAAGCCTGGGGACTCAAATTTGGGACCTCCAGATCCTGAGTTGAAGAGCCCACCGGTTGAGCTAGCCCGTGTGGGTTCATTCACCACCCCATTTCTCTAAAATGTCATTTCTTCCATAATTGATTGATTATTATCATTAATTAAGGCTGCGCTTGTCATGGCTTGTGCTTATGGATAAGCACTTATTGGATAAGTTGCTCAATGGGAGCACTTATCCACAGTAACAATAAACTGCTTATTCGAAGAAAATAGCGTTTGGTAAATACATTTATTTAAGTGCTTATAAAAGTTTAGGGGTAAAATAAGTATTATAAAAATATAATTAAAGTTTAGAAATAACATTTATTTAAGTGCTTATAAAAGTTTAGGAGTAAAATAAGTATTTTAAAAATATTATTAAAATTGTGAAATAGCTATAAGAACTTGGGAGAAGTTGTTGAGAGCAGCTTCTCCTTATAGGTAGCCTTCCTCTAGTGTTTATGGGTAAGCACTTAACCATAAACGTTACCACATACATATTTAATTTTAAAAAGTATTTATATAAACTATAAGCTACAATAAGTACTTATGCAAGCCGGGGCAAACGCAGCCTAAGATATTAAACTATCTTTAATTCACCATTTGAAATATAACTAAACTAAAACAGCAATATATTACCAAAGGCTTGTTATGTTACAAAGCAAGTAATTACCAAAAAAAAAAAAAAACATGTTACAAAGCAAGTCAAATCCTGAATTCCTCCCAAGAAAATCCTTCATGCATCCGAAGCAAGTCAATCTGATGAACTTCTTTTATTTAATTTAATTGTTTTTTTTAATATGGCATAGAGGGAGGCTTCCTAGTGATTTGGACACCATACATTTTGACAAAGGGAACAGCAGTGAAGCTTTTAAATCATTCTGTTCTGTCAAATTGTATTGGTGGCCACATCACTAGCCTTCTTTTACACATCAGCTCTTGAGAAATTTCCTTGAGCTCCCAAACAAACTCCCCTGTTTGTATTAGCTTTGCTGCTTCATCTCTTGTCTGTGTGTGGGGGCCCTGCTTCATCTCTTTTTGAGAGCTTTCGTTCTCCAAATCAAAGGTGATGGGTTTATTAATCACGTTTACCAAGTGTTGATTGGGATCGAACAATAACAATAAACATAGTAAAAACGAAAATCAAACAATTTACACATATATATACACGTGATTCGTTAAAACATAAGTCCATGAGAAAGAAGAACAACTCATTATGTCAGAAAGGAATTAGGATTACAACTTATACTCCTACTTGACATATAGGACAAATCTTTAATATGTCATTATCATATTGCAAGAAGGCGTCCCCTAACCACATGGTATTGACCCGCATAAGTTATTCGTGATCCAAAGAGGGTCTCTCTCCATGGTGCTTGGCGCCTGGTCCATCCCGTGGGATCTAGAGACTAGTGAATATGAGCCACCCACTACAACTTATACTCCTACTCAACATATGGGACAAATTCATAATATATCATTACCGTATTGTAGGGAGGCGTCCTCTAACCACATGGTATTGACTCACATAACAAGTTACTCATGATCCAAAGAGGGTCTCTCCCCATGGTGCTTCGCTCCGCCCTATAAAACCCTCTGACCCCTCTCTTGAGATCTAGAGACTAGTGAATATGAGCCACCTACTACAATTTATACTCCTACTCAACATTTAGGACAAATCCTTAATATATCCTTACTGTAATGCAGGGAGGCGTCCTCTTACCACATGAGATCTAGAGACTAATGAAAATGAGCCACCCACTATCTCTAAGCAACAGCCTAAGTTTTCTATGGAGTCCTCAATCTATTTTATCTGTACCCCCTTCTTTTAACCCTGTTTTATTAACTGATTTAGGGCAACTTTTAAAATAAAAAAATCCCTTTTCTTGTGAATATAGTGAGAGCAATAAAGAGGGTAAGGACAGGTGACAAATAATAGTAAAAATCCTGCACTTTGCCTTGTTTATCTTTAACTCCTTCCTTGGCGAAAGCATGAAAGGAAAATGATGGGATAGGGGGCAAAAAAAGCAGTGATTGATAGCTTTCCTTTCTGTATTTGTGGTTTGGTCTTTACTACAAAACATGCCTTACCTTACTCTTTCTTTCCTTAAGACACATGCCCATGCTTCTTGCCGTTTGAATTTTGACCAAACGATAACCAAGTAAAAGAGCTACTACTACTAGTACTAGTCTACTACTACTTCCACTACTGCGTATGGTGAGGCAATAAAGGCTTCTAGGATTGTACCTCTAGTTAATAGGGTGCCCCTCCTCATTTGGTAGGATATCTGTCCTAATCTATAGTAATCTCTTTCTTCTTCAATTTCTTCTTTTCCTTTTCTTATATTTTTAATTGTTTTTAGGTTTATAGGGTTTTGTTGGGACGTATACAGGGTTTAGGTCTGACTGAATTGGACCATCTCATTAATTACTGGGACCATTGGAATCCTGTTTGGCTGCAAAGGGTTAACTTGAGCTTCTTTTGTGGAGGTGATAACTTCTGACCCGAACCGTTAACCCGCCTGATTTTTTTTTTTTTTTTTTTTTATGGATTTGGGTTGACAGGAATACCCCTTCAACCAGACCCGTTTGAAAAAAACTGCATGAATTGGGCAAGTTGGTGGTAGTGTAAAACCCACCAACCCCTCCGATCCGACCTAGGTTTTAATGGGTTTGGAAATGTTGCCCTGGCCTCGTCGACGTGTCGTGTTCAGCCCAGTCGAATTCATGCCCTCGGTGCATGCACCGGTGGTGGACGATTCTCGGTGCAGACAATCCGAGCCCCATAATCTGCATTACACATGGAATAAACTTGAGTTTCCTTTCAAAAGCACAACTTCATAGGCCTAAATTGGGCTTTTGCCTACTTCCAAGTCCAACAAGGAATCGGATAAAGGCTTGAACCAAAGCTTAACAGAGAAGTTTAAACGTTGTTGATGATCCATGATGGACTAACTGGGATTGGGCCTATATAATTGGGTTATCTGTTTGGGTGAAGGAACCAGAAGGCCTACGCTTTAGCCAGAGCAAGGTCTAGCCCTGTACCACCCACACCCTTATCCTCGAAGTCTTGTCAACTTGGGTCACCTAAGTTGTACATCACTCTTTAATTTACTTTTTTCATGGTTTGCTCAGGGGTGGCAATAGGGCTGTAAACGAGCCGAGCCGAGCCGAGCTGAGCTTTGCCCCAGTTCAGCTCAAGCTCGTAAATCTCTAGCAAAGCTCAAGCTCGGCTTAGGCTCGTTAAAAGTTTTTAGGCTCTGAGCTGAGTTTTGCCCAGTTCGGCTCACGCTCGTAGAAGCTCGGCTTGTAAAAAGTTCGGCTTATAAAAAACTAACGTCGTAAAAAAGCTTAGATTAATACAAATGTATTAACATTATAGTCGATAACTGTTATTATATGTAATATAATATGTTAACATGTGTATTTAATATTAATACTTAATATAAGATATAAGAATATGAATGTATACATACACAAACCGAGCTTAGCCTACCAAAGCTCGTTAAAATAATGAGTTTTTTTTTCGGGCTTAGGCTCGGCTCGCGAGCCTGATTTTAGAGCTGAAGCTCGGCTCAAACGAGCAGAGCCAGAGCCCAAGCCGACAGCCCTAGGTGGCAATGGGTCAAGTTTGGGTGGGTTAGGGCGGGCTTACACTCTATTGTAACATTATTTATGTTCGTTCAAGCCTAACTTTCGGGCTCAAAGGTATAGGCCCGATGGATTTAAAATACATCAAGCCTAAACTCGGTTTATTTTTTAAACTAAAAACTATAAATGTATTACTATTTTGTTATTGCTAGGATTCAAACCTATATCTCCACAAAGAAAATGTGAGCTTCTCACCACTAAACTAGAGTTACAAAATAATGATAGACTTAAGTAAAAATTATTTATTACTCATTAATGTCAGGACGGATCGGGCTAAGTTAATATAAACCCAAACCCAGTCCAAAAAATTGATTAGGCTTTAAATTCTAGTCAAACCCAACCCTACGGATTACATACTCTTGCCCAAGCCAGCCCAATTATAGGACCAGGCTAATCGGTCATGTCTGTTTAGTTTTCACTACCTATTGTAAGGGACCTTAGATGATTTGGATCCTTGTTATGTACCTTGACGCCATTCAAAACAAGACATTTGTTTTGCAGGCATAGGCTCCACCAATCATGCATATCATTGACATGTCATGTGATAAATGGTGTCGGGATACATAAAAAATACCCTGTGTCTGATATATAATTATTCTGAACTACTGGAGGTTGGAGCACCAGAGAAGAGTTGATGCAGAATATTATAGTTTATATTACATTATTATTTTTTATTCGAGATTAAATAAGATTGTAAAGAAAAAAGTGAGTATTAAATCATAATAATTGTAACTTGTAATCAGATAGTATATAATATATTAAGAGTCGTATTTTAAAATAAATAATAAAATTAAACGGGTCAAAGAGTTTAAAACTGGTTAAAATGCCCTCCTATGCAAGGTTTAAAGTTTTGGGACCGAGGACCGGAACGGCAGTACCGCCCGGTACGATCTGAATCCGATACAAAAGTGGACCGCCTATTAAGTTTAAAATCAAAAAAGAAATGAATCGGTACGACGATCAAGACCAGCGATACCAGACCGATTGTACCAATCACTGGACCGACTATATCGATCGCTCCTGTCCGATCCCAACACGGATTGGCTGATATGGACCGGATCGATCCTTTAAACCTTGTTTGGTATGTGGTCTAAGCCCGGTTGTGTTACTCGGGCCGGAGCTGTATATCAATAATCAAATATAAACCCATTTTCCAAATAAAACGAAAGAAACTTGATGACTTGATGGTTGCGAATGGTCCAATCAAGGTCAACGTCTAACCTCAAAGATCTCCAAGATGGGACCCAACAAGGCCATAGGTCCCACATCCCCCACCCCCCTCTCTCTCTCTCTCTTTCTCTGCATGTACGTTTATCCAAACAGTACCAGTCTCCGAAATACAACTCAAAACTTTTTAGCAATCTGGACAAAACCTACCCCTCTCCTATTCCCTTCTCAACAGAAGGGAACAAACCAAAACAGTGAAACACCACACACACCAAGAAGAATAACCCACAATAAACAAGGTTAGTTTTGTCAGAAAAAGTGAAACTCCAATACCAGAGCATTAATTGTTTCGTAACAGCAAGGATCTCTCTCTCTCTCTGAGTCTGTGAGTATGAGAGCTTAAAATGGACAGAAAGAATTAAAAGAAAGATCAAAAGTACAGATACCCAATACCTTGTAGAAGAAGAACAGAGTAAAATAGTTTAAAAGAAAGGAAAAGTAAAAAAGAAATGAAATCAAGAGAGAGAAGAAGAAGAATAGAGAGAGAATCACACAGTAACTGTATCTTTTTCTATTCACTTTTGACATGAAAATAAACACAAACAAAAAAAATCCCAGAAGCCAAACAGCTCCTTTTCTTCTCTCTGTCAAACTCTATAAACATATAAAAGAAAGACAATCCATAAACCCAAAACCCCAAAAGAAACACTTAAAATAGATTTTTCAAACTCGAGAGGGTTCGCATCGAAACCCTAGAAGAACACTCAAGCTGGGATTTCGAACTCGAATGGGTTCGCATTAACGATCCATGCAATCCACTCATCGTCGAACTCGTCATCGTCAACTTCTCCACAGCTTTTGATTTCTTGAACAGGGACTTTCTCCTTCACCGGAGACTCCACCATCGCCTCGCCACCGGATTCTTTCTTCTTCTCCTCCGTTGGTGGTTCCACGACACACGAACCGTCGCCGCCACCGTCGACGACGACGCCGACGCCGCAGGTGTCGACATTCGCCATCACGGTGGACGAGGCGTCGGCGAAGGAAGGACCGCAGGTCTCTTCGTTGCCGTTGATCGTGACGAACGACGACGACGGAAACAGCATCGATGAGAAACAAGGGTTGTTGGTGGTGTCGGAGAAGCTCGCCTCGTCATCGAACGCCTGCATCAGCGCCTCCAGTGACTCTCCTTCGATCGAATACCCGGAGAACACGTCCTCCGATTCGTCGAATACCGCCTGCGGTTTCTGACGCTTCGCCGGGACATCTCCGGGATCGTCATACTCCTTCCTCTTTCGACCCTCTTCCATTGCTCTGGAAAGGGAAAGAGAGTGAGCTTTTCTGAGCGAAGAAACAGAGTAACCAGGACGAGGTATATATAGAAGTTAGAGAGAGGCGAGAAGAGCGAGAGAGAGAGAGAGAGAGAGAGAGAGACTGCTAGAGAGAGAGTGCTGGCATGGCAGGTGAAGGGCGCCACGTAGGATATACGTTTTAGGATTGATGATGTGGCAGTCACTGGTCTATCAACTCTGGCGGGAATGGGTATGGTAATTACAAACTACGGCCGACGACGGTGACGGTACAGACGATATGTCGGTAGCCTGTTTTGGGGAAGATAAAGCTGCCTCGAGAAATGAGATTTATTTTGGTGCGAAGTTACTATTTTACCCTTATACCTGTTTGCTATGACTCAATTCAATCTACCGAGTAATTTGTAGGGAAATGATGTAAATTACACTTTTAGGCTTTTGATTTGGATGAGCTTAACCATGTATTATGACTCAATTCAATCTACCGAGTAATTTGTAGGGAAATGATGTAAATTACATTTTTAGGCTTTTGATTTGGATGAGCTTAACCATGTATTTTGATAAATTGGGAAGGAATATTGCCTATTCTTTTTTTTTGGTAAATATAATATTGCCTATTCTTACTAATTGGGATAAGGCATTTTGTTGTTATATGATATTTTCTCTTTTGGTTTATTATGTAATTTTTTATTCTTTTTTGTTCAATTTTGAGATAATTTTGTTTACATATTTTAATTTTAATAGTTTATTTTACGTACAAATATAAGATAAGAAAGCCCAGGTTTTACGATTACTGGTGTGACCGGTTATAGCCTGGTGCAAATGTGGGTTACAATACGTGTCGTACCGCATTAATTTTAAAAATCTTGGAAAGATTTCAAAAAAAAATTAAAATTTTTCCATTTTAAGAGTTGCGTTGGTATTTGAGAAACCGCTCTAAATTCTGTGTGCTAAACCTGATAGTGGTAAGAAGTTTTGTACAACTCATCACAGAAGGATTTCTGGTATTATGAGTAACGGCGAGATTCCTCGGTTAATAGTTGACTCCATATCCTTTTTTGCCACTTGTTCAATTTTATTTGCGTAGTAACCGCAAAAAAGATTAATTGGTTTGTTTTTTCTCTTTTTTTTCTTTGTACTTATAAAAGATAGGAGACTTCTTTTTTTTTTTTCCTTTTCTTTTGGGAGAATGAGAAAGGAGAAAAGTGTAGATAAGATGCTAAGATCTTATCAATTGAACAATCATCAAAAGTTCTTTTAAGTACCAGTTCAGCTTGGATTCAAGTTAGATTCCCATGAACCAAGCTTCAGCTCTAAAATTAGGCTCACAAATTGAACCTAAGCCTTAACCTAAAAAACTCATTATCTTAGTGAGCTTGAGTAGAATTTGGGTAGGCTCGACTTGATATATATATATATGTGATTATAAAGCCATATTCCTATACCATATATTATATACTAATATTAAACATACATGGCCAAGAATCTTATATAATAACAATTATCTACTATAATATTAGTGCATTAGACCAATTGAGATTTTTCGAGAGCCAAGCATGAGTCTGAAACATTTTAGCAAGCCTGAGTTGAGTTCGAGCCTAACTCAACTCGTTTACAATCTCCTAAGCATCATTTTTTTAATTTTATTTTTATCTCAATAAATTGAATTACTTGATAAATTCTAATAATTATTGTGTGGGTTAAGTTTGATTCATGAGACTCCCTTTGTAATTCAACAAGTGGGGAAGGAGAATTTGGGCATTCAAGAAATATATATTGGTGGGATGCATTTGACCTTTCAGGAAAAGATGCTGGCAACTCAGTCTTTCAAAGAGTTGTTTCTTTTTCACGTATCCCGTCGCGAGTTACAAACGCAAAGGTGGCAATACGTCCAAGAAAACGTGGCGCAAAGGACGATCTTGTGTGTACGGACGGAGGGGATCAACACTGCTCGCTTGGCGGCGACGTCGATGTGGACTGGGGCAGCCATGATGGTGCGGCTGGCTCGGTAGTTGGCTGTTTCATGTGAAGCGTGAAAGTACTCGTGCTCTATAAGTGGGGTCCATTTGGCACTGAAGTTTATAGAAACGCGACGCGTGTACGGTTGCTAATGAGGAAGGATGAGCTCTGAGGGGCATCTACGGTTTGTCTCTATTTTATTTTTATTTTTATTTTTTATTTTTGGGATAATTTTCTTTTTAAACAAACTTGGAAAATGACAAAATTTATTATTTTTGGTGAAAATGAGAAAATTTATCTGCTAACCTATAATTTCAGATTCTTTACTAACTGAGTATTTATTTTTATTTGGGTAAATTGTACTTTGACCTCTTAAGGTTTCGACTATTTGCATTTAAACCCCTTAAAGTTTGTTAAATTACAATTATCCTTTTTTGTATATGAAACCTCGAAGTCATGGACTGGTTTATCTCTAATAAAATACAAAATTACTCATCTCAAATCAATCTATAACTCTTGAGGTTTCATAGAAAAAGAGGCAATTGTAGTTTTTTTTTTTTTTTGGTTTCCCAAAGTATCCCAGGCTTTGCCTAGGACTATTCTTTTGAGGTACTGTCGAGCGCTGAAACGGGGACCTCTCCCAACAAGGTTTGCTGCATCCACAAGGACTCGATATCAAGACCACTTGCTTAAGTGACCCGAGCCCCTTCCACTCGGGCCAACCTCCGTTGGTAGGGTAATTGTAGTTTAACAAACCTTAGGAGCTCTAATTGCAATTGGTCGAAACCTCAAAATGTCAAAATATAACTACTCTAGCTTTCTTGAGAAGGCCATAGACCACCTTTTTTTTAAATCTGGGTCATGGTTTGAACCGGTTCAACCCAACCGACCTAAATTGAATTGAATTGGACCCCACAACAGAGTTGCAAATACCCCAAATGAAAGGAGAGACTCAAAAACGAAGAACGTGGAATCATTTGTTGGAGTCTGCCTTCTTTTACATTCTAGGTTTCTAGTTCGGAGTTAGGGCTTTGATTTGCAGAGGCGAGTGATGGCGAACCGTCTCCACCGTATATTCCTATCAACGATCGAACATTCGTGGCCGAGGTTAGGGTTAGGGTTTGCTAGATCTGAACCCGTAACTGTAAGGAAATTCATTAGTTCTTCTGAGCAGCAGCAGAAACAACAAGATAATCCAAGCAAGGCTGAAGAAGGAAAGGATTCTTTGTCGCAACAAGGTGTCGAAGAGGAGAAGCTCGAAATTGCCGATAGCTCAGGCGATGTTAAAGAAGAAGACGACAACGACGACGAGGGTGATGAAGATATAAATAGAGAAACGGGTGAGATTGGAGGGCCAAGAGGTCCGGAGCCGACCCGATACGGTGATTGGGAACGCGGTGGCCGATGCTCAGATTTTTGATAATATATGTTTTTCTTTTTGTTTTTTTTGATCATCCGACTTATACTAGCAAGTCATCAGATCAAATCATCAATTTTTATTTTTTTATTTTTCACTTGAAGCTTCAGTGAATAACGTTTTTGATTGGCCTTTTCTGTAACCTCAATTGGTAGCTTTAAAATAATGGAAATTTCTGAAAGTGAATCCTTTTTAATCCTTAAAATAAGCTTTCTTTCGTTACTGTTGTAATTGTATTCCTTGAAGCTTAAACTTACTAGAAAAGACTGATATCGATCTTCTTGTGTTGATCTACATAATATCCATTGCCCATCCATTATTGGAGAACAATACAATCAAACTTTTTGATCGGGAAGAAGATGACTTACATGCGCGTAAACTTTTTAAAAATCTGAACATGTGATATAATGTGTATGCATGTAAACACATAACATACACAAAAACTCGACTGGAATGATATGCAAATACCTATGCACATCACAAGTCTACTGACATGTGTGGATGTGCGTTAACACATCCAAGGTTCTAGTGCATCTTCCAGAATTACCAATGCATTCAAGACTTTTAGCACACACCTTTCAGAGCCTGATGTATAGAAGTACATCTATGCACATCAATGAACTTGGCGTGCGAAAATACGTGCTACAATTGCCCACACTCCACACGATAGCACTCCCTCAGCCAGATTGTGTATTTAAATCCTCTCCAACCGATTCCATCCATGTCTTTATAATATTCCTCTAATCTTTTTAAATCCTTCAATTTAGATCCTTTGTACCTTTTAATAGCTATTTGTATATAAGTCTTCGCTTTACATGCTCAAATAATTTCAACCTACTTTTCTTTCATCCTACTTTTGGTTTGAGCAATAGCTACACAATCTCGAATGCTGTTATTCTTACCTTATCTTGATTTTTTCCACTTGAATTTACCTAGAATTTATCTAGGGATCATGTTCACATTGAACAGGCCCCTAAAGAAAGCAAACCTACAATGTCTTGCTCTTCATACACCAAATAGTTTTAACAGATGATGCTAAAATTCTTTCTTCAAGATAAAACTGTTCTGTTTGCACAAAAATTATCCTGTCCAAATCTCTAAAACTCAAACATAAACGCCAGAAGCAAGCAGTAAGAACAAAAATCCAGAACCCTGCAAGAAAGAGATCAACATTCAGTCATAGAATGTACTGGGAATTTCTGAATAACAAATCTAAAATTAATAAGATATTGTGAAATAGGCATTGTAAAGCAACCAACATACCAAGAAAACAGATGCCGTGGCCCCAGTGAAGAGCTCCTTTGTAAGGCTGCGGTTTCGCCTAGACGAAGTAGCTTCATAGCTGTGAAGTAAGACGGATGATTATGGTCGTTAAAATCTCTAACATGCGCGCAAAGCTAGAACATAAAGATGAAAGCCAGATGACTCTTAAGACTTCTAGAGCAAATATCTCCAAATATTGCTACAAGGGTCTGTCATTTGCACGCGCGCACACACACACACAAAAATAGCAACAACCAATTCCTAATACATTTTTCATAATTTCATACATCACTATGAGACTTTCTACAGCAAACTTGACCAAAATCTAATAAGCCATTCCAACAGATGCTGCAATCCAGACCAAAATGATTTCAAGGCCATACAATATTGTTTTTAGTTTGTTGAGATATCTCACTAACAATTCACATGCATGCAAACTTAACCTTTTATAGTACCCTGATAAGGATGCTCTCATAGATCAGAAATGCTACCTAATTTTGCTTTAAGCTAGGGAAAAAATGGAAGCACAAAACATCGAGTCAAATTATACATGAAAACCAAACCTCCATCTCATTGTATAGAAAGGAATACCAAAAAATAGTCGCCAACTATCAAGTCGAAGACCAAAACGTTTAGGAAAAAGGAGATAAGTTATACCGGAGAAGGGGTTAGCAACCTCTTTACACTTGCTATATACTGTTATTGATGTAGTACAATTATGAAAATTTTTGAACTACTAGAATGATTCAAGATATAACAATCTCAATGACAAAATTGTTGGTTGGTTGATTGGGGATAATCGCAAACCTTTAACATTCAAGGTTGGTTGTTCTCACTCACATGAAGGAAAGAACATTAAGCACAAAACAAATTCTTGAGTAGAATACACAGATTCTTAATTCTCAAGGTTTCTTAAGACAAAACAAATCAATTTTGTGTTGGTAAATTAGGCCCCCTTTCTACACTTTTGAATGTCTTTTAAACAAAAGAATATACACTAAATTACCTTAACCTATATGGCCTAATAGCATTCGAAGTTGATTTCTAAAACAAGTAAAATATCTGACATCAACCCTATTAAGATAAGATAATCCTGAAAAATAACAATATCTAGAAGAAATTAAACTATTAATGTATTAAAACTAATCAGTACTGATGATCCGGCAGTCTAAATAATTCCTTTGGACACGCGGCATAATCTTAAAACGTGTATGCACGCTTTTAAGATACATTCGCATATGCTACATCATATATAAAACAGTTACCTGCTCCCTCCACTAACTCTTGCGTGTGAAAGCCGAATGACGACCGGCACCCCTATCGGGCCACGTCAGCTGTACTGATGGCCTTTTGGCCAGATATGAGAGGATCAATCATCTCTATCCTAATCAAGGGTTAAACCGTTGGTCAAAAGTAAACTCCTGTAGTGAAGGAAACCTTACAGGACGAAACGGCTACTGTACATCGCCACCAGAGGCTAACTACCCTGAGATGGTCAATTCATCAAGGGTTAGTCACCCTCAATTAGACTAAGGGTTAGTCATCCTTCTCATATGGCTAAATAGTTATGTCTCATTCGAATGACATAAATAAGGGGCTAGTCACCCACAACAGACCCTGAATTCGGTTGACTTTGAAGGAGTCCTTGTTAAAGGAACTTTTGAAGTACGCTTTGCTCATCCTCAGGAAACTCCTCCGGATGATGATTCTCACTAACTTTGAGGGAATCCTTGAAAAAGAATCCTTCGAAGGTATGTTCTTACGTTTATTTCCACACGTCATCTTCAAATGACAGTTGTGGACCCACAGAATTTACTTGTACACTATACTTTAAGAGTACTTTAAAGGAAATGGGTTCCTCTTACTAAAGTTCAAATCAAAGGCATTCGAATTGGTTACTTATCCCAGAACCTTGAAAGACCCTGTGGTAACCTTTCTTCACCAGGGATGATTGATCATGAAAACCAAATCACCCACTAAGAGACTTACATTCAAAGATCTCTACATGGGCAAATTCGTTAAATATATTGATCACCCTGTAAAAGGTATAAAGTTACTTCGGCCTCTTCTCAAAGGAGTATGGATTGAACTACCAAAAGGAAGTCCTTCGAAAATGGACAAAAGCCTGAGGATTATCCGTAAAACTCGAATGACTCATTTATGTAAAGAAGATTGTAGTAAATCCCCAATTCAATCACGTGCTAAAACCTCAGCTAGTTATATATCTGATGTATATCTTATCTAAGGGGCTTTTTGTCTTATCATGTATGGTGGTGATAAGAACGGAACGGTGCTTTATAGAACTTTACGCATGACATATATGTCATCTGATCCATGATCACTCTACGGCAACCTATCACAGAGAAAGTTCACTTGAATCGAATGACTCATCACAACTTCCTTCTAGAAATAACTTAGCCGCAAAGAATACTCATATACTTGGATATGCATTGCTACATAGGGATATTTCCAAGCTCCTCTCTAGAGAATTGTATACTTGAAATACGTCATGATCAAGAGATGATGCTATTGGATGATTTCTCTATAAATAGCCGAGCATGCCCACAAATCAGTTAATTTGGATTGATCCATAAACATTACTCACAATCCGAATAACTGTTGGAAAATTGAAAAGAACCTATCACCTTCAAGTAAAACACACAGATACTTGAAAGACAAAAAATAGTGAAAACATATAAGAAAGAATTGTGTCCTTCGAACATTGAGGTTCCCTTGCTCTGTGGTGTGCGTTCTTATTAACACACCTGACATCTCAACCTCCCTTCCTTTTGACGCTTTCTTTATCCTATTTATAGATCACATTTGGGAAGAAACGCTCTAGATAGAACAGCTGCACAATAGTTTAGGCTATCCTGAGACAAGCTCTTCGGACTATATCTCTGTTGATGCTCTTGCATTAGTGAATTCAATCTTTACTGAATAAAGCATTCGAATTTCCAGTTGTTACAAATTCTGCATCACCAGTACTTAAGGTCACTTAACCTCCAAACCAGTAATCCAGACAATGCATTGCACCTCTTGCAGCCACATCTTCGTCAAATAACCCTTCAAATCCCATGATTTAGGGCTTGTTAGATATGTAGCTAGATAGGTTATCAAGAAATCCAGAAATCAACGTATGTTTATACTCATAAGATCACTAAACATGGTCCAAAGTGACAAGATGATCTCTCAAGGACATTATTTTGGAGATTTGTTCTTTTGACATTTGAAATCAATTCAACTTGCTCCTTTGAATTACTTAATCATGTATGCATTAATCCAATACAGTTTAGGGATGTTTTCTTACAACTTGAGGGGTCATATTATGGTTCTCCCATCCTAATTGATGGCAATTTCAAGGCGCTCCATTCTCAAATCAAGTGTCTAAATTAGCCTTGTGAATCCAAACTATTTGGTCACAATCTAAAGGTATAAAAATCACAAAGCAGCACTCTGACACCATATAAAAGATGAGATTCACTGGCTAAGAGGAATCCACTAGAAGAAACAAAATCATGACCATTTTCATATCATAACATACCTTTGTGGAAATAATGTGAGACCAGAAATTCAGATTGCTAGAGAAAACAATATAAACAAACAATTTATATATAAGTTATTGTAGCTTACAATTACCTGTCTTTGCATGGTGGTGAAAAAATTATACTGAATCAGTAGTATGTGGGTTCAAGTCACACTACTCAATATTCTGCTGCACTACAATTTAGCAATGGAACTATTGGCCACTGGTAAAAATGCCCATTTGAGCTGCAAAACACTGAATTCATAGTTCTTGTGGGTGGGGTCATGTATCCGGGGTTTATATTTAACCCATACGGGTTAGCTTAACTAGCAAGCACTCCAACTCATGAACTGGAGGTCCCAGGTTTGAGTCTCCGAGCTATCTGATATATGGTTCTTGCAAGTGCGATCATGTATCTAAAACCCCCATCCCAATGTGGTGTCAAGGAGTTTCGCGTCATTAAAAAAAACACTGAATTCATACTCCAGCTAACTTCTTCTTCTTCTTCTTTTTTGATGAATAACATAGTCCAGCTCACTTTAAAGGCAGGTGAATATCGTCTGGAGCAAGATAGCTGCAACGTGCATTCGTGCATGCCATGTGTCCATAGACGTGTGTGGATGCATGCCACCAGTCCAAACTTCTAGAAGGTCTATTGAAGTCTAGATGAGTGGCGTACATCCGTGCACGTCTGTGGACACATGGCGTGCGCGGACGCACGCTGCAGCATTAGCTGCAGCCATCTCGTTCTAGACGATGTGAGGCCCTTTAAGGCCCAATGCATAATTTAGAAAGCCTCTAGATGATTAGGAGAAAAGAACCCGCCAGATTTGTTAGCCAATTGTCATTGTTGCTCCTTGAAGACAAGTAGTGTGGACAGAAGATGGTGGAAGGGGTCATGTATCCGGGCGTAGGTTAGTTTAGCTCAACTGGCAGGCTCTCCAGCTCAAGAATTGGAGGTCTTAGGTTCGAGTCTCCGGGCTTCCCTTCCATAATGGTTGTTTTTATTGTGGAATACATCCTTGGACAAGATTATCACAATAAACTAGTTTAATCTTGAGAAACTAGACCATTCCTAAATCCTAATAGGTACAGCGTATACAAAGCTGAAACTGAATCTGTTCAAGACTGTTTCATTGAACATTTTCCTTAAGATCTTGACTACCTTGTTGACTAGATTTGGATACAAAGGATTCTAAATTCTGATAATCAATAACCGGAATCCAGAATTTGATAAATCTAGAATGAGAATCAGAATCCCAATTATTGAATCCCAACCAAACCCCCATCTAGGGTTAATACCCACGTAATTGTTCAATCGAATGATAAACATTTAAAAAAAATTAATAATAATTGTTCAACAAAATCTGTGATAGATCAATACAATACTACTCTTATTTAGTTCATTTAGATAAATTTCAGTCCTAAAATCGTATTTAATCAAAATCAAGTGTTGATGCCACAAAGGATTCAAGTAGTAGAAAACTAAGCTTAGAACTGGTTATTGGATTAGATCGCTTACATGAAGAATGAAGCTGTGAGGATAAGGCCAATCGCGAGTAAAAGAACGGACAGGGTTGGATACCACTCCACCGGGACGGGACTCGTGATCGGTTTCACTGCCGGAGCCTGCAAAGCAAAATAAAGGAAAAAAACCAAAAACAAAATGTAGTTTCACATAAAACCTAGAAATTTGAGATACGATGTTTTCCGGTCAAAGAAAGCTCTTAGGTCTTACCATCACTGATCTGAGAGAAGACAATCGATCTCGCGGTGCTTCGGTTCTCCGATCGTTTCGGTAGCAATCTTCTTTCTTTCAGAAGCATTAGTATAGATAGGGCTGTGATCGGGCCGGATCTGGGTCGGATCCATCATGATTCGAATTCAGTTAAATTCAAGAGCATCGTGAATCCAATAAAAGATCCGACGGATATTTCTTACGAATAATCCGAATCCGAATATATTTATAGATTCAGTTTCGAATCCGATTAAGATCCGAATCTTATTATATATATATATATATATATATGTTGGTCCAGAAAACCAAATTCATCTTCTTCCCGGTCGATTGGTGGTTCTTACTCTCGGTCGTGGAGTCGAAGTGGGTGCGGGTATGCCAAAATTTCTACAAGTTCACCTGAGTCAAAGTGTGTAAGTTGATTATTAAGGTAAATCGGTCGATGTGTGACCGATTTTGAGTCAGACGATTGTATGGTTTACGATCTTGAAGGATCAATGACTGATCCATAGAAATTGATTTTACGCGATCAACAACACTTTTATATTAGAATAAGTAGAACGATATGTTAATATACAACTTAGAAAGATAAACCTCCTAATTTGAAAAAACAAAGTAACAGTAACAAAGAAAATACAAAACCTCCAGCGATTCCTTAGGCTCCGATCGTGGGACGCAACTAATCTACTTCACATATGCACGAATCATCATGTAAGGGACTGTCAAGAGGGTCTCCGTGACTCACCCAACTAGGATTCCTTCGTTATTGACTAGAGAGATCTTCTGCGAGAAGCTTAGTCCAAAGTAAGAAGTAAGTGTAGCGTGATCTTTGCAGGAGCTAAAGGCTAACTGATGTTCACTGGGGATGGGGAACTAAACTAAACTGATGATCGCTGGGGATCATGGACTAAACTAAACTATGGCTATCTAAGTTGATTTGCTGTAGAGCTCTTCAATTGGTTTGCTGTGGAGACCCTTTTCTATCTTGGCAGATTCCCTTTTATAGCCCATTGTTGCAACCGTCTGATAGTTTGCACATCATAGGTAGTTATCATTCTTCTTTTGTTGACACATGGCCCACTCTGCCATTTTTGGTTGGAACATGTTCTGGTGATGAGTTGGGCTTGAGCTGGTCTTTTAGGCCTGCACTACTCTGTTGGGCCTATGCCCATTTAGTACTTCATACTGTTAGCGCATGTGGTTCAATGGCTCGTGGGGTCGGGCCTGTCTTGAGTAGCCTGGCTCTGGCCTAAACATTTGCCCTTTTCTCTTGTCTTTTCAAAAATTTGTTTTTGAACTAACAAGAGAAATCCTATTTACTTTTCTTTGGAAAACGATGATCATCATTGCCGTTTTTTCATCTCTTTTCAAAATAAAAAAAAATGAAATTTTCTCTCCTTAATCCATTATCCGCTTTTTCTCCTTTCTTTTTATCTGTTGCTCTGCTTATCTGTATTCTCATGGCATGTCACAACCCAAACCCATGAGACCACTAGGGCCCAGTGGGGTTCGAATTGTAACCTTCACTTCCTCGGAAGGAGAGTGGCAGTCTATCCAAAGCAATAATAAGAATGAATAAATTTCATTCACAAAGGAAATATAAAAGAGTTATATACATAACTACACCATTATACAGTGGAAAATCAAAATATAATTCTAGATTGTAAATCAGATTTGAAACTGTAGATACTATCCTAAGTGTCTCCAAAAAAAAATGAAATTTTCGATGATCATCATTGCCGTTTTTTCATCTCTTTTCAAAATAAAAAAAAATGAAATTTTCTCTCCTTAATCCATTATC
>JAUPMG010000010.1:2915549-2929245 GCA_031762675.1 Pachysandra terminalis
GTTGGTGTAAGCTTGGAAGATGGTAAACTATCCCAAGGATCCGCACGTTGGTGTAAGCTTGGGAGACAGTGAGACCACGTTATACTTTTTGTTGGGTTGTGAATATGTAAGATTCCTTGAAGGAATAGACACGTGAGTGTAAGCTTTGGCCGCGGGCCCGTGATAAAAAATAAGTGGGGAGATTGTGTTTCCTAGGTTGAAAGCCCTTAAAACTATGTTGTACACATAGAATAATCATATCCCTTCATCCGTTCATACGGGGGATGATTTCAGGTTGCTAGAACATTCTGGAACGAATTCAGGTTGCTGGGACACCCTGGATAGAGATTGGGATCACGTGGGAACTTACGATATTTCACCTTCCATACAGCGTGGCATTTCACTTGCATTTCATATTCTGTGTTGATATTAGTGTGAGAGCCTTGTGTATGACACGGCCTAATTCTCATATAACAATCTATGCATATAGTTGTAGGATTTCTGACCACTGAATTATACTCTGTGAGAATGAGAGAGAGCTTTATATCGTGTTTATTTATAGTTAATTGTTCACTCTGTTCACCACTTGCACATATACTGCTTATTACACATTGTACACCTTTGCACCTTTATCATAATGTTGGAACATGAGTAAATACACTTCATCGAAGGATTACTCATTCTAGCTTCTAGCTTATGTGTGTTGTTTAATATTTTAGGTTCAAGAGCATAGATTCGAAGAGAGAGACCGGATTTGGGTAGCGCACTCTGGTAGTATTTGTGTAATAGTCTAGAAGTAGATCATATTTTAGTTTTGATCTTTTAGTTACTTATATCTTACTAGAACTGCTTTAACCTTCCGCTTATGTTTTGATTACTGTTACCTACACTCGTAGAAATACGGGATGAAGGTTGTGAATAAATCAGAAAATCTCAGAAATTGGGTATTTCTGGTTTGGTTTGTCATATCCACAGTCTTATTCTCTGCCTATTAGGATTCACCCATCGCTATCCACTTCATTCGGGAAGGCTACCTGTATCAACATAAGGATGAACTTGGGAGCTCAATAGGAAAACTCCATAACAATGCAATAGATACTTTCATAGATGTATAATAAAACATGTTCATTCATGCAATTTTCCACAAAACACATAAGTAGTTCAATATTAAGATTCTTATCATGCATAGACAATTCTACTCAAACATGTCGTATTAAGATCTATGAGTACACACAATACAAATCAGATTCAACTCAATACAAGTTATTACATGACATCCTTATGCCTCAGGCAAAGTTATACATACACACACACTCATGACCCCCTCATGATACAATATAAACTTTCCAAGGCTACTAACTTCCATGACACCTTCAAGTCAATGACAATCCCCTTGTCACAAGTCACGCCATACATGCCACATAATTAGCCACGACATTGATTACTTTACAATTTAATTAGTGATCACTCATTAATCTATTCTTACTCATAAAAACAATTAATCATATCTAATCATTATTTCACATAGACACTCAAATTCACACTAAAGTCACACATGACTCAATATAATTCATGCAAATGCAAGGTATATATGAACATGCAAATGCTAACCATTCAATTGCAAACAGATTTCATGCAATGATATATAATACAAGTGCTTGTGATGAATGAATGATGCAAGAATGCAGTGAATGATGCAATAATACCATGAATGATGAGCCAAACCTTACCATGGATACCAATCACAAACTACTGGGAACACTGTCCATAAATTGCAAATAAGACCAAGGCTCAACCATCAATACCACTCACATACTTGATAATAACATTGTCCATAACTGTCAATAAAACCAAGGCACAAGCCACGAATACTTTTCACACATCTGCTGATAACACTGTCCCAACACTGCCAATAAAACCAAGCCACAAGCTACGAATATTGTTCACACATCTGCTAATAACACTGTCCAGACATTGCCAATAAAACCAAGTCACTATCAATGTTCATTTCTTTTAGGGAATACAACTCAAGGTAGAAAATGCCACCATCTTTCCTTTCAGGGAGTACAACCCAAGGCAGGAAATTTGCCATCTTTCCTTTCAGGAAATACAACCCAAGGTAGGAAATTCGCCATCTTTCCTTTCAGGAAATACAACCCAAGGCAGGAAATCCACCATCTTTCCTTTTAGGGAATGGTACCCTAGGCAGAAAATCCGTCATCTTTTCTTTTAGAGAATGGTACCCTAGGCAGGAAATCTGCTCTCTTTCCTTTCGGGATCGACTCTAGGTAGAAAATTCACCTTCACAACATAAGCACATGCACATCTTGTGTTACACACAACACAAGGATCATCAAAGAGTACTTATAACATCATTCTCAAATAACACACCAAGTAGAAGATATATTTATATACATGTCTCACATACCAAACATACAACAATTTACTAAATTAAGGTCATTGTACACCCTAGCCTCACACCACATAGTTTATATCATAGTACAATCACTCAATTCATATTAATACATAATATCACACCATACAAAGTCAATTCATATTGAAACTAGGCAGTTCACACAATTTGTTGCACAAAATTTTGTACATACATTTCGCACACAAACCAAGAGCACACACACATTATAAATACCTTCATGGGGATTCCCATGAAGTTTCATTAAATTTGGAGCTCGGTAGGTCTTCGGTAGCTGCCAAGCTTCCCGCTGACCTCCCTCGGCAGCAGTCTCAGCAGCTGCCAAGTCTCGGTAGCAACTCCCGAGAGTTTGCTCTGCTCAGCAGGTACCGAGCAGGCAATTCAGCCCAGATTTGGGTTTTTCTCTCTAGGGCCTCGTGCCCAAACTTTCACATACTTAAATTTAACATTTTTAAACATAAAAATGATGATTTATACTAACACAAACCAAGTTCTCATACCATAATAAAAATCCAACTTTTACGCAAGCTTAAACATAAAAATTCACTAAAATATAATCTTCACCCAAACATGGAAAAATTCATAGATTTCGTACTTAATTCAATCATATACACCACCATGATCCTATATGCATTATTTTATAGCTTTATAATATTCTATGAACATGCATACCGTAAAACTATGGAAATTCCTACATTGGGAACTTGCATATCCCGATCCAGAGAAAAATCATGATCATCTTCCCTTTCCTCCTCTAGCTTTTCTGGTCTCTTCAAGGCTTGATTGATCAGCCTTCTCCTCTCTTTTTTTTCTTCTAGATCAACATTGTGCTTTCGTGCTCTAATCACCTTCTTCGCTTTTGCCTTTTTCTCCTTAGTCATCTTCTCCCCACAATATTCCTTCATCTTCTTTCCTATTCTCTCTTCATTTTCTTTTTTCTCTCTCGATTTCCTTATCTCCCACTACTCCCCTATGTGAGGTTACATCCCCTATTTCTGGGGAATCCTAATCATGCAAGAAGTCTAATTTGAATTCAAATTTAATTAAATAAGTTAGTTATCTATTAATTACTTGCTTTGCCCCTCTTACATCTATATTTCCTGATTTACTAATTCTCCACTTGGGTCAAACGACCGGCCCATGTTTTAAGTCCTAAAGCCAAATTAGTTTTTGTTATAATTTTTATTTTCTCCCATATAATTTAATAATTTACACATTAGTCCTTAATTTGACTATTTAATTACACTTTCAGGTTTCGGGCCACTACAGACATGGAGGTGGCAGTTATCATAACTACCCTCACATGACACATTATGAAGATGATACGTGTTAGTGTCTTTTAAAGCTTCAAAAGTAGTTTTTACAACTACTTGTATGTGGCGGGAGAAGAAAACTTCAAGTCCAAAAGGGAATTAGCTTCCAAAGTTATAAATATAAGAGCTTGGCAACAAAGAAGGGCCTCCATAGCAAATCAACTCAATAGCTACATATAGCTTAGTCTCTGATCCCCGGTGATCATTAGTTAGCGCTTAACTTCTACAAGGATCCTATTGCACCTACTTCTTACTTCGAACTAAGTTTCTCTCAGAAGATTCCTCTAGTCGGTAACGAAAGAATCCCAGTCGGGAGATTTACGGAAACCCTCTCGATAGTCCTTTGAATGCTGATCTGTGCACCTGTGAAGTAGTATAGTCACGTCCCACAATCGAAGCTCAAGGAACTGCCGGAGGTTTTGTATATTCTTTGTTTATATTACTTATTGTCTTTCCAAGTTAGAAGGTTTACCTTCTAAGTTGTATGCTAAATTGTGTTATAGTTGTTTTATATAAAAGTGTTGTTGACGCATAAAATCAGTATCTCTGGTTCATCAATTGATCCTCCTTCAAGATTGGGAACCATACAATCGTCTAACTCAAAATCGGTCACACGTCAACCGATCTACATTAAAAACTAACTTACGCAATTTGACTCACATTACCTGTCGTTCAGGTGAACTTGTAAAAGCTCTAGCACCCCCGCACCCCTTCGACCTCACGACCGAGAGAGACCAATGACTGACCAGGAAGAGAGATATGTCTGGTGGTTTTTGACACCAACATAATCTAATTGAATTCGGATCATGATCCTGAATATAAATGGATCCAATTATCCAGATCCGAATCTGACCCGAACATCCAATCGGATAAAGATCTGATTTAATCAAATAAATTTAAATGAATTCAGGTTGGTATCGGATCTAAATCCGACCCATTGACGGACATAATATAAGGTTTAAGGACTATAGTAAGAGCTAATATACAAATTTGAACAATTCATTGATGAATTGGCTTACCATTTATTATAATAAAAAAATATAAGAAAGTAAGAAGAATATATTGCACACTATTTTTTTTTTCCAATGGCATTCTACTCGGACACGTCATGTTAATGGAAATATTCAAAATCTACACTACAAGACTTTGCCTTTTTTTCGAAAAAGTACAAAATAAACAAAAAGAAATCGGAGTTCACGTGGGCCAATATTTTAAAAGTTCAAAGAATCAAACTAGCAAGGGTAATATCGGAAAATTTTAACTATTTTATATTTGTATCCTTTTCAATAGTACATATTAACCGTCCTCCCGAAGTCAAAACCATCTGATTTGCATCACTTGGATACGAGTTCACATCATCACATAACACTTAAGCTTTGTGGTAGAAGGCCACACACTCTAAAAGGAGCAAATTGAGAAATTAGATATAGGAGTGGCCCATATCAATTTGTAATGTGCGTCTGATCTGTCATGAGGATGATCAGACGGTTGTCAGTCAGGAAGGACATGTAGATCTACCCGGAAGAAGAAACCACAAATAAGGAAGTATTGGAAGAGGACATAAAAAAAGAGAAAACTACACTTTTACCCTTCGAGGTTTCTGACAGTTATAATTGGACTCCTCTAATATTTTCGAAATTACAATAATACCCTTTATCAATTAACGAATGATATTTTTTTTTTGGGTTTCCTAAGGAATACCTAGGCTTAGCCCAGGACTATTCTTCCGAGGTACGGGCGGGCGCCGAAGCGGGGACCTCTTCCAACAAGGCTTTCTGCATCCACAAGGACTCAATATTGAGACCACTTGCTTAAGCGACCCGAGCCCCTTCCACTCGGGGCAATCTCCGTTGGTAATGATATATTCCTTATAAAGAATTGAATGACTTTAGATGAAGTGGATAAACTTTAGGTCTAAAATACATTTTTTTAGTCTCTTGATTAAAGATTGAATCTTACTTTATCATTTTTATTACTGTAATTTGTAAAACCCAACCTAACGTCCAAAACGATTATCCATTTTCATCTTTACAGATCCATTTGAGTGTGACGATGATTTTGTTTCAAATATATTTGTAACTAAGCCTTTTAATGGGCTTGCAAGAAAGGGAGGAAAAGAACCAACAAAATCATTTTTACTATTACAATTTGTAAAACCCAACTTATCGTTGAAAAACGAATCTTTATTTTCATCTTCACGGAATGATTCAGTGTCGTTAGTTGATAGACTTAATTGTTAGTTGATAGACTTGATTCTGTGTTGTTAATTGACCGACCGACCTTCATAGGTTTCCGACGAATGGTGTTATTGTAGTTTCAAAAATCTTAGAAGATCCCACTGTAATTGTCAGAAACACCATAGGGTCACAGTACAATTTTCCCAAAAAAAAAAAAAAAGCCAAAGAAGATAACAAGGATATTCCAAAATTCTTGGAGGTAAAAAGTATTATTTATCCTAAATAAAAGGCCTAAATTAAAACACCTGGTTAGTTAATGGAGAGGCTATAAGGACGAAAACTTAAAAAGAGAATTTTCCAGAAAAAGGACAGGTGAGGGCTAGGTGGACGGTTAGTGGGATCCACAAGAGTCGGTGGGTGTAAGTAAGGGTGGGCACATCTCTCCAAGTCTAAACTCATCATCACCTTTCCCCAAACCCATTATACGAATACGTATAAATATACGTATAATCTACGGTGCTCATTTATTTTTAGTTTGTTTTTTATTGTTGAATTTTTTTACCAGGGCAGCCATGTTTAGACTTTTAAAAAGCAAGGGCAATGGCTATGTGAGATCGTCCTTGTTTCTATGCTTCAAGGTGATCGTCCACTTGTGAAGATTTCGCTGCGATTCTCCCTATCTGAGCTAACCAATCTGTTTGTTCTTAATCTCGTCTGCGTAATCGAATCTTAATCCATGGGTAGGTCTTCAACTCCAAATTGTTTGATGTATTTCCTGTTTTTTTCAACTTTTTTTTTTTTTTTTTTTTTTTGTGATAGATTCGTAATTTGATATCGTATTTCTGATTTTGTTTCTATTTCTCAAGTTGTGATTTTTGTTTGTAATGCTGTAGTTGTAATTGATTTTGTGATCTGGGTTTTGGAGTTTTCTACTGTTCATATATTTGCTGTTAGGGTGGAGGAAGATTTGAACAAAGTGAGTGGTGGTTTGGTTTTGATTCATATTGGACTGGTTTATTAGGCATCTAGGAGGCGTTTTTATTTATTTATTTATTTTAATATCCATATTAGAATCTCTGATGGACGATGAGAGAAGCACTTGAGAATTATTTCTGACTTGTTGAACTTCTAGAACTTGATATTTCGACTAGCTATTGAATGGAGGAAACCTGGGGAATACATGCACAAGATGTAGATCTTTCCTGATTGAGCTGGATTTCTCATTGATTTATTAAAGTAATGCATATAACTAGGTTGGAGTTCATCAGGAATGATCTTCGATATGCTCGATATTATAATGGCGAAATGAACTGACCAATTAAGATCGTCGGAAAACATCACAAGGAAAGACTAAAAATAATAGAACAAGGATGCTCTAAATATCCTTTTCTGGTTTAAATGGTTGCCAAGGATGTGTTTGTTTCAAGGTTTTAAATTTCGATTTCGCTAGAGTGGCCTGGCGAAATTTTAGCAAAATTTTGCCAAATATCACCAAAATATTGCCTCCATATTTCTTGTTGCCAGACTAGAAAATGGCTATACGGCATGCCAGCGAAATTTAAAACCTTGTTTTGTATATCTTTAGGAAGAATGTCATATTGTAACGCAATAAGCCAAATGCATGGATTAATTTGTTTTGAGAATTTGCTGATATTTCTTCAGCTTTGTCTCATAAGCACTGAGAATTATGTTGCATTCTTCAACATTGTCTCATAGACACTGAGAATTATATTGCCTCACTAATACAATTTTTGTTTTTGTTTTTCACTTTTAATTTTCACAGGAAAGGGTGAGGAAAGTTGTTCTACTCAACTCATTGATGGAGATGGTGCATTCAATGTGGCTGGACTTGACGCTTTTATGAAGGAGGTGAAACTGGGTGAATGTGGACTTTCATATGCTGTGGTTTCTATCATGGGCCCACAAAGTAGTGGTATGCGCCACTACTTGTTTAAATTTGTTGTATATTCCACTAATAAGGCTTGTATTAAGCGTCTCTAAAGTGTCATCAAGGTTTTCCATGTTGATGTCGCTTGGCATGATTATTTTACACCATCATTATCTGTTTGAACAATGTGACTAGCAAGACAAAGTATGATATCATTTTGAGGCTTTGGTGGTACATATTGGTAGCATTAGTCTTGTACTGATTGTTAATTACACGTTATTATCATGTTGTGGTTTGCATTTGCTGCTGCATTACATTTGTCAACATATCAGTGTCTACATCATATTGCTGGCATCTATCGAATTTTATCCTAAAAGGTTCTCACGCATCGTTTTGTGAATTGGACAGGGAAGAGTACACTTTTGAATAGTCTATTTGGTACCAACTTCAGAGAGATGGATGCTTTTAGGGGGAGGCAAGTCCGCATATTGTTACTTTGCAATTTTTTTCATACTTCATTGTCTTTGGTGATGAATGAACTTGAAGAATTGATAAAAGACATCCTTTTTCAGGTCTCAAACAACTAAGGGTATCTGGTCGGCAAAATGTGCTGACATTGAACCTTGTACACTTGTCATGGACTTGGAGGGTACTGATGGAAGAGAACGTGGAGAGGTGTCTTTCCCAGTCTTTAACTTCTTTATCTCATCCTCTCTTCTTAATCCATGACATCACTACTATTCACTAGTACCATTTCTTGTTAGTTTTTCGGTTTATGTCATGTTCATAAAATATATATATATATATATATATATATAAACACACACACAAACACATGTTGTGTAAATATATGTATGTATTTAAACTTTTCTTGTAATATTTGATTTGTCATCAACTTTTTCTTGTAGTTATAATTCTAGAATAGAATCATTTACATTGTGGAAATGGGAAGGAACATGTATGTACAGATTTAGTTATCAAATTCATCTTTGAAAGTTGTTATCTAGAATTTATGATTCATATTCAAAAGGAGTTAGTTTGGTGTATGCTATTTGTTGGTGATATGATATTAGTGGGCCAAATTAGAGAGAGTAAATGCAAAACTAGAATGAAAGAGACTAGTGGAAGCAGTGCATGATGCATCAGGTATGAATAAAGAATAATTGAACCATAAACAAAACTTCAGTGATCTTATGGAATTGACCATAATCGAATCTTTGTGATTTTATTGATAGAGTTGGATTGGGAGAATGAGATTGAGAGAGATGCAAGTTTAGGAGAATTATTGTTTAAGAGGTGATCACACTTCTAACTAGAGTAAGGTTTATATTGAACTAACGTTGTAAAACTTGATTAAAGAGACTTGTGGGAAAAAGGGGAAGTGATAGATTTTATATCTAAGAAAAGAGAGAAAAAGAATCGGGGGAAGAGGATATACTAATAAGTGAAGAGACGCTAATTAAAGATTCTAATGAAAAGGAGAGCAGTCTAATTAAGGTTCTACATATATTTAATAGTTTTTAGTTAAATATTTTATATAAGTGAATAAGGTGTGGAGGGATTAGGATTCTAATTTACAATATGCTATTAGTAACAGGGCTTACTCGACAAAGTAGAGTATGGTGATCTCTTGCAAAATTGTCTGATTTGATTTCATTGGTTAAAAAATTGATTAATTTTCAAAAACTAAAAGATAACTGAGAGAGGGGGAGATGTGTGTATGCAAGAATATAGGTGCTCATATTGGCATTTGAAGAGTTAAAGGCATGGAAGATTTGCTAAAATATTAGTTTCTAATTTGGCCTGTAATGACTTAAGAAGTTCTGATTAATCTAAAAACAAATGATGTAGTTAAAAAAATAGGAGATTGAAAAACAAGAGATTTATTTCTACTTGGAGATTTAGTTTAGTGAATGATCTTGTTTCCTAGTTGGATTATTATTATATTTTTTTTGAGATTAAAATAGTAAAAAAATATAACAGAATTGAAGATCGGGGAAGGGAAGGCTTGAGAGGTCTCTACTGCCCCCATTCTGTTGACTGTAGATCAAGTTAGAGAAAGTAAATGCAAAAGTATAATTAATGGAGCGATACCATGGAGTCAAAATGTTTCGAAGTGATTCGAGTTGAGATCGAGTATATAGAATACATCTTCTATGGAATTAGAAATGAGGGTGAAGCACTACTAAGGATTGGGTATACTTTTTGTGTACAACTGCCTTGAAGGTATTGTAAGTTTCATCTATATATATATACAAATACACCTTTTTGAGCAAAAAAAAAACTACTAAGGATTGGGAGTTAGGAATTTTCAAAGTGGTTACTTCATTTGTTTTGGATGGAGTGACCATAAGTAGGGATATAGTAAGGAGGATGTCACATATAATAGAATTAGAGTGGAATGACTTAAGTAGAGAAGTGCTTATAAAGTGTTATGTAATGGACACATTCCACGTAAGCGTAAAGGTAAATTTTTTATATCCAGTCGTACTTCTTACATATATAGTTTTTGTGCTATTTTCAGGATGATACTGCTTTTGAGAAGCAAAGTGCACTTTTTGCCCTTGCAGTTTCCGATATAGTACTCATAAACATGTAAGCTGCTAGTTTAACATAAGCAAGCTTATTTTCAGGTTCCGACACTAAATTGTTATCCTGCATGCCAGTTGAGGTGCCTTTTATAGTTTATGCGGGTAACCTATTTGAAATGATTTTCATTTCAGGTGGTGCCATGATATTGGCCGTGAGCAGGCTGCAAATAAGCCTCTTTTAAAGACTGTATTCCAGGTATCCTGTGTGCATGCTTTGTGCAAGCAACTAAAATTTGAAAAGAAATTCAACTTTTAATAATCATGGTGTAATTTCCTAACAGGTTATGATGCGGTTATTCAGCCCACGAAAAACAACTTTGATGTTTGTCATACGTGATAAAACAAGGGTGCGCTTCCAAGCTTGTTTCCTACTTTGAGTGTTGATCCTCTCTCTCTCTCTCTCTCTCTCTCTCTCTCTCTCTCCTTTCTTTTTTTATTTGCAAATTGCTATTGATCCTTTTTTTCTTGTATTTTAGACGCCACTGGAAAATTTGGAACCAGTTCTGAGGGAAGATATCCAGAAGGTACATGATCTAATGCTTCGTCCACAATGTGTCACCCTTTATAATACCTTTTTGTTTCTTTACTTAAAACTTCTGTTGCAGATATGGGATGCTGTTCCTAAACCACAAGCCCACAAAGAAACCCGACTGAGTGAATTCTTTAATGTAAGATGTCATTTTCTTGCGGGTTTAGCTATCTATTTGTAATTGACTAATGAGAAATATGAATGAGCTATAATACCATGCGTTCTTGCTATTAAATGTCCAGGTTGAAGTTGTGGCTCTATCTAGTTATGAAGAAAAGGAAGAGCAATTTAAGGAGCAGGTATATACACTATGGTACAAGATATTGTCTATTAGAGTACTTTTAAGAAGTTGTTTTCTTCCCCCTTAAAAACTTTGTATTATTTGCACTATCTTAAATTTTATGTGGATTTCA
The DNA here is from genome assembly GCA_031762675.1 of Pachysandra terminalis. Taxonomy (NCBI): domain Eukaryota; kingdom Viridiplantae; phylum Streptophyta; class Magnoliopsida; order Buxales; family Buxaceae; genus Pachysandra; species Pachysandra terminalis. Next base: position 2,926,871 of record JAUPMG010000010.1, read on the forward strand.
GTCTGTAGGCTGACCGTTTCAAGAAAAAAATATGCTTTGGTAATAACGGTGCTTTTGTTGCAAATGAAGGTTGCTAGTTTGAAGCAGCGATTCTTCCATTCTATAGCTCCTGGTGGACTTGCTGGAGATCGACGGGGTGCAGTTCCTGCTTCAGGGTTTTCTTTTAGTGCTCAACAGATGTGGAAAGTCATTAAGGAGAACAAGGACCTTGACCTGCCAGCCCACAAGGTGATGACGGGACTAATTATACATTTGGAAGCTCCCAATAGAGAGTGCAGAGTGTCTTGACTTTTATGGTCTTTTTCATCCATTTTGTAGGTTATGGTTGCCACTGTGCGCTGTGAAGAAACTGCCAATGAAAAGTTTGCTAGCTTAATTTCAAATGAGGTATTTGGTCCTTCCCAAGATATCAAATGATGGACTCCTTAATTTTGAACCTTAATAACATGACTAGCAAATTTTCTTTGAAATTACCATAGGAATGGTGTCAGCTAGAAGAGGCTGTACAATCCGATCTGGTTCCAGGCTTTGGGAAGAAGCTTGGTTTTATTCTCGACACATGCCTATCAGAGTAAGTAATTTTCTTCTTTGAAATATTACATTAAGTAAGATTATACTACACATATACATGTTATGTATGTAAGTATGCATGTTTGAGTATATACTATTTATATTATGTATGTATTGTGGTGAAAGGTTGTCTTTGCTACGTCTACATCACGTAACCACATACAATCCATCTTACCTTACTGAATATTTGTGAAAAAATAATCCAATAAGAATTTTTCTTTAGATACGGGGATGGAGCCCACTATACATAAAGCATATACAAAGAGGTCTAACCTTTAATCTCTAGAACCAACCACGGGTACATAATTTCTGAGGCAATAGAAAACAAGCTTTAGAAATATACAAATTTGATGAAAATTAAAACTCATGCTACTAGGAATCGCTGTTCCAGTAAAATCTTTGGATACCTATGAACAATGATATATAACCTTAAAAGCACGGGACTGCACCTCTTCCAGATTTTCTACTGTCGGAGTCTGGCATTTCCTTTATCTTGGATGATCCATTACCCAGAATTAAGATGCATTGCGATTTCATAGATGTTGTGGTACTGGATGATCATCACAGGTACTTTGCCATTGTCCAGCAAATCTCATGCCACTTGGACCCCTCCTAGAGCAGGTGTGCTCAAACTTAACTTTAATGGATGTTGCCTTGGAAACCCTGGTCCATCTGGAATTGGAGGAGTTTTTCGGGATCATATGTGTATGATTGTCCATGGCTATTGGGATCCTATTAGGGTGGGAAATTCTATTAGAGCAGAGATACTCACATTGATTGTAGGGTTGAAGGAGGCAATCTCTCATAGCTTCTCCTTGTTGGAGGTTGAGGAAGATTCATACACTGTTATCATGGGTGGAATTTTGTGATCACTGTTCGTGGAAGGTTATTCATTCAGTTTGATTGGCTAGATTTCTAGCAAATGGTTTAATCGTTCACCCATGTGCCGAGATGACCTAATGAAGTGGCTGATAAGCTTGATAGGGGTTGTGTTCCTAGGGATGAGCTCTTCTCAGGTTATTCCTTCAGATGAGATGTTATTGGATGAGGGTTGAGAATATAATGTAGAGTGAGCTTGTTAGCATAGGCACTTTTGTTTTCTTTTTGAGGGTACCTGTGGGTCCCTCTTTTTCTTTCCTTTTCATATTTTTTCCCTTCAATAAAATCTTTGATGTTCGAATCAAAAAGAGAGAAAAAAGTCTAGCATTTCCTTTATTCCATACACTCCACAACACGACGAAAGGACTTAGCTTCCATAGTGATTTTCCAATCTTAGAACATGCCTTAACATGCCAGCTCTGAATGCAATTCTTGGTGCCCTTAGAGAAAGCCCAGGAAACTTCCACAAAAGAAATGCCATAATAAGGATTCAAGGGAAACTTCCTAAACGCACTGAAGAATTGGGTCTCATCAAAGGTGTCCAAATGGCTGATTTGGTTCCCAGTATTTCTCATCTACAATTTGCCGATGACACATTGATTTTTTGTTGGGCTGAGCAAACCGATTTAAAGGCATTGAGATATGTGTTCTTATGTTTTGAGGCGGTATCAGATTTGCATATCAATTTAGTTAAATCTGAATTAATTGGAATAGGGGTGACTGAACATCTTGAACAGTTGGTTAGGTGGTTGGTTTGTAAGGTGGGATCTCTCCCCTCTTCATACTTGGGTTTCCCTTTGGGAGCTCCTTATAAATCTATAGGGTTTGGAACAAGGTGGAGGAGAGATCGGAGAAGAAGTTGGCATTGTGGAAGACTCGTTATTTGTCGAAGGGTGGAAGGCTGACTTTGATCAAGTGTTCTTTAT
>JAUPMG010000010.1:2938706-2951614 GCA_031762675.1 Pachysandra terminalis
TTTAGACGACGAAACTGATAATATTGAGAATACTCTCTCAATTGCTCTGATGGATGCTGCTAAAACTAGTGCTACTAATAGGAGTATCACATCATCTGACCCACTGGCCTCAAGCACTTGGGAAGAGGTGACCACTTTATCTGCTGAAGCTTTCTATTGTTTATTTTTTCTTGCTGTAGGGTGGCTTCATATTCCTCTTATAGAAAGTGAAATTTATTGAAAAGTACATTTTCCTTTAGGTGTAATTAGAAAACTGCCATATGATCTCAAACAACTAGATGACTTTTGCAATACCCTTGACCTCGAGTAATTAAAAAACTGTCATATGATTTTAAATAACTGGATGATATTTGATATACTCTTAATCATGGTAGTCTATAATTTTAGCTTCAAACATGTTAGTATGTAAAAAATTGTAAGCTATTCAATACCTAGGAAACCACATTTGGATTGTGCATTATGAAATGTGGAATATGCATGAGAGAACTTGGTATGCTTTTTGGTTTTTCTTATCTAAACTAGAACTATGTTTAGTCATGAGCAGCCTCCTCTTGTGAGGGATGCCACTGTTTTGCGTTTTGCTTGCTTTGTTGTGGGCCATCTTGACCGTAAGCTATCATAGAAGATTTCATGCTTACTAAAGAATTATGATTTAGTTCATTTCATTGTCTTTTTCATTTGGAAGTGGAAAAAATGCATCATTTGTTTCCCAAGGTTTTCTCTTAAGAACTTTTTTCACTACAAGTTATTAGATCTTTTTTATTTTTTCTCTCAGGTTCCCTCGACAAAAACTTTGATTACACCCGTCCAGTGTAAATCTCTGTGGAGGCAATTCAAGATAGAGACGGAGTACAGTGTCACTCAGGCCATTTCTGCTCAGGCATGCTCTCATATTTCCATTTGAACATTGTTCTTTCCTTTTGACCTTCTTTACCTAACATCATGCATGCCAACAATGCGAGGTTGACTAATTGGATTTCTTTTCTCTGCTTTCAACTTTCAGGAAGCTAACAAGCGAAATAACAACTGGTTACCACCCCCATGGGCAATTGCTGCCTTACTTATCCTGGGATTCAATGAATTTATGACGCTTCTGAGGTAACTAAATACTGTTATACTTAAGAAAGGATGTGTTGATGCTGAACTTTTCGGTGTTTTATCATCACAACTGTACTTTATTTCAATCTGGCATCCCTACATGACAGGAACCCCTTGTATCTTGGTGTAATCTTTGTCGGTTTTCTACTGGCCAAAGCTTTGTGGGTGCAGTTGGATATCTCGGGTGAATTCCGCAATGGCGCTGTGAGTGTTAAACTGCTGATTTCCCCTCTTTATAACCTTTTGAATCTGTGAAGTCATCTATTGTGAGATTTGCCACAACCTGACTCTTGATCATTGTCTGCTGGCAGCTTCCGGGGCTTCTTTCTTTGTCTACCAAGTTCCTCCCAACTATCATGAATCTCCTTAGAAGGCTAGCAGAGGAAGGCCAGAAGCCTGCAGCAGCAGATCCTCAGAGAAACCCTGCTTCTGAAAGGAAAAGTTTGGGGAATGGTGTTCAAGCTCATAGTGATTTGACATCTACTGCATCATCTAATATAACATCAGAAGAAAGTGAAATTGACTACTCAAGCTCTTTACAGGAAAATGCAAAACTAAAATAGATGACACCAGCGATTACCTATTCTGCCACTTATGGCTAGCTTATCTAATGCGAGAGTAGCTGCTGACCCGCCTTCTGTCAGAAGCCGGTGTCGTAGATGCTGGAGGAGTTTTTAGGTATATATGTTCCATTCATTACCTGTTATTGTGAGATTGTATGAAGAAAGAAGTTTGGAAGGCATTGATTTTTGTTCAGAGGCTTCTTACTTCGGGGGGGGCTGTGGTTTGATATCAGGACACAAACATAGTTTTTATATCTGAGGTTCTGTTGTTTTTCTCTTTTTTGGTTGGAGATGTAAGGGGGTGTTAATTTCTTAGCAGCACAACATGCAAATAGTTATTGTTTGTTTCAGTTGTATAATGTATGAGGATGAAACCTTAAAGCTCTCTGTCCTACTTTTCTCTCTCTCATTACAGAAAATTTAGTCATATCAGGACCAACTTAGATATGGTTTTCGACAGATTGGGATGGAAGAACAGGTTTCTTGTTGTCGATCCAAACTAGTTGGGATAAGGTATATGATGATGATTTTGATCAGGATTAAACTTTCGAACGGTGATATCAGTATTGCCCCAAGGAAGAAGCCTACGAAGGCCGAGCCTTGGATGTCTGACCAGAGCTCTCAGAACAGGACTATCACAGAGCTTGCCATGGTATTGCCTTGATTCTATTGGAAGCACCATTTGGGTTGGCTATAAAGAGGTCGGTTGATTTTTCGTTTTTTGGTACCTCATCCACGGGCCCATGCGTGTCTGGCACATAGCCAATACACATACCAATCTACCAAAAATAATTATATGTCCGAACGGTGTATTTGTTATGTATCCAACACCATTCAAAACAAGACATGTTTGTTTTGTAGATGTGGACCTCACTTGTCATGCATTCATAACATTTACATGTCCTATGCGGAATGGTGTTAGGGTACATAATAAATACCTTGTCCGGGCATAAAATATTTTTTCCCGTCTCATCAAGAAAAATTCTGTTTGATTGGTAAAGGCAGGTTTCAAATCCAGGTCTCCGGGGCGACGCCTCAAAGATGATAACCATCATCCCAAATGTACAATCCACTTGGGCATATTTAAACTGCTTTGGCTTGGCTTAAGGGTATCCCATGTCCTGCCAACTCGTACCTAGTTAAAAACAGATGGGGTAGAAGATGGGTTAAGCTAGAAATTGACTAGTCTACAATCTACTTGGAAAAATTAGGTGAGTTTTGGATCTACATCTTTGCCTTTCAACTTATTTCCTTATAAAAAGTTACAGTCAAGGACACAACTTACAAAGATCCCATTCCATAACTCAATTTCTTGAACAAGAAAGTTAGGTTAGCTCATAGGGGTAGACAACAAGTATCTGGCACTGCCATTACAGTTTCTATTATAATCTCTTACTGTTCAACCAAAGTTTACAGGCTATTTGTTTTGCTCTAAATTGCTTCATAGGATGCAAGTGTTTTTGGTTTGTAATAAAAGAAGGGATTTTTATTAGGAATGGACCTCACAAGATTTAATGAGGAATTGAATAGGGCAGCCTAACCCCAACCCCATTATCCCGTGAAAGATGAGTTGCTTTGAATCCAACATGTGAGCGTTTGCTTCTGTTTTACTACCATCACACAGTTCCTTCACGTTTCTCATAATTGCTCTCACAAATATAGAACAACGCTGCTGCATCCCAATTCAAAGCTGTGGGAAACCACCACCATCTGTGCCCTAACTACTACTTACTACCAAGGTTTAAAGTCTCGGAACCGGAGACCGGAACGGACAGGACCAGTCCCAGCAGAAGGTAGTGCCGGTCAAGATCTGGTCCAAAAAGTGGGTCAGCCCGACCGGCAGTACCGATCAGAACCGGTCGGGATCGGGATCGATATCAGTTTAGACCGTCCTATACATAAATTAAAAATAAAAAAAAACAAATAGAATGTCGGACCGGTGTACCAGTTGTATTCGATATCAATATTGGATCGGTCTGATCCTTTACACCTCGCTCCTTACTACTAGGCATGGCAATGAAGCAAGTTAAACGGATATTCGGTCCCTAATGAAACTGGTTTATTAAGATATAAATCGGATTCGGGTTCTGCCCAATTGCCATTATGTATTTGAGCATATTTTTTTTTCAAGTAGAGAAAATTGTCTGCGATGTTTGGCTATGATTTTTCCAACGGTACCAATCGCATGCTGTCACTAATGCAGTGTCAGAACGGTAACCGATTATTCTGATTAAGGTAAAGCCGGTTTAGGGTTGATTTGTGTTTTAGGGTTTTAGATTTATCCGTAAGAGGTTTCATTGTGCTTTCATGGCAGCATGCAACTGGTACCGTCAGAAAAATCATAAGTAACTATCGCCTACGATTTACTTTCTTTTAGTGAATAAGTTAATTTTTTTTTATTTATAATATATGTTGAAGTCGGATCTCTTTTGTACCGATCTGGATTGGCTGATGCAATTGGTGCGGTGCCCACTACAACCAGTAGAACCGGTCTGGAGTTTTGTTTTGCTTTTATTTTTTTTCAAATTTGTGAATTGGGCAGTCTATACTGGTATCGATCTGGTCCAGTACGGGCTAGTACCACTAGTCTGACAACTAGTACCACCAGGCGACGAGTATTGCCACTCCAAACTTTTTTAATTTAAAATTTTAATAGCCGATCCATTTTTTTGTACCGGCTCCGAACCGGACGATACTATCGATCCAGATCAGTCCGATGTCCCAAGCCTTTAAACTTGCATTTGAGTTATATTGTGGGGATCTAACATTAAATGTTTCCTGAGCCTTTTTTTTTTTGGTTTCCTAAGGTATTCGCCCAAGACTAATCCTTCGAGGTAGGATCGGGCGCCAAGGCGGGGACCTCTCCCAAGAAAGTTTGCTGCATCCACAAGGGCTCGAACCCGAGACCTCTTGCTTAAGCGACCAGAGCCCCTTCCACTCAGGCCAACCTTCGTTGGTCGGTCCCGAGCCTTTAAACCTTGCATTTAAGTAATATTATTGGGGGATTTAACATTGAATGTTTTGAAACATGGATTGTTGAAACCAAAAAAAGGGAACTCATTTCACAATCATGCACCTACTTCTATGATTATCGAGACGTGGCAAACATCTTCATCAATTGATCAAGAAATTTGTGGGCCGCAGATCATAATGACAACGACCAGATGACTTATGTTCAAAATATGAAGAAGATTGAGGACAAAATTTTAATGGGAAGCCATGAATCCTACCAACATCCATGATATCGGCCGGAAGGCACAGCTTAGAATTTGGTGGTCCTTAATTAATTGGGTACCTTACAACCTTCTGTCAAGTGATAGCTAAAGGTTTTAAGTTTTAACTAGAAGCGGTAATAGGACGAGTTAAACTAGAAGCGGTAATAGGACGAGTTAAAGGGCGTTAACTCGGCTCCCCTTAATGGTTAGGGTTTGGTAATCCTTGTTAGGTTCGGGTCAGGTTTGAGTTTGGCTCAATTCAACCCTAACATGTTCCATTGCCATTTATCTATAAATTAGTTATATATATTATATACCAAAATATATATTTTATTATCTAAATAAATTTTTAAAAATTATTTATTTTAAAGATATTTTACATTCGGGTCAAATCCCATCCCACCGTGATAGGGTTAGGAGCGGATTTGGTATTATGGTTTGATCCTGTTACATCTTGATAGGGTTAGGAGCGAATTTGGTATCAGGATTTGTCAAAATCTACCCTGTTGTCATCCCTATATTTAATCAGATCTTGATGTTTTATTAATATTTATAATTTTATCAAATTTTAAAAGAAAAAAAAATCGTAGGTCTTTTTCGAGAATAATGATTAGGTTAACGCGATTATAATGAGCTTGCACTGATTGATTCAGTTCCTCCTAGTAGAGTTCTTGTTTTTGTTGGCAGATGAACATAATCGATATTTTTATCATTTATACTAGTCCATTTGAATTGTAATGCACATGAATTGTAAATCTTATGATTTCAAATTCATATGTATTGAAATTCTGTCGTTTGGTAGACACGTTACTTATAGTCTAATTTATCTACTTCGTTTAACTAGTGTATATTTTTTTCTTTATTAGTTTTTATTTAACTCAAGTGATGGATCTCTTACAAATAGGGATGCCCACAAGGTTTAATGTACCGGGACAAGTCCCGATCGGTGGTTATGGTCCCGACCAACGATACTAGCCGGTCCGGATCAGTACAAAAAAAAAAACACATTTTCAAATTACAAATATGGATCAGATTGGCGGGATCAGACACCGGATGGGCAGGACCGGTCGCCGGACCAATGGGATCAGTCACCGGACAGGCGGGACCGATCACCGAATCGAAAGTATTGGTTAGGATCGACCTCCGAGTGTAAATTAGTTTACGTAGGAATTACAATAAACACCCCTAAGGTATGAATTATATTTTTCGTGAATCATGAGAATTGGGTCTTTTTTTTCCATGTGAATTATAATTCCCATGAGAATTGGTCATTCAAACGTAAGAATTGAGATTCACACCTGTCAATTCCAATTCCCACCCATGAATTCCTGCGTCCAAATGGACCCTAAAGGTTATTTGTGATATTTATTTATAATTTGTGATAATATTGAAACCATATATATATATGACCCGGTTCGAATGGTTAGATTACAAGGTCGGACCGTTGAACCGGTGAAACTCTCAGGATAACAATTTGATCTCCAATCCTTGTTAAAGAAATTAAGAAAAAAGGGAAAAAATAAAATCCATTCTAGGATTCTAGTTTAGTAATTATATCCAAACTTTCCCATATTATTGTGATCAGAGAATGGGGTCCACCAATCACAAGGACAGAATTATCAGATGGATTTGATCTGCATTTCATGATGATCAAACTAAGAGTTTCACATTTACCGAAAAAAAAAAAAACTAAGAGTATCACAACTTTTGATAAGTGTTCTGGGTATTACTTCAGTTCTTCCCTTATTGAAACTTGTGGGGATACCAGCTATATATATTATTAAACACAAAAAAAAAATCTAATTGCCAAAGCTAAGTTGGGTTTTGATTCCAGAGCTTCATAAGTGCAAAGTGTAATGGAAAAAACAGAATTTTTCTCTGGTTGCAACTAAAATTGCTCTGGCATGAAGTTTATTTTTCAAATTTTGTTTATAAGTTAATCAGATCACCAGTTTCCTACTCCAACCGTGCATTCATGGCTTCCATTAATGTAGTTCCCTGTTATAGTTTTCTTCTTTTAAATATGGTGGAGATGCATTCTCCTTTTGTTTATCTATTATTGTTATATTTCTCATTATATATACACACACACTAAACAAGAGCAACTAGAGTCAGACACATCAAGGAAGAGACTCAGAGTGAAGAAGAAAGTATCTTACTTCAATCTTTGAGAGAGAGAGAGAGATAGCCTTCAATGGCTGTGTTGGGTTTCTGGGTAGTGAAGCTCTCTCTTCATATACTTCTGTTTCTCAACCTACTAACTGCATCTCAAGGTTAATTTATGTTCTTGAAAAAATTATATGGGTTTCATTCCATTTTGTTTTAATCTCTCTTTTGTTACTTCTCTTGTTATGGGTTTTAGTGTTCTTGGGTTTCATCTCAAGCTTTACTTCTCTCATTTCCATTATTCTCAAATGGGGTTATTCCTTTATTTTATTTTTTTCGTTCTTTCAATATTTTTGTTCTTCTTGTTTATGTTTGTATTTGGAGCAAATGGAGGGAAAAAGAGGGGAAAAAAAATTCAAACAAATGGGAACCTGTCTTCTTTGATTGGAAAATGGATTTTTTCCACTCTTTAAATGTGTTTTTCTTTTGTTGTTTTTGTGGGTTTTACTTTGGGTCAAATCATCTGGCCCAGAAATTCATTTCAAAGTTGTATAGTGAATAGACAGTTTTGGTCTCTCTTTAAGATCACTGTAGAAGAAATACTCTTCAAGAAATATATAAAAGGAAGTAGTACTGAATGAGAAAGGAAAAGAGTAAGAACAAATTTCTAATGGTTATTCCACTTTTCTTTTACCCATTAGTTTTAATTTTTCAGTTCACTTCCAATGTATTTCTCATTTGATGGGATGGTTCCTAAATTGGGAAGGAAGATTGCACACACACACACACATATCTGTACCAGAATTATGAGGCTTTGATGGTTGTTGAGATGCAACTGTGGTTTTCACTCACAATTTTTTTTAAATTTAGGAAGGAAGACGGCATACACACACACACAAACACACACTTCTGTACCAGAACTATGAGACTTTGGTGGTTGTTAAAATGCAGCTGTGGTTTTCACTCACAATTTTTGTTTTTAAGTTATGAACTAGTGAACTTCATCACACACACACACTTCTGTACCAGAACTATGAGGCTTTGGAGATTGTTGAAATGCGACTACGGTTTTCACTCACAAAATTTTTTAAGTTATGAATGAGTAGTGAATTTCATGATGTATAAACTGCAGGAAGGCATAATTCCTCCGAATACCGATACCCGTTTATCAAACGTGCAAGCACATTCACCTCCTCATCTTCGCCATCTTCTTCATCATCGTCATCATCATCATCATCATCATCATCATCATCATCATCATCATCATCATCAATGTCATCCAATGGAAGTGACAATGCCTATGACTACATAATCATAGGAGGTGGCACAGCAGGGTGTCCCTTAGCTGCCACCCTCTCACAGAACTTCAGAGTTCTAGTACTAGAAAGAGGGGGTACACCGTTCACCAACCTAAACGTCTCCTACATGCAGAACTTCCATCTCTCTTTAGCAGACACTTCACCAAAATCTGCCTCCCAAGCTTTTATTTCCACCGATGGCGTCATCAATGCAAGGGCAAGGGTCTTGGGTGGAGGCACTTGCATCAATGCTGGCTTCTACACTAGAGCAAGTACAAGGTATGTGTTCTCTGCATATATTTTTGATTAAAAATTAGCTCAATGACTTGTAATGGCACCATCCATCACACCCATGTTTCTAATTCTATTTCTCTGCATATATTTTTGATTAAAAATCAGCTCAATGACTTGTAATGGCAGCATACATCAATTATCCATCATATCCATTATCATAGTTAATTATATCTGCAACAATTTCTTTCATACATGTTTAGAGGTTTGGTATGTTCATGGATGTATAGAGTTCTTGATACCCATCTCATTTTCATGGAACCTCATTGTATAAAGGATCAGAGTATTAATGATCTCAATTTTTTTTTTTTTTTTTTTTTAATTTTAAGATTCTCTTAAATGTGAGGTGTGGTCCCTTTAAATCACTTTATTTTCTTTCTTGAAAGAAGGAGACTTGCCTGTGATAACCCTTTTCTCCCATGCCTATCTTGTGACATTTGGGATACCCAACATATGAAACATGTTAGTCTGCGGCATCGATACATGTCACTGTGAGTTCTGAATTATTTCCAATAAGTCACATGCTTGGAGGTTCATATCTCCAACTCTATGATAAAGACTTGTCCATGTTTACCTAAAAAACAAAAAAAGATAGAGGACTTGATCTCCATGCCTCGTTTGTTTGTGTTTAGTCTGTAGAATTCTCATATTGCAGAGTATTACAGCATTGTTTTAATCATGGGATCCTCTTCCAAGGATGGAATGGCTTCTGAATAGAGACTCGGCAAAATGTTCGTGTTGATGTTGAATTTTGTTCATGACTTGCAGTTACATTAGGAGAGCAGGATGGGATGCTATATTGGTGAATGAGTCATATCCATGGATTGAAAAGCGAATTGTTCACCGACCTAAACTTGCGCCATGGCAACAAGCATTGAGGGACAGTCTTTTGGATGTCGGGGTCGCACCTTTTAATGGTTTCACATATGATCACATCTATGGAACTAAGGTTGGAGGAACCACCTTTGATGATTTTGACCGCAGACAAACTGCTGCAGATCTACTCGCTTATGGAAACCCCGAGAATCTTAATGTCTTGATTTACGCAACAGTCCAGAAGATTGTGTTTGATACAACAGGTAAAAATCTAGCATTACTGAGTTCATATAGATGCAAACAAGTATCTAATACTATTGGGTTTGTACTATTGAAGCCGGGATGCATCCAAAGGCTTTGGGAGTTATATTCAAAGATGAGAAGGGAAACCAACATCAAGCATTCCTGGCAAAGCAAGAGCAGAGTGAGGTGATACTGACCTCTGGTGCAATTGGGAGTCCTCAGCTTCTACTGCTAAGCGGCATTGGACCTGAGGCTGACCTCAAGAAGCTGAACATATCGGTGCTTGTCGACAATGAATTCGTCGGGAAAGGAATGTCAGACAACCCCATGAACTCAATTTTCGTTCCGACCAAGAAGCCAGTCAAACAGTCGCTAATCCAAACTGTCGGAATTACAAAGGAGGGAGTGTACATCGAGGCTAGCAGTGGATTCAGCCAGTCCTCTGATAGCATCAAATGCCACCATGGATCCATGTCAGCAGAGGTTTGTAATACTATAAGGAATACCAAATTTAAAAAAAAAAAAAATGTACTAGCGATCAAGCTTATGAATGAATCTTCTCCTTAATTAACTGCTGTTTGTGGTTATACCAGATTGGGCAGCTCTCCAGCATACCCCCCAAGCAAAGGACCCCAGAAGCCATCAATGCTTACAAGGAAAGTAAGAAGGACATACCACATGAGGCATTTATGGGAGGTTTCATTCTGGAAAAGATTGTTGGTCCATTATCAACAGGCCATATCAGCTTGATCAGTACAAATGTGGATGAGAATCCCTCTGTCACCTTCAATTACTTCAGCCATCTGTACGATCTCCGGCGATGCGTCAATGGTATCCGCTTGATGGAGAAAATAGTGAAATCCAAGCACTTCACAAGCCTTACAAACTCTGACAAATACACCATGGATAAGCTGTTTAACATGACTGTAAAGGCTAATGTGAACTTCATACCCAAGCACACCAATGACACAAAGTCCTTAGAGCAGTTCTGTAAGGACACAGTGATCACTATATGGCACTATCATGGTGGGTGCCATGTGACGAAGGTGGTGGACCACGACTATAAGGTCCTCGGCGTTGAAAGCCTCCGTGTAATTGATGGTTCAACGTTTACCGATTCGCCCGGCACCAATCCTCAAGCCACTGTCTTGATGATGGGCAGGTAAGATCAAGGTTTTAAATTTCGATATCGCCATACATTTTGCCAGATTTTTTCTGGCGAAATTTCGCCAGGTTGGTGAAATATTGGGAAAATATTTTGCTATATCTCGTCGAAATTTCTCTAAATTTTGATAAAAGGGGGATTCAACGAATTCCCCCTGAAGGAATTCGCTGGGAGCCATTTTGGCGAAATTTCGTCGGCATGTCAGGAAAATTTAAAACGTCGACTAAGATCATTACAAACACAGACACCAAGTCATATTACATATCTTCATTTCTTGAGAATTTGGTTTTGTGATTTGCAGATACATGGGAGTGAAAATGCTGAGAGATAGATTAGGAGCAGCACCCGGTATATAAAGCCAACAATTAGGAGTACTATTTTTTGTGTTTATTTGTTAGTAATATTCTGTTGAATATGCTAATTCTTGCATGTAGTTAGGCAGAGAAGCTTGTAAAACAAATGGAAAGAGAATGCTTCCATTATATTACACTATGTATACAGCTATTTGTTAGTTTAATTCATTTGTTTGTTAATTCTACCGAACGAATCATTCCTTATAGTCTTCTTCCTCTTTCTGCTTAACTAAATCGATAAAATCAGTAATCAAACTCCATTCTCAAAAATCGGTATAACTCAGTCAGAAAAATTAACCGAGGGATTACAACGCGTTCAAGGGAAATTTTGAAACTTTTCCTGCTAATGTAGCAACATTACAACACAAAAAGAGATAGTAATACCACTTAAAAGCCAACTGGAGATGCATTTCATGTTATAAAACTTTATTTTCATACATTCAATTACAAAAGCCTTGTGTTTTATCAATATACAAGAAATGGGATTGATCACCGACATAGGATTTCCCTTAACAAGCTGAAACAACTTTGTCACCATATGTTTTAATGCACCGGTTCCGCAAATTGACTTGATTGCAACGGAAGCTTTGCTCGAAACTATGTTGCCTCTTGAGCTGAAAGTTATTTGAGGTTCTTTAAGAGCCATGACTTGGTTCCAAAGTATTTGTATTCACAGGTCGTGGGTTATATTTGGTTTCAACCAGCAGAAAGAGCCATAGCAGTAAAATCAGTAATTCATTATCACACAAGCCTTAGCAGAGCTTGTAAGAATTGCATTTCATATATATCTTCATGCATCACATATTGCCCACACTTGTTTAAGATGTAGACTTCCAAGATCGCAGAAAGTTATTATTCTCGTTAAGGCTTCGATGAACTCAACGAGATCCAGGCCATAACCTGAATGCGAAAAACCCATGCTCACTCAAGCTGCCTCTAGACAAACCTCTAACTCTCAGCCAGAACTGCCTGCTCCTCCCTGTTCTAAGAGGACCTGAACTGGAGTACCTTCTAAAAGACCCAGATTCCTGCCTCCCAAATCTAGCTGACAAATTGAATACGTCTGAAACTGATAGAAACCTCTCGGGGTTCAGAGTTGAATCATAATCAGCTACTGGGAACTGGGTATGTGAAGGCTCTGGTAACTGAACTGAACCAGTACTGATCTTAGTGTCAATATCAATGGACAAGTCCTCTACGCTGCAACTTTTTGATCCCATTTCTTTGGCCTCATCACACTCATTACACACCAGCTTTAAGGCCTGTACAACCTCACCCATAAAAGGTCGGTGTGATACCTCTGGTTGAACACACATGGAAGCGATAGCTGCTACTTTGGCAACGCTCTCAAATGGAAAATCAGACCCTAGAGCTGGATCAACGATTTTTTCTAATCCCTCCTTACTTGTGAGCAGTGGGCGAGCCCAAGCAACCAGATTCTCTCGACCTGGTGGCTGCGACAAGTCCACAGGCTTTCTTCCGGTTAGAAGCTCGAGAAGGACTACGCCATAGCTGTAAACATCACTCTTCACGAGAAGATGCCCGGTCATTGCATACTCTGGAGCTACATAACTAGAAAACACAAATGTTCTTAGGGCATGAGAAAAGGTTGGGTTAGAAAAGCAAGTATAGAACTGCATTTCACATAAAAATTACCTACGTATTTAGGTGCAGATTAGGGCTATAGATCCAGGGTAGAACTTGCATAGCCATCAAACTCAGACTAGAAACAGGGATATACTGCTATCACACTACTATTG
>JAUPMG010000010.1:2962647-2983640 GCA_031762675.1 Pachysandra terminalis
TATAGATAGATAGATAGATAGATAGATAGATAGATAGATAGGTGTATATCAAGGTTTCAAGTATTGGCCGAAACTGATATGACTAGTCCGAGTCGTATCTGTTTTGAGGGTGGTCTATTCAAACCTATTGATCAAGGTATCGGCCAATACCTTCACCAATCGCCTCTATTGTTTAATGGCATCAGACGATGCCCGATATGTACCGACGGTCAATACAAACCTATTGGTCAAAATATTGATCAATACCTTTACCAATAGCCTCTATTTTTTAATGTTACCAGCCAATACCCGATACGTACCGACTCCTATCGGTTTAAGAGGAGGCCGATTCCTGATCCGAAACCAATAGTTTAAACTTTGGGGTGTGTGAGTATGTGAATATGCATGTGTATGATGGATCTTGGAAAATTGCTAGATAGCACCTCAGCAGGACAATTCTCATGTCCATGACCTAGAAACAGACCGAACCTGATGCAAGGCAACCACAGGGGCCCTAAAGGCCTGGTCCAAGCTCTGCACCCTGCAGTGACATGGTTACTGGAGTCAGGGGAACACCGATGACATTTGATCAGCAGCCAGGCCAGCCACCACTGTGTCTCACCCTTAGGAACAAAGGGAGGCACCTTGGTGGTGTTTAGAAAGAAAGATAAAGAAGATGTAGAAGAAATCAAGCACCCAAAGACACAGATGGTTCACCAGGGATAAGATGATGGTAGTCCTACATTAATGACACAGTACAGGGGGTGTGATAGACCTGACCAAAAGTGGTGCACAACAGCCATGGCAGGGCTGCATCGTCCTCCAATAGCTGATGTGGAGTTAAGGCGTCAGAAGACAGTGAATATTACTTGTAGCCTATAAATAAGGTCATGCCCTCTGCCAGAATACACACACTAGATTATATGTACTCGTCCATACACATAACACAACACTGCCTTCTCAGACCCCCTTCTCCCTCTATATGGATTTCTGGTGTTCTATAAGATTGTGAATTTCAGACTCCATATTTTTCTCGTTACTCAGATCAAGCAAGCCAAATAAAAGTAGTTAAACAGAACTTTAATACGTCTTTGTAAAAAGATTACTAAGAAATGAGTTGCAGGAGTTGTCTGGACAAACAGACTATAAGAAACTATAAATATTCCCTTTCATTCGTACCCAAACTTCTATTAGCATATGTTCAGTTATGTGCAGTTTCTCCGGATCAAATAAACAAGTATTGACAAGAACCCATACCCCCAAATTGTGCTCCAAGCACAAATGTTAACAAATTTAACATAAAACTGATTAAACAATAAAAATGGGTAAATTCAAACTGAATCCAAAATCAACTAATAACATTAATTTTTTATCATTAAATCCATTACCTGAAGATCCGTGAACTACAGAAGCAAAAACAACGAAACCGAGTTTCAGCAGCAGGAGAATCACTTGCATCCGCATCCCCCTCCCAAAGGAGAAACTAAAGATCAAATCTCTAAATCTCTAAATCTCTAAACAACCCAGTCAGAGGTAGAAGAAGAAACAAACAAAAAAACAATAAATTTGAATAAATTACTGAAGTAAAAGATGAATCTTTAAGAAAGAACAAGAGGGAAGCTAGATTCGAGAAGACCCACAAATATTATGTGAGAAGCAACCAAAAGACAGCTTAGTGAAGTCCCCAAATAGGAATTTTGGGGAGAACCAAGTGTTGCTTTTTCGAGAACAAGCTCTGAAATTTGCAGAAGTTTGAGATTACCATGCCAGAGAGAGCCGTTTCTCTTAAGGTGGGCTATTAAAGACTGTTAAAACTGACCAAAAAATGCTTAAGACAACACTGAAGGAGATAAGTAACACGCAGGAGAGAGAGAGAGAGAGAGAGAGAGATGTCGTCTGGTGGGGATGGGGGTAGGAATGGGAAATGAATGAGAGAGGAAAGATTCTCCAAAAAACTTGTAGGAAAGTAAGATTAAGTTATGATGGAACTGGACCTACTTGGTTGAAAATCTGAGCTTTGTTTAATGAGATTTTGTTCGACTCTTCTTGATTTGAGAGGTCCCACTTGAGCATTGAGAAGTGTGATCTGGTCAAATAGCAATGATGCAACACATTTTTTCCTCGTTTCTTGTAGGATCAAAAAATTTCCTTTTTCTTAATCTATTGGTCACACAGACAGTGAGCGATTCTAAGGTATCAACTGGGTATACTTCCAAACCATTACACACCAACTTCATCTTCATGGGCACAAAAAGAGAGAGTTCAAGACATATTGTCTTATCCATTTGGTACAGTGTACAGGGTCCTTACTCAGTTTTCCCCTCAGATTAACTGCTGATGGATCAAAAGCCATTTCTACTGTCAATCTGCTTTGCCCAGACCTACTTTCACGTGTAATCTACTGCTTATGGAACGATATTCTTATGAGTAGTCCACTGATGAAATTGACATTTCATCTGAATCAACAGTATACAAATCAAACAATCTATCATTTGCCTGGAAATATATAAGCCTGAGTATGCTCAAATCCCGGATTCATACCAAACAGAATGAAACGTTGGCAGGTTCTGAATGTAAACACATGAATTAACAAGCTTATTTTAAAACTTAAATAGGTAAGAGAAGATGCTCAAGCTGGGCCCACAGTTACTAAACAATATCTTCTCTGTGGTCCCTACCAACCCAACTGTTTGGTGGTGGTTGTGGAAAGCAGTGCTGGACATCACTTCTACATGATGATGATGATGATAACTATGTGGTATATGGCTGTTAATTGTCCAAGCACTACATTGATCTAATTAGATGGTGAAATTGGCAATGAAGTCCTAAATGGCACTACCTAGTGCTTTTCTTATGGCTAAAAGTATAACCAAAACAAAGGTTGAAAAGCTAATTCATAATAGATTAGCTCTCCTTCATAGAGATGTAAAATATCTGATTAGAAGCTAAAAGTAGGCCTTACTTTCAAAATTATGGATAAACTAAACAAGCTTTAAAAATAAAAAATAAAAAGTGCGAATAAATTGTGTTGGTCTTTGTATAATATCATCTAAAAGTTTCCAAGAGCCACTAATTCTTTTTGACTCACTGCCATTCGATGCTATTGAATCACCAAGTCGACGCATAAGTTTCCTAACCTAACCGACATGGGTTAGCTCAACTGGTAGGCTCTCCAGTTCAGGAATTGGAGGTCGCAGGTTTGAGTCCTCAGGCTTACCTGCTATATGGTCCTTGTGAGTGGGGTCATGTATCCGGGGTTTACCCCGTCCGCACGAAGTGGGGTTGGGGGTTCCACGTCACCCCAAAATAAGTTTCCTAACATGTATGGGCCTGCAACCTAATGAACTTAAGAAAAAAATTAATGGAGGATATATGGGGGCTCTGTACATCATTGAAAAATTTGTTTTTGATTCAACCTTTTCTTAGGAAAAAAGAAAAAGGAAAAATATCAGTAGTCAAGTAATTGGATCCTAAACATTAACGGTGGAATGTCAATATTAATGATGTATGCCTTCCCATGCCTTCTGTTTCAATCACGTTATCGTTTCAGATATCATACATAGGGGAACATAATTGGATGTACCTAAAATTTCTTTACTATATATATTCTGGTGGGGCACAATACATAATCCCATATATCCATCAAAGGAACTTATTACATGATCATATGTACAGATCTTGAGTGAGCATCTGGTGCTTGTGTATTTATCTGTTTTTTTTTCTATAAAACAAGCCTCAGAATCTCAGACCTTGTTCAATCTCAATAAATTCCAAGTTCAACAAGTCAGTTGAGAAGTTATGATACAGATAAAGGAGGGGGGCCTATGGCATGTGAATCTATATGTTTCTTGTCATGTACCCCTTCCTCTTTTAACTCACTTGTACTCCCTCTGTTGCTACCTTATTAGTTTTTCTAGCCTAGTGTGTTTTTTCCAGCTCAATATCATAACAACCTATTTAGTTGAAAGTTTAAACATAATAAACCATTTCTTTTTTGTTAACAAAACAAACCATTTAAGTGATCAAAAGTTTGTGTAAGAAAAATAGTCAAAAGCATCAAACACTATGCACCTTGAAACAAATAATAATACTTATTGAGTAGTTAAAACTTATGGGAGGAGAGGGGGTCTGCATGACTAAATAAAGGTAAGGTTTATAAAAAAGCCCTTTAGAGAGGGTTTCCATAACTGCTCTAGAATCATGTGTAAATATGCATTTCCCATTTGATCAACACATGAAAGTAACTATTATATACTTTTGTTGCTTTTCTTCCCTTTTTTTAAGGCTGAAAAGAGATGTACTTTAATGCATATTCCCCACTACATACCTGTCTGGCCCCTACCAACCCTAATTCTTAATGATACATAGATTAAGCTGTGATTGCATGACAATTAAGAGCTTCCATGTCACATGAGTTTGACCTGTAGGACACTACAAACTTTATTTCCTCAGTTTGACATTGTTTTTTATTTTTTGTTTTTTTTTTTAAATTGTAAAGTAATATACAAATAAGTAGCATTGTAATTGTAACAAAAAATAGCAGAACTTTAATGGTAGTTTAAAGTGGAGATTTTCAACCTGCAAGAGGTGGGTTTGGATAGATGAAAGATGTAAAAGTACAAAACAAAATCCACTTGTAAACATATGATTCGTTCAACAGATGCCATGAATTACAAGGCAGAAAGCAGTTATCAGGCATCAGCAAACATATGGAACCCAAAGTGCATATGGGTCACACTAGAAAACAGGAGTACTGTTCAATCAAATGGCTCCTGCATGCTCCCTCCTTGTTCTCTACAGGTACTATTGTGTGTTCTTAGAGATAGTGGGTGGCTCATATTCACTAGTTTCTAAATCCAGGGGGGGAGGGACCTGAGGGGACCATTTTGCGGCAGGTCAGTACCATGGGGTTAGGGGGTGCGGGGGGTGGAGTCCCCCGAGGTATGGTAAGGGTATATTGGGGATTTGTTATATATATATTGGGTAGGAGTATAAGTTGTAACCCTAATTCGTTTTTGACATATTGGAAACTTCTTCTCTCCTATGGACGTAGGCTTTGCCAAACCAAGTATATTTGTATGCATTGTTTGATCTTCGTTACTGTATTTATTATTATTTCTTGATCCCGATCAACATGTGCCTTTCCATTGTTTTTTGTGATGATTGAAGTAAGATTTTTCATCTAAACAAACAACTAAGTACTGAATGCCACTTGGCACTTATTACACACACATATAGACATACACATACATACAACGTAATGTAGAACCTCGAACATTATTATATAATTTGGAGATATAAAGGTGATTTCGTTACGCTTGAATTTGTTATGGTAAATAATGTTAAATTTGTTTCAGTATCGCCAACGAAGATCTTTGAATATAGCTACCTAATTCCCTAAAATGCTAACGGATTGAAATCAATTTAGCAAATCTAGAGCCAAGTTAGCAAACTACATATTCCTGATTTCATTATAAAATATAGCAAATTTTGAACCAGATAACCACTCTCAAGTCTCAAAAGAAACAAAACCAAATTCATATGAACTTACAGGTACTGAAATTTTTTCGATGATAGTCTGAATTCTCTGATTCTACTCAACCAATACACATCTAGCATATCTTCAACTCGTCCATCTTGAAACCTTGATTTGCTGAATCCTTTGAATCAGTAGAAAGAACCTAGGAAGAACTGCTCCCTTATTAGCCGATAAAGCAAATCGGAGAATTGCGAGCGTCCCTCGACGTAATCCATGAACTCATCAGTCCGATCAGACGTCGACCACACAGATAATGATTCAAGAAATTCTACGAGGAACGAGTGAGAGAGAGCTTCGAGTTGGTTTGAATAGGCGGGAGAGGTTTGAGCTTTGGAATAAGGCTAGATTTTCGAGAAGGAAAAGAGATTGAACACTTATTTAGCGCCAACCCGGTCCAGCTATGGATGGCAATGGGGCGGGTTAAGGATGCGGGTTTGGGCCTTGACAAGGCAAATGAAGTCTGATCTAGAAGTGGCCCTAGTAGCTCTCTTTGTACCATTTATTTTTCAACTTGAGTGGAATGCCTCTATTACTTTATACTTTAGAAATATCTTTGATATTTGAGCCATCCAACTCTAGTTCTATGTCTATGTTATAAATAGTGGGTGGTGTAAACACAAATTTTGTTTATTGAGAAATCAATGAACAAGATCTGTAGATACGAAATCAATTTGTAGAGATTTAAAAATATGAGATCATAATCTCTAGGGCTTTTCTTTGTACAAAAGAAAATATCTTCTGATTCTTCTCTTTAGGATCTTCAATCCAAGGGCTGCAATAGCTTATTCTTGGGTTGATTTGATCTTCCTTGATCTACTTTGCAGTGATCAGGAAGGTGGTAGATTTGATAGATTTCACTAAAGAAATCGTAAGGATTTGTTGCAAAGTCTTCGGTTTGATATTCGAGCTTGTAGACTTATAGAAGATGTGGATTGAAGGCTTCAACTCTGGTATAGATCTCTGAGCTTTATTGCGTATTCAGAAATTGAGAACTTTATCTTTAGGCTTGAATGCAACTTTAAAACTTCAAGTCTTCATATCTTCAAGGTAGTAGACAAGCAGGGCTTCAAAGTTTTTTCTCCTTGATCATTCTTCTTCGGTTTTGATCACTTTCCCAACTGTAGGAGCAGGACTTCTTCTCCTTGGCTTGGCTTCTATCCCCTACCCCTTTTGGAATGAGGGAGAACCACCTTATTTATAAATGTAGAGGTGATAGAGTTGTATTTGATCTTAACCACTTGTAAAGAATTTGGAGATAATTTTCTATTCAGTAGAATTATCCAGATTTGGAGATAATTCCTATAAGAGTTATCAAGATTTAATTTAGATAATTCTCTACTTAATTTATAAGAATTATCTCTTAGTGGGGTCCATCTTGTGAGATCATGTCATTTGACCTCTTTTGATCACAAAATTTCTCCTCTTACAGGTGGCTCATATTCACTTAGTCTTTAGATCCGAGGGGCCATGGAACAGGCCCCTCTTCGGTCACGGATAACTCGTTGTGTGGGTCAGTATCATGTGGATTAGGAGGTGCAGACGCAAAGCCTCCTGTAGTACGGTATATTAAGGATTGGTCCCATAGATTGGATAGGAGTAAAAGTTGTAACCCTAATTCGTTTTTGACATAATGGAAAATTTCTTCTCTCCCATGTACGTAAGCTTTGTCGAACCACATATATCCATGTACATTGTTTGATCTTCGTTTTAACTCTTTATTATTATTGCCTGATCCCGATCAACAATCTAGCATAAGCATACTAGTCAATACTCTATATTTATGTATAATTGACTAGGTAGAACTAGCAACAGGTTGGGTTGTGTTTGAACTAGTTGTAAATGAGTTCGAGCTCAAGTTGACAAGGGCGTGTCCGACCCCTTTTACTAACGGATAGGGAAATCATTGAGCCAAATTCAACCTGCCAATAAACGGGTTGAACAAATCTAACCCAGTTTTTATTATTTCTTTTTTTAATTTTAATTTTAAATTAAGATGAAATATAATCTCATTTAATATATTAGATTTTAATAAAATATTTAATAAATATGATTTATTTAAAAAGAAAAAGAAATAGATATTTTTAACTTATGAAATAAGTTTTAAGATACCTATTAATAAATAATGATTATGAATATCTAATACTGACCACTATCACTATTAAGCCTGCTACAAAATGTTGTTTTCCTAGCTATAATGATGCTTAAAAGATATATCCTCAAAGTGACTTTCCAACAGTTGAAAGTCACTTTCTAAGTGACTTCGACTTGTAACTTGTAAGGAAGGAAATTCTGTGCTCTACATATCTATACTAATGTATAAATTAGAAACAATATTCATATAGGTTTGGAATACTCTGATTTAACATACACTATCATTAATTTAAAGGAAACCAATACATACCAACTATCCAATAAAAACTCACTTCACATAGACAATAAGTCACTTTCATCTTTTATAAGACTTCCAACTTTTTTTGTTTTCAACTATCTTAAATCTTTCTATAAATTCCAAAACATGTACTAGTGGCATTGTTGGCTTTTTCTCCAATTTGCTTAACAAACCCTAGTAAAAATAATGTGTCATCATTCAAAACAATGACCTTCTACCTATTTTTTTTGTTCTTATCTTTTAAACAAAGAAATCAACTCCTTAACCAAAAAATGGGAAAAGAAAAGCCCAATCTCACTCTTCTCTCTTACCATTTCTCTAATTAAAGATTTAAATGAGCTAAATGATATTTAAGATGTACATTTCATATCTTAATTGGTCAAATGAGTAAAAAAATTGAAGTAATAGTTCTGATTATCGCGTGGTTGGCTTAATAAGAATCAATCTAAACCACTGTAATCTATAAAGCATTAAATTCTTCGATCTAAATCATTGTTATCTATAAAGCACTGAAATTCTTCTCGTCAAGTTTGACAGATTTACGGTCAGATGTATCTACAGAGAAGCGAATCAAGCAGCAGACACACTAACAAATTTTGCTATAGATATTTTCTCGACCAACTAATTAAAATATCCACCATCTTTTGTTGTTTGAACTCTTGAAAGTGCTATGTAGGTTGGTTAATGATGAGAACTGTAAACATTTAGTTTATTTTTAAAAATACTTGAAATAAAATAAAATAAAATACACAAATAACCAAATAAAAACATCATTAGCTTCATCACCTCACCTCAAATTTTCCTAGGGATGGTGATGGGGCGGAGCGGGTTTGACCCAAATGTAAGATATCTCAAAAAAATGGTAAATCTATCCGGATTTTTTTTTTAATAGATATTTACTTATAAAATATATGTTACATATAATTAATATTAATTTGTAGGTGAGTGACAAATTGACAACAAAATGGTTAGGGTCAATTTGAATCAATCTCGAACTTGATTAATGGATTACCAAACCCTAACCATTAAGGTCGGAACGAGTTACTCGTTTAACGTGCCCGGTTGCCAACCTAAACTTTCCCCATCCACAAGTGCTTCTCTCTCACACAATTCCACTTCACTTTCTTCAGATATTCTACTATCTAAATGTTGGAGACAAAGTAAACTAAAAGTTAAGAAAGGTTCCACTTCTCAATTACAAACCCTAAACAACATTCAAAGAATGATGCAAGATATGATAACAAGAAATGTAAGCAAATCAAAAGATATTTGTGCCTAAAAAGTCAACAACACAAATCCATCTTCAAACCCACTTGTTCTATCTATGCATTTAGATAAGTTTCTTATACGCTGATGAACCCATGACATGAACCAATCTGACATATCTTAGAACAGACTGTTAGAGAGAGTGGGTGGCCCATACAAGTCACTAGACATAAGTAGGACTGTAAACGAGTCGAGCCGGGCTTTCTCTAATTCAGTTCAAGCTTGTAGAATTTGGATCAGGCTCGGGCTCGGCTCAAACTTGGAAATAATTTTCGGACTCAAGCTCGCTAATTTTTTAACTCAGGTTTAGCTCGGCTCGTGTTTACACAAGTCATTAATTTTGTACTTAAATCAAATATCAATAACTAAGTACTTGACTTAAACATTGCTCGTGTGTTACACGAGTCATTAACTTTATATTTAATGATTAATATATATATATATATATATATATATATATAATACTTATGATACATAAATTTATATACCATATAAGATCGAGCCTAGCTTTAACAGTGTCGAGCCTATCCAAGCTTGACTCAAGCTCGTTAAAATAAAGAGCTTGTTTTTGGGTTCAAACTTGACTCGCAAGCCTAAATATTGAGCTCAAGCTCGGCTCATATGAGCCGAGCCCAAGCCCAAACCCGAGCTGACCTAGCTCGGCTCATTGACATCCCTAGATATAGTCAAACCTAAATATTGAGTTCAAGCTCGGCTCATACGAGTCGAGCCCAAGCCCGAACCCGAGCCGACCTAGCTCGGCTCGTTGACAGCCCTAGATATAGTCGAGCCTAAATCTTGAGCTCAAGCTTGGCTCATACGAGCCAAGCCCAAGCCCGAACTTAAGCTGACCTAGCTTGGCTCGTTGACACCCCTAGATATGAGGGGACCTAAAAATACAATAAGAATATATCGTAGATTTATTCCATATATATCAGGTGGGGGTATATTGTAACCCTAATTTGTTTTTAATATAGTGGAAATTTCTTCTTTTCTGTGAATCATGATGTATCTGTGTACATTATTTTGATCTTTGTTTTACTGTGTTTATTGTTGTTGTTGATCGGGATCAACAATCACATCATCGGTTTTAGACAAACTGTAATCATTTGAATTGCATAATCTTCTATAACTAAGTAGTAAAACCGTTCATAGTCTTCAGTTCAATTTTTCTAGACATAGCCAACAAACCATTAGGAAAAAACAATGGTGGATCAATAGACCAAAACCAACCCCCCAAAGTCTTTTTCTGGTGTATACATTCATACCGATAGAGTTGACTGTGCTGTCTGGCGTTTATTTCTTTTATGATAGAAAATTGAGTTAGTCTACCGTGCCGTTATTTTTTTATCAAGATATTTTCTTATCGTATGGTGGAGAACTTTATTTAAGTCATTAAATTTATTTATTTATTTATTTTTATATATAAACTCTTTTAACAATCAGTTGGTACTATGTCGAAATCGGCATGATAAAGAAAACATGATGCCATACATCGATAGTCCATCAAATACTTGAAAGAAGATACGTCATATGAGTCTATAATACCGATATTTTCTACATCTGTATAGCGGAGAATTTTATCTGAGTCAAATTTTTTATATATAAAATCTCAACCATTAATAATGCTGAAGTCGGCATAGTAGAATTCTCTGTAAATAAGATGAAAGTCGGCATAGTAGAATTCTCCGTAAATAAGATGAATTAAGCCGAACTCTGCTCGTTGATTGGATAGACAAAACATGAACTCTTATCAAAATAGCTTGATTAATCAGAGCCGTTGGATATGGATCCTTACTGGACTGGAGTAGCCAAACAAATAACCGTCTTTTACAACATGCATCTAGAAATTCCAATTAGTTGATAGTCTTCATCTTCTTCTATTTTGTCATTGTCTTCAAATACCTGACGAAGTAACACGTGTGTCTCGAGATCAGCAAAATAAAATAATTTAAAAAAAAAAAGAAAAGAAAAATATCGTCTTTGCAAGATAAAAGACTTCTGGTCTACCTCTCTCGTCCTCTCACTCTCTCCGTAACCCACCAAGCTCCATCTCTCTCTTTCTCTCTTCTCTGCAGAAAAAAAAAAGAAAAGAAAACAGGCTCAAGAATGCTTGAAGAATCAATCCCTTCGATCTGGGCTTCCATGAACAGTTGGTTCACTCCATCCGTTCTCTTCGTTCTCCTCAACTTGATGATCGGAACTATCGCCGTTAGGTCCGGCATGGGTGGCCAGAAACAAAAGCAACTACAACAACAAAGCAGCGAAGACTGGAAACCACAAATCGCTCGAGTTCCGTCCGTCTTAGAACGGCTCAAATCCATCAATCTCTACCGTCACAGATCCGGCGAAGTAAATCCATTCTCTTCATTCACCAACACGATAAACCCCCCTGAAATGGAGACCCACCGAGCTACCGAACAACCCTCAGAAGAAGAAGAAGAAGAAGAAGAAGAAACCCCAGAAGAAGAAACCCCAGTAGAAGAATTCCTAGAAGAAGAAACCCTTGATTGGGGCCCAGATCAGCTTGAGGATCATCACATGACCAGAACTACGTCTGAAATAAAGCCGGCTTCCGGTGAAATGCCGGCTAAGCTGCCCCAGAAGATGAGGAAATCGGCGAGTTCGAAGTCGGCTTTCGTGCATTTCGAAGAGAAAGATTTCGTGGACAAGAACCGACCATCGACGATGAGAGAGGGGAAGAGTAAATCGAATCAATTACAGACGTTCGGAGATGATGAGGAGGTCGATGCGAAAGCCGATGATTTCATTAACAAGTTCCGGCAGCAATTGAAGTTGCAGAGGGTCGATTCGCTTCTGCGTTACAAGGAAACGCTTAAAAAAAGTGCCGCACAGTAAGCTCTTTTATTTGGTTTTCTTTTATTAGTTCTTTTGGGTAATTTTAGGTTAATGTTTTCAAAGTCCATTTGAGGATATGGTGGTGGCGCCGCCGCCGCCGCTTGCGGTGCTGGTGGTTGTCGTCGGTGTATATCTAAGACCTGGACATTAATGTCAAAGTATTGTGTTTTAATTACTTATTATTATCACTGGTTCTATCTATTGAGCTTTCTGATGGGCGATTCATCAAATCTAATCCGTATCTGTTCATGGCAACTGGTGATGATACAGACAGCACAGAGATGACGAGAGAGGTTAAGGCAGGTGAAATGACCAAAACGCCATATGGTATCTTTGGGTTACCTTTCTATTGGCTGTATATGCTTGGCTGGGATTGATGCACGTGCTTGGTTTATTATTAGGATATTAGTTAACATATTAATGCCAACGGAGATTCAATTTCTTTTAGGCTGTTTTTTGGAGTTTAAAAAAGAAATTGAATATAACAAAAATATAAGTGTTTCGTTTCAAAGTTTTTGGTTAAGATTAGACATATAAAGAAAAGAAAATCAAATTCCAAAGACTTTTCATGATTTTCGAGTGAGTTGTTTCAAGATATCAACCTCTAAGAAAGATAAGATATGTTGCGAGTTAAGTTGGAGTAGTGATGAGTTTTTTATGTGAAATTTTTTTGTAGTTACGTTTCTTTTCAATTTTTTATTTCCAACTCTGGAAGAGAAAATGCTTTCTCTAGCATTTTATCTCTCAAATTCAAAGTTATAAACATTAATTTTAGAGTATCTATTGGACAACATACCGGGAAGCCTGTGTGCTGGCCTGACACTACACAGTTGAGTCTTGTTTATCACTCGTGTCGGTTGACACGATTGAATCGTATCTAAGTATGGCTTATGTCGGCATGATTCGTATATTGTGTCGTACTGTGCTTAGATTGCGCGGCTTGTGGACCGTTCCCAATACAATGTGGATAGACTCAAGTTTGAGTGTCACACAACACATTTGCGAGGCCCTAAATAGAGATACGGGAGAGTAATGTAGAGAAAATGAAAATAAGTTACTTGTAATTGTTTGAATGTTATAAGGAAAATAATGATTTTGATTAAAATTGAGAAAGCCTAAATCAAGCTGCTTGAAAGAAAAGAGGCTTTTAATGAATGGAATCGTAGGCAAACTCTGGTTTATTTCCTTGAAAGAAAAGTTGTTTTTCTAACATTTTCCTTTCCTTTGTTCCCCTTGTTGTTATTATAGTAGGAGATTATACAATCTTTTAGTCAGAAAGCTTGTATAATATTTACGACTAATAAAATATTAATTGCGTTATCATCTACAAGGTTATAACTATTGAAAGTAAAATTAAAAGTGTCAAATGTATAGTTATTATAGTCATAAATAATCAGAGTAAAATTGTCTATAATAAAATTTTTAATGTTCTTTTTTTAAAATTCAAAGCATATTAGAATTAGAGTTGGAGCTTTTGATAGAAAGATGAGTGGTAAAAAAATATGAGAATTTGAACCTGTTTTTAGAGTTTTAAGAATTATTTTTGTCGATATATGCGAAATTTCGTTTATAAAACCAAAATTTCGGCTGAATTTTTTTTTTTTATCAAAGTACAAATAACTCAACAAAATTTTGACAATTTTATGCGAAAATTTCTCAAAAAACTTCAGTTCGAAATTACTTCATTTTGGTTTTAGCCTGAACCATCCAAAACCGAAATTTTAAAGTATGGTTATGATTTACACAGGTCAATCTTCTTATTTTTTAATTTTTTATATTCAGATGATACACGTGCTTCAGGACGGCTGAAACTATGGAACACATGGGTGGGATTTTGTGTTTCATAAATGCTACTAACACAAATTAGCCAACTGTCTGGGTGGTGTAGTTGGTTATCACGCTAGTCTCACACACTAGAGGTCCCCGGTTCGAACCCGGGCTCAGACAATTTTTTTATTTATTTTTATTAAACTTTTGTGCCTTCACCTGTAGCAGAGGAAGTTCACCAAGGAAGAACAAGAACTGGTCCAACTAAGGCAGTAGCCAAGACTTGTGTGGAATCAGCAAGTCTTTGGCTGCTGGCTTATTTGAGTAGACTAGATGGATATTGTGTTCATATCTTTGTAAATATCTATTTGATGAATATCTTTATAAATATCTTAGAGATTCCTCTTGTTTATGTTATGATAGATATCTTATATAACCACCAATGTGTGGCTCAGGTGGTAGCAAGCTGATCTCTAGTGGGCGTTTCTAAGTCTGGAATTCGAATCTCACTAGAAGCATTTGTGGCCAATAATTGCTCCCGCCCCAAACGTGGATTAGTCCCACACCCAAGTGGGTGTGGGGACACCACTTGGTTAAGACCAAATGAACCAAAAAAAAAAAAAAAAAAAAGGGCTTGGCCCCACCATTTCCTCAACCTTTCTTTTTAAGTTTAAGTTTTATCTTGGATTGTTAGATATGTCTAAGGTTTAGCCCCGAGTAACATTTTTCATTCATAAAAAAGAGCTCTCTTAAAATTGTCGTTTTTCTTTGTGCAAAATTTGAGAAATATTATAGAAAAAAAAGGGACCGCGACTAATACAAATGTGAAAGAAATTTCTTTGTGTAGAATTTGAAAAACAAATTAAAAAACCGGGCCGTTATTAATACACATGACAAATCTTTTACACATGTATTAATAGAATTTATATTGGTTGATTATCATCCAGGTGAAGTATTCAAAGGATCCCATATCACATGGATAGTTTCGATTCGCAACATTGTCTATGTGAAAAAAGATCTTGTCTCGTGTCACGAACCAAATCGAAAAATTTTAATTTTTGAAACTTTCAAATCTTATTCATGACTCACCCCTATATTATTATGGAGTGGAAACAATAATCAAAACATAAGCGAAAAAAATATAATAGTTCTAATAAGATATAAGTAACATAAACTAAAGACCGAATCTATCACCAAAAAATAAAAAAATAAAATAAAAATTTTATAGTACTTTCTATACCTGATCCGATTCTATGCCCATTCTCAAGCTCTCTCTCGTAACTAAACCCCAAGACTTGAAAAATATAAAATCAACATCTGTAAACTAAAAAGCTTAAATGAGTAATCCTTCAAAACAAGGTATTTACTCATCACTCAAAATCACGAGACAAGTGTATAAACAACTAGAATATAACAACGTAGAATATGTGCTAACTGTGGTGCAACAGTAAATATCAGAGGTAACAAAATACTTAGTTCTCTCCTAACCTCACTTGGCATTAGTATAAGAATCCACATCATAACATCTGTATGCTTAATGCTATATGAGAATTAGATCAAGCGTATCATACACTTGATACTCAAAATAAAATCAGTAAAGAGAATGTAGTCCACCGTGCAAAAGTAGTGTTGTATGAGATGTAAAATATAGTAAGTTCTCACATGATCGACCGTCTTATGAGCGAGATGTCTTAGTGAACATCCTTCGAATACACGACCTTCTCAAAGATAGGATATTCTATGTGTACAACATAGTTTTAAAGGTTTTCAACTTAAGAGGCACAATCACTCCACTGAATTTTTGATCATGGGTAATACTCCAAGGTATCATCAAAATGAATTGTTCTTAGGGAATCATACATATTCACATTCAACAGAATGGTAGAATCATGATTCAATTCTTTTTCCAAGCTGCACAAAAGTAATAAACCTTGGGAATCATCTTACCTCAAGTCTGGGAGGTATACCAACACAAGGGCTCTCTCACAGCTTGTGCGAAAACATTATCTTACCACAAGTCATTTGAGGCACGCCAACAAAAGGGCGCTCTCTCTCAGCTTGGGTGAAATAATAAAGATCACTCATAAGACAATAGGTTCAATAAGTCAATTCATCCCATATGTGAGTCTAAACCTAAAGGTATAAAATGGGGTATTAGACTAAGCCATTATGGCAATAAGGTCCATATGCAACTTATCGTATTCAAGTCCGTCAAATTAATGCAATTCATCAATGATCCACAAACATATATTAATATTAGCATTCAGATGTGCACAATCCCATGATTCCACAATCATCGCACACTAATGCAGAAATAACAAGCATTGAGTATAATGAATCTAATCACCTTACCATACTTAACATAAGTCATCTGCAAGCACAATCCCATGATTCCACGATCATCAAACAACCAATGTATGAAAACAAGTGAGAATAAAGGAGTTTAGCACAATTCATCACATATAAGGTGAAAACATCAAACATCATTATTTAATGTAAATCTCTATATCTAAATATGCATAAAACAAGGGGAAAGAACTAAGGGATGGGTTCACGGACTATTCCCTTGAGTTCCTTAAAAATTCACACAGTGGTGCAAGATCTAGACATGCCAAACCTTCGGATTGAGGGGTCGTATTTTGATTGGCAAGGTTACTGAGGTCCACAACATGCTAGAATAGTAGGTCGAAGGATAATACACGTGCGCATAGCTAATTATGCAAAATTGGACTAAAGGAACCACTTGGCGAGGTGCTCGGCGAACCTTCGGCGCGCCGAGAATTGCAAATTTGTGTCAAATGAAATAAGACCTCGGGAACTGGTCCCAGTGGGTCCCATTAGGTCAAAATTAATCTTATCATGATTTCATAAAGTGCTTCGGCGGGGTCTTCGGTGCGCCTCAACAGTTCTCGGCGACAAAACCAGAGACCCAGAAATTCTCAGAGATTTCTCGGTGAACCTTTCGGTGCGCCGAGAAGGTCACCGAAGTTCATTTCTGCTCATTTCTGGGTGAGATTTTACCCAGAATTCACTAACCTCCTAAGGGAGCTTCGTATATGGTTTTAAGTCCAAAAATGTAAGTCTAATACCAGAATTGGTTGGTTTCCCCCAATTCTCAAAACTTAGAGTTTATACTAAAAGTCTGATTTCAAGAGCTGTCAATCTTGTTTACAAGATTGATTCCAAGGACAAAAACTCGTAAACTCTCGAAAACTACCAAATAAATCCATGGGGGAAGAAGAACACAACTCACACAAACTTCCCCACAAGGTCACAACATTGGGCGAAAAGTAAACACACGAATATTGAAGGTATATTCAACTTGAGGTGTGCCAAACCGCTTTCACGGCTTCTTCACTGCATAGCTAAGAAATTGTGTTCCTTCTCTTCATCTCCATGAGCTCCACAGGATTGAGAAAGCAAAAGAATTTAGGTTTAGAACTTAAGTTTCTATTTATAACCTATGAGGACAATGGTGGGATTCAAAGTGAGTAAGGGGCAAAACAGGGTTTCTATCTATATCTTTCTAAATTGATTACCAACTTAATTTCTATAGTGTAAGTTCACTTAGGGATCTCAAATGAGTCTTCTAAGTTGTGCAAACTAATTATTAACTTTCTAATTGATTTTATCCCTTAGTTATTCTACTAATTAGTTCATTATCTTAACTCTAATGTTTTAAGTCCATGAGGCCATCTTAATTAATTTTAGTATGTTTAAAGTGATGTCTAGTGTGACTTATAAGTTCTAAGCATTATATGAAGATTAAACCTAATTTATTCGTGAAATTATTTGCTAGATGATCATTTTACCTTAATATATTAAGTTTTAGTCGAGAATTATTCAGGTTGTTACACGACGCCAGTAAGAAGCCAAGTAAACTTGGTGAGACAGAATAGATTGAATTACATTTTGCTTTAAATAGCAATAATGAGTATATAAAATAAAAATAGAAAGTTAGAATCCAAAAATGTCATTGATGAAACATAAGGTTCATTTACTTTTTAAGGGTTTTAATTTTTAGGATTCATATTTTCTTTTAGGGGTCAGTATTCACTAATTTTTTTTTTTTTTTTTTTTAAGTTTTAACATTTTTAAGATTTTAAGGTTTATTATCTAAGATAAAAGGTTGATCTTCATCTTTTGCTTGGACTTTTGTCTGTGTGATGTCTACTGTAGGTGGGACCCATAGTTTCAAAAGGAGATGGATACGTTAACGTCAATAGAATCAAAATTCTTTAGAGAAAGAAAAGAAAGAAAGGAATAAAAGAAAAGAAAGGGAAAGAGAGAAGAAGAAGAAGATGGTGTGGCGGATGCATCAACAGCTTCCAAGGGGAAAGAGAATTCGAATATGGGGAGGAGTATTTCTGTGTTGGATATGTTTAATGTTGGCAACTCCCATGATCCCTCACTCTCCCAAGAACCATCTTTTTGCTGACAAGCGCAATTTTCTTTGTAAAACACAACAAATCTTTTCTCCCCTTTTCTTCTCATTCTTTTTTGTTTATCATTTTTTATTTTGATCTTATGATTCTGTAATCTATCTTTTTTGCTTCTGGGGTTTTCTCAGAAGTTCCCAATACATTGAATGTAATATCGAATTATCCATTTCTGATTGTTGGTGTTCTGGGTCTTGTTCTATGTCTTCAGGGAAACTTTATCATTTTATTTTGATCTTATGATTCTATATAATCTATCTTTTTTGTTTCTGGGGTTTTATCAGGAGTTCCCAATACATTGAATATAATCTCAAATTACCCATTTCTGATTGTTGGTGTTCTGGGTCTTGTTTTATGTCTCCAGGGAAACTTTATCATTTTTATTTTGATCTTACGAGTCTCTAATCTATTTTTTTTTTGGGTTTTCTCAGGAGTCCCAATACGCTGAATGTAATTTCGAATTACCCTTTTCTGATTATTGGTGTTCTGGGTCTTGTTCTATGTCTACAGGGGAACTTTTTTGTTATAAGGTTCGGTTTCTTGTTCTGTAAATTTTTGAATTTCCGTATATGCTTTTGATACGATGTGTTGTTTCATTTGATCAATTTCTTTTTTTTTTTGAATGGGTTGGTTGTAGTTTGTCTGGAGAGGTTTGGTGTTGGGCCTTCTTCTATGCTGGAATAGCAGGAGTAGCTTTTGGGTCTGCTTATTATCATCTGAAGCCTGATGATAGTCGGGTTTTGTGGGATTGATTGCCTGTGAGCTCATTTTATATTTTTACTTTTGTTAATTGGGTTTGTTATGAATTTGATTAGTTTTTATTGTTTCCCAATTTTGAGATTGTGTTTGAATTGTAAATTGCAGATGATGATTGCATTAACTTCACTTCTTTCTTGTTTTGTTGTTGAGAGAGTGGGGGAGAGGGTTGGAGTAGCTTGTTTGTTGTTGCTCCTCCTGATTGCTTTTATCAGCATTGCTTATGAGAGGTTAATATACTATCCTTCTCTATTTCTTTCATTTTATTTTTTAGTTGCTTGGTGATGTAATCTCCTGGGTTGAAGGTATCTTATATAGTTTTGTGTTGAATGTTAGCTGCTTGCAGGTCTTACAATGAGATTCGATTGTGCATGCTTTTCCAATTAATTCCATGCATAGCAATTCTAACAATGGCATTTCTATTCCCACCCAAGTATACCCATTCACGATACTGGCTTTGGGCAACAGGTATACGATTTTTTTTCTAGTTTTTTCTTTTATTTATTTACTTTTTCATTGAAGAATAAATGAAAGAAAAATATCATTGTTAACTAATCTGTAGTTAGAAATTTTGCGTGAAACAGAATCCATGGGTCATAGTTCATAGGAGAAAATGCCTACTAAATTATTTTGACATTTTGCTCATAACTACATGGTAACATCTTGCATGGTTGGATATATTACACTTTCATATAAATCTCAATACTTCATTCTTATTGCAACAAAATTTGGAGAAAAATGGTAAAGGATTTTAGATACCTATTTGTCGATGTGATTGCTTAAAGATTTGATTATATTATGCCCTCTGGACTAAATGAGTTATAGGATCATAACCATCTACTCTCACCAAGGGCCATTTTCTTGTGGTTTGAAAATATAGCAACCCATGTGACCAAAATACACCTGCCAGATGTATGATCCACACCACGTCACATGTTTCTCATATAGGCACTCGAATCACGACTCTAGACCTCATGAGGGAGTGACATCGGGGAAACACCGTGGGTCTGTGGATTGGAGACTATGGGTAGAGGCCCTTTGCTTGGGGCCTATCTACAAGCAGCCTCACTCGGAAGAGGATCTTGGAGTTTCACCATTACAACGACTGATGGAAACGTTACAAACAGTTACTTTTCCACTTTCTGTCACTATTTATATACCCCCATCCCTGAGGGCAGATGGAGGCATTTAAGAATGCACAACATCCTTACTTGTAAACCACTCTTGTCTCCTCAGGATCCCTCTACCCTTCCCACCAGTTATAGAGTCCCGACCCCACATCATTTAAACCACACCTATACCATGCTGATAGAAAAGGAGGGTTGTGAGTCGGGAACTAGGTGTGCTGTGGATGGGATTGTTTAGCCCATACTAAAGCAAGATATGATTGCATTGTGCTTCATATTTCAAAAGTCTTCTACTAAGGTGATGGCGTCCTTTCTTCATGTCATCCCATTATGCACTTGTGGAGGCTTTTAGAACCGATGCGTACATAGGCAGAAGCTTCCCTGGCTGAGGAGATGGATGTATGAGTATTTCTTTAAGCCGTTTCTTTCTTGTCATTTGTCACTTGGTCTTCAACTAGATGTTTTATAAGTAAGGAGGGGATAAGGTCATTGATTTTCCTGCTTCTTGCCTTTCCTGTTGAGGTGTTTAGTAGATCAATTTAAAAGGGAGTCCAATGTCATCATGGTTTGCCCATGATACTCAAGGCCCCTCTGTTTCCCACTTGAAAATTTGAAATGAAAGCCTTATTCATTATTTCAACGCCTTTGGTTCTCAAGTATCTTTTAACTCTAGGGCCTTTTGATCAATTTAAAGGAAAGGGGAATGATTTGACTGAAAGTGCCTAATTGGTTTGACATAGGAAATGACTCAGATTCGTGAGTTAGGTAGACTTCGCCTAACCTCTCTCTCTCTCTCTCTCTCTCTCTCTCTCTCTCTCTCTCTCTCTCTCTCAATAGGAAAAGAATCATTGTCAGAGTCTTTTTCTTATATA